>JAYKQN010000021.1:10277500-10657500 GCA_036785175.1 Eupleurogrammus muticus
GTGTGTGTGTGTGTGTGTGTGTGTGTGTGTGTGTGTGTGTGTGTGTGTGTTGGTGTGACTCTTACCTGTGTTGCTTCATCTTGTCTGTGTTACCTGTGTGACTTCCTTTGTTTGTGTTACCTGTGTGTTTGTGTGTGTGTGTGTGTTACCTCTGTGTCTGCATGTATGCCTGTTACCTGTGTGTATATTGGTGTGTGTGTGTGTGTGTGTGTGTGTGTATTGAAGTGCAATGGTTGTCATGGAAATGACAAGACATCACATGACAGAAAGGATAATGATATCAAAAATTGGTCTGTTTCATCACATAGGGTGAGTGTGTATAAGTGTGTATGAGAGCATGGTGTGTGTGTGTGTGTGTATGCGTGTGTGTGTGTGTGTGCGTGTGTGTGTGTGTGTGTGTGTGTGTGTGTGTGTGTGTGTGTGTTGGTGTGACTCTTACCTGTGTTGCTTCATCTTGTCTGTGTTACCTGTGTGACTTCCTTTGTGTGTGTTACCTGTGTGTGTGTGTGTGTGTGTTGAAGTGCAATGGTCCTCATGGAAATGACAAGACATCACAGGACACAAAGGGACATGAGATCAAAAATTGGGCTGTTTCATCACATAGGGTGAGTGTGTATAAGTGTGTATGAGAGCATGGTGTGTGTGTGTGTGTGTGTGTGTGTGTGCGTGTGACTCTTACCTGTGTTGCTTCATCTTGTCTGTGCTACCTGTGTGACTTCCTTTGTGTGCGTTACCTGTGTGTTTGTGTGTGTGTGTTACCTGTGTGTCTGCATGTATGCCTGTTACCTGTGTGTATATTGGTGTGTGTGTGTGTGTGTGTGTGTTGGTGTGACTCTTACCTGCGTTGCTTCATCTTGTCTGTGTTACCTGTGTGGCTTCCTTTGTGTGTGTTACCTGTGTGTGTGTGTGTGTGTGTGTGTGTGTGTGTGTTACCTGTGTGTGTGCATGTATGCCTGTTACCTGTGTGTATATTGGTGTGTGTGTGTGTTGAAGTGCAATGGTCCTCAAGGAAATGACAAGACATCACAGGACACAAAGGGACATGAGATCAAAAATTGGGATGTTTCATCACATAGGGTGAGTGTGTTTAAGTGTGTATGAGAGCGTGGTGTGTGTGTCTGTGTGTCTGTGTGTGTGTGTGTGTGTGTGTGTGTGTTGGTGTAACTCTTACCGTCTCTACAATAACTGCATTTGAGGGAAGATTAGTGTTTAGGGAATAGTAGGGAATTTGTTTTTTCTGTTACCTGTGTGTATTAGTATATTCGTTAACCATTTGCACCTTAGTGTGTATTAGTCTGTTATACCTGTGTGTGTTACCTCTGTGTGTATTGTGTGAGTCTTAGCTGTGTGATTTCCTCTTGTGTGTGTTACCTGTGTGACTTCCTTTGTGTGGGTTACCAGTGTTTGTGTTATTGTTTTTGTGTTACCTGTGTGTGTGTGTGTTTGTGTGTGTATATGCCTGTGTCTATATTGGTGTGTATGTTGAAGTGCAGTGATCCTCCTGGAAATGGCAAGACATCACATGACACAAAGGGTGATGTCATCTAAAATTGGACATCACATAGGGTGATGTCATAAAACAAAAATCGTATCAAAACAGCACCAATCTGTGGTCAAGTATTAGGTTTCTATAGTAACAGATGTCTTCATTCTACCTGTGTGTACAGGTTAACTGTGTGTTTTACCCGTCTTTGTGTTAGCCATGTGTCTTGTCTGTGTTTGTGTGAGTTGTGTGGTACATGTGTACCTGTGTGACTTCCCTTTGTGTGTGTTACCTGTGTATGTTATCTATGTGTGTTATCTACGTAGGTATGTGTCACCTGCTCTACAGGTTAACTGTGCTTTACCTGTCTCTGTGTTACCCATGTCTCTTGTCTGTGTTTGTGCGTGTGTGTGTGTTTGTGTGTACAATTACTGCGTATATGTAATAACTAATGCTCAAGGGGTAGATGGGTGCATAGCGGAGCAACAATTATGGAGTCATTTTTCAGCTCAAGGTTGGCACAGAGATACACCTCTACCTTGCAAACTGTCCCAAAACACATATTCTTGTCCCCAACAAAGCCTTGATACAGCTAAGAATTTTAACTCATATTTAACAGCATTTTACATCATTATTTGAACTAAACAACCAATCAATTAATAATTGTTATAATGTGTAGATTAATCAACAACCCAAATTTGCTAGTTTCTGTTCTATAGTAAAACATAACTGGGTAATTTTAGGCTTGAATTTTAGACCCAGAATGTCAAGGATGTGCTCCGATGTTGGTGTGGGCATAAATACGCTCATGCATACACACACACACTTGTGTGTTTGTGTGTGTTTGTGTGTGTTGTGTGTGTGTTACCTGTGTGTGTGTGCATGTATGCCTGTTACCTGTGTGTATATTGGTGTGTGTTTGTGTGTTGAAGTGCAATGGTTGTCATGGAAATGACAAGACATCACATGACAGAAAGGGTAATGATATCAAAAATTGGGCTGTTTCATCACATAGGGTGAGTTACTTACTTACTTAGTTACTTACCTGTGTCTAAGTATTAAAGTGTGTGTGTCGGGGCATGTGTGTTTAAATGTCTATATTTCTTACTTGTGTGTGTTACCTTTGTGTGTATGTGTCGTCTGTGGATGTTTTCCCTGTGTGTCTTGTAAGTGTGTTTGTATCCTGCTTGTATACGTGTGTATGAGAGTGTGTTGAGTGTGTGTGTGTGTGTGTGTGTGTGTGTGTGTGTGTCTTACCCATGGGTGTGTTACCTGTGTGGTGTGTTAACATTGTGTGTATGTCTTACCTGGGTACGTGTGTTTGTGTTACCTGTGTGTCTTACCGATGTGTGTATTACCTGTTTTTCTTATCCATGTTTGTGTTAATTCAATTCAATTCAATTCAATTTATTTTATAGCCCAGAATCACAGATTTGCCCCAAATGGCTTTACACTTTGTAGTTTAGCCTGCTGATTGGTTTCATTTGGCTTAATTGATAGATACAGTTGTGTATCGTCAGCATAACAGTGGAAATGAATAGAGTGTTTTCTAATGATTTTACCCAATGGGAGCATATAGATAGTGAAAAGTATCGGTCCAAGCACATAACCTTGTGCAACCCCATGATTAACCTTTGCATGGATAGAAGAAACATTATTGATATGGACAAATTGGGAACGATCTGAAAGATGGGACTTAAACCAATTTAATGCAGTCCCTTTTATACCAATAAGATGCTCTAGTTTCTGTAACAAGATTTGATAGTGGACTGTGTCAAATGCAGCGCTAAGATCTAACAAAACAAGGATGGAAATAAATCCTTCATCAGATGCAAATGTTTAATTACAGGTACTTTAAAGGACTCTGGTACGTAGCCAGATAATAAAGACATATTGAGCATTTCCTGTAAGGTAGGGCTAATCAAAAGGGAAAATGTGTTTTAGCAATCAGGATGGAATAGGGTCCAGAAGACAGGTTGAAATTTTAGCTGAAGACATCAGTGAAGCTAGTTCAGTGAAGTTGATTGAAGTAAATGTGTCGAGGTGAATATTAGCTATTTCATCTGTCTCTACAATAACTGCATTTGAGGGCAGATTAGTGTGTGTTACCAGTGTGACTTCCTTTGTGTGTGTGTGTTACCAGTGTTTGTGTTATTGTTTTTGTGTTACGTGTGTGTGTGTGTGTGTGTGTGTGTGTGTGTGTGTGTGTGTTTGTGTGTGTATATGCCTGTGTCTATATTGGTGTGTGTGTTGAAGTGCAGTGATCCTCCTGGAAATGACAAGACATCACATGACACAAAGGGTGATGTCATCAAAAATTGGACATCACATAGGGTGAATTCATAAAACAAAAATCGTATCAAAACAGCACCAATATGTGGTCAAGTATTAGGTTTCTATAGTAACAGATGTCTTCATTCTACCTGTGTGTACAGGTTAACTGTGTGTTTTACCCGTCTTTGTGTTAGCCATGTGTCTTGTCTGTGTTTGTGTGAGTTGTGTGGTACATGTGTACATGTGTGTCTTACCCATGGGTGTGTTACCTGTGTGGTGTGTTAACATTGTGTGTATGTCTTACCTGGGTACGTGTGTTTGTGTTACCTGTGTGTCTTACCGATGTGTGTGTTACCTGTTTTCTTATCCATGTTTGTGTTAATTCAATTCAATTCAATTCAATTTATTTTATAGCCCAGAATCACAGATTTGCCCCAAATGGCTTTACACTTTGTAGTTTAGCCTGCTGATTGGTTTCATTTGGCTTAATTGATAGATACAGTTGTGTATCGTCAGCATAACAGTGGAAATGAATAGAGTGTTTTCTAATGATTTTACCCAATGGGAGCATATAGATAGTGAAAAGTATCGGTCCAAGCACATAACCTTGTGCAACCCCATGATTAACTTTTGCATGGATAGAAGAAACATTATTGATATGGACAAATTGGGAACGATCTGAAAGATGGGACTTAAACCAATTTAATGCAGTCCCTTTTATACCAATAAGATGCTCTAGTTTCTGTAACAAGATTTGGTAGTGGACTGTGTCAAATGCAGCGCTAAGATCTAACAGAACAAGGATGGAAATAAATCCTTAATCAGATGCAAATGTTTAATTACAGCTACTTTAAAGGACTGTGGTACGTAGCCAGATAATAAAGACATATTGAGCATTTCCTGTAAGGTAGGGCTAATCAAAAGGGAAAATGTCTTTTAGCAATCAGGATGGAATAGGGTCCAGAAGACAGGTTGAAATTTTAGCTGAAGACATCAGTGAAGCTAGTTCAGTGAAGTTGATTGAAGTAAATGTGTCGAGGTGAATATTAGCTATTTCATCTGTCTCTACAATAACTGCATTTGAGGGCAGATTAGTGTGTGTTACCAGTGTGACTTCCTTTGTGTGTGTGTTACCAGTGTTTGTGTTATTGTTTTTGTGTTACGTGTGTGTGTGTGTGTGTGTGTTTGTGTGTGTATATGCCTGTGTCTATATTGGTGTGTGTGTTGAAGTGCAGTGATCCTCCTGGAAATGACAAGACATCACATGACACAAAGGGTGATGTCATCAAAAATTGGACATCACATAGGGTGATGTCATAAAACAAAAATCGTATCAAAACAGCACCAATCTGTGGTCAAGTATTAGGTTTCTATAGTAACAGATGTCTTCATTCTACCTGTGTGTACAGGTTAACTGTGTGTTTTACCCGTCTTTGTGTTAGCCATGTGTCTTGTCTGTGTTTGTGTGAGTTGTGTGGTACATGTGTACCTGTGTGACTTCCCTTTGTGTGTGTTACCTGTGTATGTTATCTATGTGTGTGTTATCTATGTAGGTATGTGTCACCTGCTCTACAGGTTAACTTTGCTTTACCTGTCTCTGTGTTACCCATGTCTCTTGTCTGTGTTTGTGCGCGTGTGTGTGTGTTTGTGTGTACAATTACTAATGTGAATTCCTGAATCATGGGTGCGTATATGTAATAACCAATGCTCAAGGGGTAGATGGGTGCATAGCGGAGCAACAATTATGGAGTCATTTTTCAGCTCAAGGTTGGCACCTTTACACCTCTACCTTGCAAACTGTCCCAAAACACATATTCTTGTCCCCAATAAAGCCTTGATACAGCTAAGAATTTTAACTCATATTTATATTTAGAATATACATTTATTATAGTTCATATAATACATAATACATATATATATATAATAATCCTGGAAATTTTGAAAAAAAAAAACATTAAAAACATAGGAAAAAAAATAATTTAAGGTTCTGGACTATTTGAAGGTCAAAAATAAATTTAAACATTTGAATCTACAGCATTGGGATACACTTATCAGCATTTTACATCATTTTTTGAACTGAACAACCAATCAAGTAATAATTGTAATAATGTGTAGATTAATCAACAACCCAAAATATGCTAGTTTCCGTTCTATAGTAAAACATAACTGGGTAATTTTAGGCTTGAATTTTAGACCCAGAATGTCAAGGATGTGCTCGATGTTGGTGTGGGCATAAATACGCTCATGCATACACACACACACTTAGCAGTAAAGTTAACAAAGGTCGTGGCCTTCTCTGAGGGGAGTAATTAAGTCCATGTTTATCATATTTATCCTGTTTGTAGTGAAGAATAGAGGATAGGGATTAATAGCTCAAACTCCAGCTCTTATTGTTGTGTGTGTGTGTGTGTGTGTGTTTATAGAAAGGTGAACATAGTTCATTCTCCTCATCACTGAATAAGAAAACTTCATTATTTGCACATCCTCCACATTAAGGTGTGATTACAGCTTTGACCCTGACACTGAAAAATTATCAGCAGCAGCAGCTTCAACAAATAGTTTATTTTACCACCTGGTTTATTTTCGATTTCCTCTGCAGTGTGAGAAAGAGACATACTTAGCACAAATGGTTCATGTTCTGACCCTTCACAATCTCTGGTTTACTGTTCCTTCATCTCAGAAAATTAACCACATTGATTTCTGATCAGTGAATAATAAACAGCTGCAGATGACTGTTTGTTGGACTTATCATGTAGAAGCTGATGTTTCTGACAATTGTTTTTATCACTTGGAATCACATCAGGTAACAGGTCATTCTCCCTCCCCCTCTCTCTCTCTCTCTCTCTCTCTCTCTCTTTCCCTCTCATTATAAATTAATGGTAAATTCAGGTTCTTGTTAGTGCAGTGACCGAGTCAGTATTGATATACTCTGTTATTTGTGGGTGTGTGTGTGTGTGTGTGTGTGTGTGTGAAGTATATTAGATGTTTAAATATTCATTGGTCACCTCAGTGTCAGCTGACAAGTTTTTGCAAGTGTGTGTACTTTTCTCATCTTAACTAACAACCGTACATTTTTAAAATATTAATAGTAACCTTTGTTTGTGCTCAGCATCATTCTTACTCAATTCACTGTATGTGCATATATGTGTGTGTGTGTGTGTGTGTGTGCATGCTTCTGTTTTTGCATGTGTATGTGTGTTGTTAGAGTACAAAACTACAGAGAAATTCCCCCCAATAAAGTTTGCAGCGTCAGGCATTCAGCCCCAAATGAATGAATTAAAATGTAGATTCAATTCAGAAAAGACATTTTAAATCAACCAGTCAATGACTCAGGGAAAGTTATGGGAGATATATAAACAAATCCAATGTGCTGCAATTAGCGAGGTCACATCTGTCTGTGTTTCAGACACACCATTCGTCAGAATCTCGCGCCAAAGAAGAAAGTCATCGTCGTTAAGACACAGCTTCTATCACAGCTGCAACCTGCCACTTAAAGGACAAAGCATTCAACACAAATTACGGGCTTCAAGGCAGCTCATGATAATGTGGACAGGAAGCTGCTGATGGATGAATGTCTGCATACACATGTATTTGTATGTTTGGCTTCAGCTTGAACTCTGGAATGATGCTCAAATAAAGAAAAAGGAGTAAAAGAGAAAACACGAGGCAGATATGATATGACAACGAAAGGAAAGTCGCAGTCGAGACGGAGACAGAGAGAGAATAAAAAAGAAACTGAAGGTCTTCAGGGTCATTGTTGTTCTGCACTTGAAACAGTTCAATTAAAAGTGTGAGTGTGTGAGTGTGTGAGTGTGTGTGTGTGTGTGTGTGTGTGTGTGTGTGTGTCTAAAGAATATCGCTGCTGGATGTTCAGCTGATAATGTGGAGTCGTGTGTGATTGTGGCCACAGCAGAGTTTGGTTTATCAGGCAAATGCACGAGGAGAATTAAAGGACTGTCAGCTTCCCTCCTCATAACATGTAGCACACATGCAGCGGATTTATTACACTGTGATTGAAGGACGGATGTGTTTTCTTTTAGTGCCAACACCTCAAGTCACCATAAAAGAACTGCAAAATCTTTTGTTTGAATGATCAGCAACAAATTCCTGTTAACAATATTAACTCAACAGATCATGACGTCAGGGTCACAGCCCCTTTTGGGAGAACAGAAAATTAAATTACCTTTAAAATACTTTACAGTTAACCTACGTTTTCCTATCTGAGATCTACACAACCATAGTAAAGGTTTCTACTTTGGATTTATCTTTACTGACAGACTAAATGCTCCATTATTCAGCCCTATAACCAGTGAGGGTCTAGTCATGTTTCAATTTTTTACTTTTTAAACTTATATATCTTTAATAACTTTTAGCTCTGTTTTCTTTGTTGTGTCTAGACTGTTTTTTTTTTCCTGACATCTAAAACAACATCTGTGCCCTTGAGGGTTTGTTTCTATTCTTTAGTTAAAATGACAGGTCACCATAACTCAAAATATCATACTTGGTTGAGGCTGACTGATTATTTAATGGCCCTGAACATTACAACACAAACATTCTGTCCTTGAAGATCGTGAGCATATGCTGTTTATTTCCTCCACTGTTGGATAAACAGATATTTTAGATAAGTCAGTAACTGCTCAAGGTTTTGGGTCTGTTAATATTTGTTGCACAAATGTATGTTTAAAAAAAAGGAGAAATACCAGCCGCCCCAGATCTATTAATAATTGATAGGCTGCAGCGACTGATGGTGGCAATACGTCATTTTCAAGTTTAGAGGGAATAATCTGTAGCTGGAAGAGGATTTAATATGAGATGGGTTTCTGGTAAATTGGCTGAAATTGAGTCAGCGCTGCACAGTTTGAGGGACAGAGAGGACAGTCAGAGTCTGGACCAGAGTCTGGATATCACCACTCTCACAGCAGAACTCCCAAAGTTAAATTCACAGTAAGTTTAGGGAAGGAACTGTTTATGACAGAATCAATTTTGCATTATGGAAAAACAGGCTGATTATAGCGATTTATATCTATTTATATAGGATTTATATGTTTCTTCTGAATTGTTTCAGTACAGGACTTTGGGTTTGATGCAATGGTGAGTGCACACATAAACATTATACGTGTTTTCAGTAAAGGTTGATTCCACAAGGTTTAGAAATGATGCAACAAAATCAACGTAATATCATTAGATATTGTCACTATAGTAACACCAGTGTAACGTCAGCACAACGTCAGCACCACATTAGTGGAACGTCACAATAATGTCAATGTCAGGTCTATTTTCGACAAAGTGGAACTGAAGGTAGAGTAGCTTTTGGTGGATTTGTTGCGTGTTTTATACATCTGTGTCATTATAGACACTTTTGTCAATTATGTGTCTTCACCTTCCAACCTTCTGAATCATTCAGTAGTTCAGCTTTCAGGTGGAGGACGTAGTGAAGTCCTGTTGCATCCAGGTTTTTCTTGGTGTCCTGTAGAATCAGAAACAGCTGCAGCAGCTTCCTGACCCCTTCAACAAACACAAAGGTTGTTTCCCTTTAACATTATAGCAACTTAACTGAGTCAGGAAAAACTTATCCGACAAGCTACTGATGATGGTTACATTACTCTAAACAATAGAAAAAAATCTTGTTTGAAACATTTTTCTTTCCAACATTTGTAACCGTTCCACCTCTAATTCTGATGTTTAACAGTTGTTCATATTTCTTCTTGATATTCCATCTCGGATAATTACAGCTTGTGTGTCTTCCTGCCTCAGCACCTGTTGATGTCCTGCTGTCTGAGTCTTGTCTGTGTCACTGTGTCCATAAAGTTTTTATTCCTAACTTGCTCCATCCTAATAGAAACATTTCCCCTTCCCGTCAGCAACACAGCTTGTTTCTTTCCTGGCCAGGAAGCGTCTCTTTGTTTTCCCTCAGTCTGGTTGCAGTACAATGACCGACGGCCTCCTGCTCACCTACCTGGTTATCAACCAGCAACCATATTGACAGACTAGACATCAAACCTGTTTTTCTCGGCTTATTCACCTACTGGCAGGAAAAAAAAACGGGGGCTGAGGGGGGAACAAAAAAACTTTTTATCCAACCGTCAAGTCCATCTGTCTTCCCGAGTGCAGCTGTCAACTCCATAAATCAAGCAGCCTCTAATCTTTATTCTGCAGTTTAGGCTGTTGCGAGTGTGATTGTTTTGTCGGCAGGTTGCTGATTGATGGACTGACCTGCATGTTTAAAGCAGCTTGAGGAAGGGAGGCGCTACTTTCTTTTAGTCATTTAACAGATGCTGTCCTCACTGACTCTGAAGCAGAGGAGAGAAATGTCACCTGTAGTCGCATGTCCCACCACAGAGACGCGGAGTTGATGTTAGTCTGAAGGGAGAGAGAGAAAAGAAAAGGTATATATTCCTAATGAGGAGGTTAGTTAGTGACTTTAAAGTGGAGCTGAACTAAATTATTTGATTAATTGATTTATCAATTGTTTCAATAATCAATAGATTATTCGACTATCTAAATAGTGGTTAGTTGCAGCTCTAGTCTAGACCAACAGTCATTGGTTTACTAATCCATTAATCTATTAATACAATAAAAATAGTAGGCCACTAATACAATGTAACCGTCAACTGTAGTTGAATGTATTTTTCCATCAAAAAAACATTCAATCATCTGTAAATCTTTTAAATTACATCTTCTCCTTCTTCCTCCAGAATCTATGAATAGACAAGTGTTTTTCATTATTCAAAGATATGACTGACGCTACATGCCTCCAACTTGTAAAGTCTCAGTCAAAGTTCAGTTTCTGAACACCTCAGCAGAAGGATATTAATGCTGCTCAGGTCTGTTACTGTTGACTGATGGATGAGCAAATTCAGCCTGTCTCCTCCATCACTCAGTCACCCACACACACACACACACACACACACAGACAGAGGAAATATTGAGCCTTTAGTTTGTGCTGTTGAGAGTTAATGTCTGTAGAACTTTGGCCTGATGCCAGAAAACCAAAGGTCACTATTACATATCTAAAAAATATTGTTTCTCTGAACTTTTCTTTCTTTTCTTCTTCTTTTTTGGTTTTAAATATTTTTAAAAATAAAAATGTTTCTCTTTTAAAGAAAACTTCGCATTGATCTTGAGCATCTTTGCTCCACTCATCCTTTTGCCGTGCATTTACCTCGTTGGCACGGCAGCATGTTGCCATAGTGACAGTCTCCAAGGGTACGGCAGTGACAGCTTCATGGTGTCACCTTGGTGATGGTTGCTCGGTGATGGAGGAGGTTGTTAATTAGAGTGGACGTGTGACACAGACGCAGCAGGGAGCTCAGCGTGGGAGACGCTGCCCTACCACTGTCTTCAACCTTCTGCTGCAGGTGAAACGCAGCTCACTGAGAGCATAGAGAAAGGATGGAGCGATGCTGGTCAAAATCAAACTAAAAATAACAGGGATGTTTTACTTTGTTCTCAGAAGGATTTGTTGACTGCTTATTTATATTATCCAGCTTATGTATTCATGAAACAGCAAGATTTCAAAGTGTCCTGTTTGGTGTTCATGTTTCCATCTAGTTCTCAGTCACGCCCCCCTTGCCATACCCAGGCCATTACTGGCAGATGGGTCTGATCCAGTAAAGACAAACCCATTCCCCCTTAAAACTCCACACTTGATCCTACTATCCCAGGTCAAACACAAAATGCACAGAACTCGTTGGAAACTTTTCCCTGGTGCTGTTGGGAGAGGAAACAAGATAGATTTATGAATTAATAAATCAGACGCTTTGAAGTTATGAGGAGTCCAGGCAGTGTTTGAGGAGCTGCTGGTGCCATAGGATGAGAAGGCCTTGTGGCCTCATAAACATGGAATTTGCCTTTGAGCTGTTTGACTCTGGAAGGCGGAGGAGGGTTCTGGGACTCCCTACGGAATTCTAAATATTGGCGAACAGGCAAAAAATGGATAGTTTTGAGCATTATCACACAACCAAACTTCAACTTTGGTCATTTTATTGGAGTTTTACAGAGCAGCAGAAAAGGCCTATTCCAGCCTAGCCACTGGTGTAAATTGAATGTAGACTATCTGTTTTATATTATAACAAAAATTATACAAGTACTGGGGGTGGGCTGATGGTTAATGTGATAAAGTAGTGATAGGAATAAAGTGGCTCTGACAATAAGCAACAAATGGTCCCTTAGTTCATGAATATGAACTTTTTCTCAAGAAATACCTGCAGCAACAACAGCTATATTAAAGATGACTTCCCATTGTAACTTTTATCTTCATCATCTTTACCTCTGTCATCTTTGACACAATCACCTTTTACCTCTATCATGTTTACCTCATCACTTTTCTGACAACCCATTTTTTGTCAATATTGTGTTTTTTCTTTTCTACTGGTGTAGTTAATCAACTCCATCCTCCTCTATTACTTCCACATTATATATATATATATATATATATTTTAAATCCTACAGATTATAACTTGCTGAGGTCATGTATCTATCTTCAACTTTTTCAGCTGTGAACCTATTTCCAAGTTTTGTAAGATTTAGTTGAGTGTTGTTTGTAGCAAAAGAAACTTGATTTCAGCTGCTCTCCTGTTTGGTTTTTTTGTGAGTCTGCTGAAAACAGAAAAAGTTTTCAACAAAGTTTAATTTCCTCAGATTTTCGATAGAAAGTTGAGCAACTTTCTGAAATTCATTTCCAAGGGCAGACTGCATCAAATAAACTGTGTTCCTACTTGAGGTAATTGCTGTTATAAAATAAAAAAAAAAATAAACAAATTAGGAAGCATTTAATTATTTAATTTTCCTTACCTTTTAGCAGAAAATACAAGTCATCCTTTAATCTAGCCGTTTCCATCTATTATAACCATTTTTGGCATTTTCAAAAAGAAGATGTTCAAATTCTCTGGTTCCAGCTTCTCTAATTTTATTTCTTTCCTCCATTATCTATTTTCATCTTTTATAAAAAAGCAAACATCTTTTTATAATAGTGGACCTACTGATTTTTGGATAATGGGTTGTTGGTTTAGACAATGGAAAAAAAAGACGTTTTAGGTTGAATCTTTCACTTTGAGAAACAGTCATTGGCATTTTACGACCAACATTACATTTTATAAACCAACCAACCAATCATTTCAGTAACCAATAGATTCATTGATTATCAGAAAAGAAGTTAGCCACAGCCAGACAATCTACAGGCATCTGTAAATAAGAATTTATTCATAAAACTTTCCATCCATCATCCATCCCTCCATCAACCCTTCAGCTCTCCTTCAGTCTTTCTCTGTCTTGTTGTTAATCATATGTTTCAGCCTCCAGCAACGATTAATGGTTTTCATTTACTCTCATTTGGAGGCAACACCTGTGACCAATGAGAGGAGGAGTAATTACATCCCTGCTTGACCTGTGTGTGTGTGTGTGTGTGTGTGTGTGTGAGAGAGAGTCTTTGTGTGTTTGCGTGCATGTGAAAATTTGCATGTGCATTTTACACATTTAAAAGAAACAACAACATAGACCTTACAATTAAAATACAGTTAAATCATCCCAGTGAGGTTTGAGGTTCTCTTAAGCAAGCATTTAAATTTAACAAAGTGGGGCAAACAGTCCTGAGGCACATGTCTTTAAACCTGCCACGACTCTGCAGGGCCTCAGAAAACCTGTCTACACATCACAACCACAGGACAACACAAACACACCAACCTGAAGCACAGTTGCATTTAGCTTGGAGCTCGGTGGCAGAAAAAATGACAGGTGAGATCACTGGTTCAGACTGGACGCAGACTGGCCTACATTGTTATACAACACACAGAAACTACATTATTGTTACTATTATTCTTCAAATTTCTACACAAAGATCAAAAGAAAAAAATGGCTGCTTATACCTAAATACTCAGTTCTGATTGGCTACTGAGTGTCTAATAAAAAGAGTTACAGGACACTTGTAAAGACGTTCCAGTGGCTCAACCGCTCAATGGTAACTATATCAACAAAGACCCAGTTTAGCCAATTACTACACTAAGAAAGAAGCTAAACAGTGAGTGATTTCACTGTTCTTTTTTTTTTTACTTTTCTAATATTGAGGACAAGATGCATAATAAGACCGAGAGAAAATAAAAAGGAAAAAAATGGGTGACACGGTGGTGCTGTGAACATTCTGAGGTTGATTGAAGACTAAATTACCTGTAGGTGTAGGTGTGTGAGTGAATGGTGTGTGTGCTCCATGATAGACTGGTACCTGTCTGGGTGTATTCCTGCCTCTCACCTGTAATGTGCTGGGATTGACTCCATCAGACCCCTGAGACCCTAATGATTAATAAGCGGGTATAGAAAATGACTGACTGACTGATTGATTGATTGATTGATTGATTGATTGATTAGTGCTTCACAGAATGTGTACAATTGATCACTCTTTTTGTCCAAAGAAACGGTCAACACCTCAAAGATCATCAGTTTACTGTAATAGAAGACTAAAGAACCAGAAAATGATCAGTTAAAGAAGTCAACTTTAAGTACATTAAAATGTGTCTTACACATTATAACTCAAATCACTTTACTTCAAACAAATTGCAACAAAGCCGGATGGTCTGGAGTGTATGAAGAAGTGTGAAAGTTGCATCCAGCAAACTTTCTAAACACTGATCTGTCCTCAGAACCAGTGACTGCAGATCTGCTGCTGGTCTTCACCAGGACGTGAACTGAACTGCTGAGAGTCTCTGAGGGTTCACATTGCTGATAAATAAATAAAACCCGCAGCTCCTTCTCCTCTTCCCGCAGCTCTGTGCAGTGAACTCTTCTGTAGTGTAGACGAGGCCTTTCTGTTGCCGGCGCACATGCAGGTGGGGGTCTCTGAGGATTTAAATCAAGAGGATTGAAACCGAATCGGCTGCAGCTTCTGGTCTCAGAGACACGGGCCCCGTCCTGCAGGGATTTGGTGTATGTGTGTATTTTCTCGCTTCCCGTCATGTTCCATGATTGAAGTCCTGTACCTGTGCTGAGCTGCTCCCGCGAGACTGTGTGTGTGTGTGTGTGTGTGTGTGTGTGTGTGTGTGTGTGTGTGTGTGTGTGTGTGTGTGAGAGAGAGAGAAGGCACAGGAAATTACATTTTCAGCGTTGAATACCCAGAGGTAAACAGGTAGCACACACAGATCTCCAGGACAAAGTTGACTAATCTCACTTTAACCCATTTATTCCGACCACATCCACAAACACCTCCTCCTCCTCATCTTCTCCATCACTAATGGCATTTCCTGTCTAAATGGCTGATGTTGATTTAAAAAAAGATTATTGCTGTTTTTTTCCCCAGTCAATGTTCGAATGAGCATATTCCAAAAACCTCTATAAATATTGAATACACCAACAAAGCTTTTGGGAATTTGGAGGAGACTGTGGATGGAGTTCTTGCATATAAATAACAACTGTGACTCGTTTCAGGAAGAGTTCTTCCTCTATTTCAGACTTTCCGCTGTCAAAGAGTTTTTTTGTTGCAATGTTTTACTTTTCTATCTTTTTTTCTGTAAATGAAAAAACTATATCAAAAATATGAATTAATTTAATTAAAATACAGTTTCACAGAGCTTTGAGCAGCCACTAGTCATCTTTTATTTATTGTTTCTCTTTGATTCTGAGCAGCTGAACAGGAAACAGTAATAATAGGATCATTTTTCTTTCACTGTCTCACCATTTACAGATCAACAACTTCATTTCATGTCAGGGTTTGGGTGAATACTCTCCTCTGATTGGCCAACAGTTCTGCATCAAAACCACCGCTGTTCTAGATTCATCCTCTGCTGTTAAGCCGATTTATAAACTGGGTAATTAACTTTAGTGCCTGTTCCTGAGTCATTTCTCAGATTTGTCCTACGAGCTGGAGCAGTGAGGGACATTATGGGATGGTGATGATTGCCCAGGTATTAGTCAGGGCCTCAGGTATTGCCATTAAAATTGAATTACCTGTTGATTGAAAAAAAAGCATGAATTGAATTAGAAAATGATCACAGTGCTATAGTTAAAATGCATCTTTATGTTAAATAGTTTTTGATGTACTTTTTTGTTATGAATGTATTAGCTTTTGTTACCAAGATACAGTAAATCAAAGTTCAACCTTTCCTCCCTGTTCTCCCTCTTATCGCCTCACTAGATAAGAACAGAACTCTGAATATGGTAAATGTAGCATACATGCATGCATGGACATACATATTTACACACTGACTATAATTACACAGAACATGGATTTTGATGCACATTATTTGTGATGCTCCCTCAGTGTCATGTTGGTGATTCTTCATTTGCATGTCTTGCGTGAGACTTATTGTTGTTGATAGTGATAAACTCATTTCCTTACCTGTTTTTTTTGTCTGTTTTCCATTTACTGTTGCATTGTGGGAAGACGTTAAATATCAACAGCAAATCAGGAAGCGTGTAGGCTAGCGTTTAGGTCTTTCATAATTAATCTAAAACATGTTACTGTCAAAGTTATAGTATCATAACTGTGTCATATTTATGTCATATCTAAAATATCAGCAACTATCATATTCATAATATCTAAAACAGGAGCTGTAGCTGAGTTCTGCAAAAAAAATCTTCAGACAAGATTCTGCATTCAAACAACTTTACTCTGAAACAGTTCAGGGCTAAAGTTTGCAGCTTCAGCAGAGACTGAACCTTTAAAAGCAGTGTGTGTGTGTGTGTGTGTGTGTGTGTGTGTGTGTGTGTGTGTGTAGAGAGAGAGAGACTCAAGTAGGATTTAATAATAGATACTGAAGTTTGCGATCGTCCCCTGCAGTCCAATATCTGACAGACACACAAACAGACACACACACACACACACACACACACACACACATTAGGTAGCAGCAGCTATCCTCTGCAGAGCCATATCTTCTTCTGTGTCTGACATCACATGGCTGGATGGGCAGAAAGATACAAATACACACACACACACACACACACACACACACACACACAAAGGTGACTTTTGCAAAGTCATCATCTTCACCTGAAAATCTCTCCTCTCCTGTCCTCCTAAGTGCCTCCGAAACAGCTTCAACAGAAACGTCTGTCTTGAGTTTCCTAGTAGAAGTGGAACAGGAACCCAGTTTTACCCTCAGGGCCCAGTCAGATTCACCAGAGGAGCAGTTACCACTGATCAAGTTTCACCTTGACAAAAGAAGTGATTTAACCTGGATTTAAACATGTCCACAGCTGAAACTGGTTTTACTTTTGCTGGTAACTTGATGCAAACATTAAAAATAAAATAATAATAATAATTATAATAATTATTATTTTTACAGGTGAATAATACTATTACTAAATAAGTGAATAAAGTACATAAATAAGTGCTCATGCGTAAGTTCAATGAGAATATACTACAATAAACTATGTAATAGAAAAACAAGACTAAACAAAAACGAATTAAGGTCAAAAGCAAGACTGAAAATGTATTATCTTGGGATCCTGCTACTCCACTGATTCTTTTCGCAGACAGAATCCAGTTGTCAGCGCTGAAGTTTGGCTCTTCTGTTACAGCCGGCTGGTTCCATCAGGATTTGATCCGTCTCCTCTTTCTGTTTCATCCAAATTGAATTCTGGAAAAAAAAAAAAACTAACTTTAAAGACACAAACACATCAGACTCAGAGAGGGATGCGTTTTATTGGTTAAGCTGTTACATGCGGCAGAGGGGAAAAAACCTCTCAGCTGATTCCGTCTAGAAATCTTTCTGTTGCATGTTCTCGGTAATTGTCCATTAGTTATGATGGATGTCTGCAGGCCTCGTTAGGGCAGAGAAAGACAAGAAACGGGCGCATTCACCTCCAATTACTGTCATTCAGATAAATGCTGCCGGCACTAACGAAGCTGGCGCTGTGCCCTTTAACAAGCGTAAATCAATTAAGACAAAATGATCAATTTACTCCAGTAATTAGCCTGTGCATTAGTGGTTATTACCACCAAACACATTTATTCATCACTTCTCTCGCTCTCCATTTTACCTCCACCCCCTCTCAAGACTTTACAAATGAAAGAGTGCAATCAGCTCAATTGAATTTAATTGATAAAAATAATTAGACAGTTTTAAATGAGTCAATTAATGAGTCAATTATAGGAGAGCAGGCAGGTGGGGGGGTTGTCCCCTGTGTTTTGGGGGTTTATTAATAATAACGGGTATTTTAACATCTTGGCACCAGGGAATCGTTAATCCCTCACCGCTCTGTAACCCAGAAACACTTCACTCCATCAGAGGAGGAAACACAGTAGAGCTCTTTATTTTAACACTGGCATGGTGTCAATATTCCTATTTGTTTTCACAGCTGGTAAAACAATAGTGAGTGGTCTGCAATCATGTGATGATCATGACTTCATGTCGTCATATCATATCATGACTTTATAAAGTGGGACACAAATCAAAAGCTTTCAGGTGAAAAATGATTTTCTAAAAGATTTATAGATTACAGAGATAGATAGAATAGACCACTTTTCTTTTTTTATTAAACTTTATAAAGAACACCTGAGCTTAAGCCCTCCTCATGTAGGGCTGCAAATCTATATCTTTTCAAAACAATTAATAGATTATTGGTTTGGTTCATAGACCGGTGTAAAATGTTGATCACTGTTTTCCAACCTCAAACTCAACCTTAAATGTCTTTTTTTTGTCAAGACTAACAGTCCACAACCCAAAGATCGTCATCACTATTATAGAAAACTAAGATCAGATTTGAGCCAGATAATTTGGACATTTTCCTTTTAAAAATGACTCAAATCAATTAAACTATTTGGTAGTTAATGTGATAGATGGAAACTAATAGGTTCATAGAATAAATGTTGCAGCTTTATTATAAACTCTACTCCTACTCTTAGGTTTTTACAGCAGATTTGCAGTTAGCCATGTCAGTTTTCTCTGAGAAATGATCTGAAGATGTTGGGAAGCTTGTTTCCTTTCTATTGATTGGTTGTTGTATTTTTCTTTGTGTTTTCTCTCCTGTCAGATGGATCACTGTCCTGTAATGAGACAGCAGAGATTCAAGCTTTTCTCATCACAAAGCGACAGGGTAAAATATGAAGGATGCCCCCACTCAGCCTCATATGGACGATGTCAGATTGAATAACTGTGGAACAGTCTGCTGAATGTGAGCCTGGCTGCTTTAATGGAGACTGATTCATGTTGGAACTGATGATGAATCAGCTGCTGCCAAACTAATCCTGAAACAGCTCGAAACAAACTCATTTTACTCTGAAATGATGTTCAACGTATACATTTGCATATTCCTTTCTTACATTTTTGGATGGATATATGTATCCTTTTCAGTGAAATCTGTTAGATGAATAGTTAAAATATCATTATCATCATTACAACCTGAAGTAGGTGGTAGTGCGCTTCCTTTATAAGCAGCAGACCCATGTTTGAGTCTGAGCTGAATTTTTTTGCCTCCATGCCATACAACATATTTTGCAAAACAAATCCATACACCTTTGTATCACTCCGCTATCCTGCAGCGGAGCTTTTGTTCCAGTGCTACAGCTCACACACATGCACCCACAGACACACACATGCACACACACACACGCACATGTACCTAACATTTACCTGCAGACCATTGAGTTTATAAACACAAACACACACACACACAGCGTCCCCCTCTGCATCCTGAGGTTATGTCATTCTACCTTTGATGTGTGAGGATGGAGTTCTTATTATAATTATTAACACAGGCACTGTGGCCATATCCAAAACCAAAACAACAAAGTTTGCAAGAAAAGTTCACGTGCTGCCGTTTTTTCTCCTTTCAGAGGAGAACCACTCTACAGACTAGCTGCAGCATCTTAGATATAAAAATAGGATGCGTTTACAGACCCCCTGGAAATCCCAGCACTGTTGTTTGATGGATTCGATAGATTGTTGAACAATAATGTGAAAGAGAAAAAAATACCATACCAATATCATTTCACGATTTACTACACCTACTTTGTTTAGCAGAGCAGAGTGTGTGACAATTAAAAAAGAAAAAAACATTCAATCTATCTACTTTGCTATAGGAATATAAACTTTCTACAGGCACTGCACTAGTTTTAATACAAAAGCAGTTGTTCAACATTTGTTTAAGATCTATATCATTCTGAAGTTACACTTAATACGCAAATATGTTCAAATTTGAGACACACACATACAACACATGCGCACTAATCTTTTACAAATAAAATACAATGAGTGATTGTCATGATGAGCTTGTGTTATTTGCATAATGTTTTTAAGCTTCTGCAGCTTCTTTGGGAATAAATCATCTTTTTAATGATTTCCTCATTCTCAGTCATGTCATGTTCATTTCGTTAATGGACAAGACGACTGGAGAAATTTAAATGAGATTTTCCGAACCTTTTTGTTTCATCGGGAACAAAATATTGCTTTGAAATAAATTCATCAAATAAAGTAGTAGTTTTCAAAAAGTTTCTTTCTTCAAAGCTCCTTTCCTTTTATTATCTGTCACTGAAACACAGGGAAAGATTCTGACAGTGAAGTGTGACTTGAGTAGAATTAGGAATAAATTTATACAGAGAGATTTATACAATACTATTAATTGCAAGAATGTTATTCCAGACAAAACTGCAAGAACATGAAAAGGTTTTAAAATGTCTTTCACTAGTAAATATTATTAAATTCTCTCTGTTCAGTGGTTAAATCAAAGTGTAGAAGGAAGAAATCAAAGAACAGAACCATCATTATATGAGAGGTTTTCTCCAACAGCAATAAATTACAGAGACAACGTGTTTTGCGTCACCGCACGTGTATAACATGCTCAAAATGATTCATCTGATAACTACATTAACACAGAGGATGGATACTGTTACATATTTAGTGGAGTGGAGTTATCAAATTTGTGCATCACAACAAAGGGATTCATGCATTGATTGCTTGAGCACTCTCACCTTGCATCTACAGCCATATCAGTAAAGTTGTACAACTATCACATATAGTAGTGATATTATATGAGTGATATCATATGTGGCTATTTGTGTCTTTGTAAAATATATAGTAGTAGTGTATAGAAATACAATAGGCAGTGGGGTATAAATAAACTATAAACTGCCATCTAAAATATCAGCACATGTGCTACAACTCAGGTAAATTGTTTTCTATGATAAGGATGCATGGACACTGGTGACCCCTACAGGACCATCGCCAGCAGTTTCTGTGCCGTGTCCATGATCGTGGCTGATATGTCGTCCGCTGTTTGGAATGGGGGACTGCCTAGTGGGGTAGTTCATGGCTGTGTCCCCCCTCCACAGAGGAGCGGCGGTCCCCTAGCATTCCCCTAACACCACCCACACAATGTATATTGTGTATTACTTTATTGACACAGAAATAAATAAAAAAAAAAGATGCATATAAGCACCAAAATAATATGCCTGCCTTTATGAATGGTTATAACTCATATCATATTGTGAGATGATGGAGCTTTTATTTGACATGTTTACAACGATACAATAAATACATATAAATACAGACATGACACATATGCTAACTATCATATCAATGGTGCCATCTGGTATTATTATGGTATTGCTTAGTTCTGTAAATGATTAGTCAGTGTCTCACATAATGCTATTTTATATGATTATAGACACAAAACTTCATAGTATTTACAATTAATATAAAGACATGTTCTGTATCTGTGTTAAAGCCACAGTTTGTCCTTTCTGTGTTAAAGGGACAGTCTGTAGGTTCTTGCAGCATTTACTGGTAAGCGTGTTATTTAGTATTGCTCCAACAAGAAAAAAAAAAACTAATCTAGAAATATGGAGCCCAATTTAAGAATTTATTGTCTTATATAAAGAACTTTCAGGAGCAAAACATGTTGAACACAATCTATCTAAACCACAGATCTGTCTGCGTTCAATTCACCACAAAACAATTCAGATGCAGTTAACATTGTCTGTTCAGTGATTTACAGCAGATTGAAAATGAGATTTATTTTATGTCCACCTGTCCTTTAAAACCAATTTGGACATTTACTCTTTGAGAAAATGAGCTCTGCTGAGTCATGCAAGGCTGTTTGTTGTTGAGTGTCTCTAAGCCCTTGTGTGCATAATGCTTCAATAAATGAATAAATAACTCTGATACCTGAGCAGCCACAGTGATGAAGATCTGCAGCTTCACAGCAGTTTGTGTTCGCAGGTACACCTACAACACATCATCAGGGTAAACACAAATATTGTGTTTCCCTGCTGGGCAGTGGAAAAACACTCATCCCGAGCCAACACAGCTCATACACACACATACACACACACACACACACACACATACCCATATTGAATTAACAAAGCATATATATATATATATAAGTGTTAAACTTGCATGCATGTTAAATTTACATGCAATACGCTTCCTTTCCACACACACACACACACACACACACACACACACACAGGTACATACACCTCATCCTCCATAGGATACTCTCTCTTTGTCTCTCTCCTTCCCACAGGTCCTCTCTCTCAAATCTAATTTGTTCTTTTATTTGGGCAAAAAGCCAGAACATTTTGCACCTCCTGCTTTATTGTATGTGTGTGTCTGTGTGTGTGTGTGTGTGTGGGTGGGTGGGTGTGAACTCTATAACCTTGAACCCGCCCCACTTTAAGCAGCTCTGGAGTCAGGTTCTTGCCAGATCTGCATCCTCCAGTCATTGGCTGAGCCAGGACTGATGTGTGATTTCACAGCTGCTGATTGGTCGGTGATGGGGAAGATGAGAAACCACAAAGGAAAGAAGAAGAAGAGTTGAGACAAAGTAAATAATTTTCATGAAGCACTCAACGGCCACTCAGGAAAATACTTGTAGTAGTGGAGGTTGCCCGCTAAAAGTATGATGTCATCTTTTTATGAAAGGTGTGTAGCAGAGGAATGTGTTGTGTACGGTAGTATGTAGTAAATGTGAGTAGAACTTACCAACTAAACAGTAAAAATTCACTTTGTAGAAAGCATGCAGAATGGAGCACATCATCCTTTATGTAAACCTCACTTCTCATTGTCTGTCTGTCAACTTACAGTGCATCAAAAGTCAAGAGTAGCTATTGCAGCAGTGTATTACAGTATGGGAGTGTCCTCTAGAGTCAAACTGAAGATTAGGAATACAACTAAATAGGTAACGCATAGCAATGGACAACTTTTTCGAGAAATAACAATCAAAACAGAAACACAGTGGCAATGTTGAAAATGAACTCATGCCTTACCTCAAATTTGGGTGCATGAACGTAAATTCTAAAAAACGATGGTACGCATAAAAAACATTGAAAACATTAACAAAAGGAAACTTACCACTATGAAGTTTAACAATCCTTTGAACAAAAAAATCAACTTTGTTTTTCCTCCTCCTGATTTCCTGCTCAGTCTCCCCTTCATCTCTCCCTATAATCTCCTCATCAGTCTACAGCCTCTACGACAAACTCCACAGCTGCCATGGTAACAACAGTAGCCTACCAGTGATTTGCTAAATGACTTTATATATTTTTTTAAAAGTAATAAACTATTCTATGTGCCCACATTGCTTTAACAACTTGCTCAACAACTTATCTATAAATCCATCTATCAAATGATAGTGTCAGGATTTTGTGAGGGTCTGTGAACGCATCCTGGAGTTTAGCATAGGTTATACTTGTAGTTTATATTTAAGATCTTACACGTAGTGTGTAGAGATTGGTTCTCCTCTGAAAGAAAAAAAATGGCAGCATGTGAACTTTTCTCACTAACATCTGTTATGTCATTGGCTACGGCCATAGTAGCCTGTGTCAGTGAGGAATCAAGTAGCAGCTAATACAGGAACAAGAACATCAGAACAAGAAGCGTCTTTTTCAACAATTTTCAAAGACAAAAAAATTGTGTTCCATTTTGTTCCTTCTCTAACACTTGTATTCATGTCTTCTATCTTTTTTAGATTACCCCCATCAGCCTGATGTTTAGTCTGGTGATTATCGCGGTGTGTTGCAGCCTTAGTGTCCACATCACCGTTTCTATTATTACTTATCCACACAGCATCAGTCCAACACGCGCAAGAGCAATTTAGCAGCTTTTAATGCAGAGTGTTTACCAGCCGCTCTGATCAATAGCACATCGCTGCTCCTCTAAACGTCTGTTAACCCCTCACTCCGCTCACCGCTCTCAGGCCTGTAATTGTTTCTCTCGGTTTTGTGGAAAATCAATCTAACAGTAATTGGATCCTCCTCCCCCTGTCTCCCTTTAAAAGGTCCCATCGTGTCCTCAATGATTTTTATAAAAATATCTGTGTATGTACATTTCTGCCATCGGCTCTTATTCAGCAGGTCCTGATGCTCATCCTGCATCATTTTGCTGTTAGATCAGATATATGAATTCTGCATCTCACAACTGAGCATTTTACACAGATAATCAACTTGTTGTTTGGTTCATAGAACTGGTGTAAAATGTCAATCATTGTCTCCCAAAGCTGAAGATTCAGCCTAAGATGAATTTTCCCAAATATAATCAGTTTACTATTATAGAAGACTAAAGAAACCAGAAAATAATCACTTTTGAGAAGATGGAACTCACTCACTCACTCACACAATGAATGTTATAGATGTAGTGTGTGTTTTGTTTTTTATATTTTTATTCGGAAAATGACCAAACAGTGGGCCAACAGTGGGCTATAGGCAGCGCAACTTTTAAACCATATTTTCAGGCTACTTACAGAACCATAGTCAGTATAAGGACCTAGAGATGTCAAATCTTGTTTCATCTTCTACCATATTTTTTTTTCTTAGGATTTCAATTGTTATCCTGTAAAATACAATTATATGCTGCTATAAATCGTTTCATTTTTCCTATTCATTTTTTTCTTTTAATTATTTTTGTTTTGGCACCGACATTATACAAGCAAGATGTTGAAAATGCCATAAAATGTGGTTGGTAAAAAAAAGAAAAAAAAGAAAAAACGCTTTCTGTGAGCATGCCTCTGACTCAAACTCAGATAAAGTCACAGCAAAATCAAAAACACACACACCCACAATGTGTTTTTTTTTTATTTGAATGATTAGCCTACAGTGCGTATACACTTATGTGTAATCCTTTGGGTGGGAGGGATACATTTATCCCCACTAAGGACAAAAGTAATGCAGCAGAGCGCAGGATGTGTAAACCAGGGGGCAGGGATCCCCACCATCCCCTCCACCAGCCAACCACACCTTCCTTGGATCTAATAAAATCTCAGTAGCATTTCTCGTATCATCATCTCTTTCAGCTTCTCTTCCAATGTAATTTTTGCTCCTTTCATACAGCAGCCGAGTGTTTAGGTGTTTAGGCAGGTAGTGATTCAGAGAGACGAAATGGATACATGATTCTACAAAATGACTAAATGCTTCACGATGCAGCACCGTTGAATGAGACAACAAAACAACATTCATTAGAGGAGTTATACTGTTTGTGATCTGTCGGGCATTGCTTTGTCAGGGAATAGGAGAGAATCTGTGTTAAATTCCATTAAGTGTCAGAAGCTGCTGTTAGTTCCTCTGCAGCTTTACTCTCCTCCTTTGTTCTCTTTGTGATTGTCTCCACACACTAGTTCTTTCAGGGAGATAGAGAAGAGATCCGTGGAATAGAGGCTGTAAAGAGGGCTGCTGTGAGTCAGGTGCCACAGTGTAATTGAAGGATCCTTTAAGCACTTACATAACAAACTGAAAGTGAGGCTCCTTGGTTCTGCAGGATTATCTATATATATATATATATATATATTGTTTTACTATTAAAGAACTGAATGTCCTTTAGAAAGAAAAAAATGATCATCATGATGTTGGTTTGTGCTACAAGCTGCTTCTGATCCTGCTGAAGGTTCTGTAACATTTAGAATAAAGCGGAGAGCTGATTTTAGAGCTGCAACGATAAGTTGATTAACCGATTACTTGACAACTATTACAATCAAAACTTATTAACAACTATCCTGATTATTAATTCATCAGTTTGATTCATTTTTAGGAAATCAATGTCCACATTCCCTAGTTCCAGCTTCTCAAGTCAGATTTTTTTTTTCTAGTTTCTTTAGACTTCTAAAATAGTAAACTGTTGGTCTGGACAAATAAAAGACATTTCAGGTTAAATGGTCATCTTTAGGAAACATTAATTAACATTTCACACCATAATATGACTCAAATAACTATTTGATAATTTGTTAAATTGACACAGATCAACTAACAGATAATATTCAATCATGCATAGAGTGAGTTCTGATATTTTAGGTTGAATTGACATTTTACACTATTTTATCAACTGAAAACGTTCATTCAGAATAGTCGTCTGCAGGTTCTCAGTGTTTTTGCAGTTTGCAAAGTCACCACTAGATGTCACAAGAAAACTACACACTGTTCCTTTAAATTCTTCATTACATCAGGAACAACATCCATGTCATAATCTTTAGTTTCTTTCTCTAAAAACTGTGATGATAACCTTGTATGTGTGTGTGTGTGTGTGTGTGTGTGTCTGTTTGATCCCCCTGCTGGGTATTAACAATTTAAACTCTTGCCTTTTCAGTCCGGCCTGTTATTATCTAGCTCTTGGAGACTCAGTAGTTAATGAGTTTCCAGTTTGAGCTGCTCCCACTGAGACAACAGGAATAGATCTGTCTCCTCCCTTCTGCTTCTCTCTTTCCTTTTTCTCTTTTTGTTCTCCTTCCTGTTCTTTTATTAGTGGAAAATACAGATGGGCAACAAATTATAGGAACATAACAAAGGCAAATGCTTTCACACTGGTTCGCTGCATGTTACAATTAAGCAGACTGGTGCCGTTGTTCTCTGTGCTATACTGATTGTGAGCAGGCTCAGCTGATTCTGATTCAGTACATAGACAGAGAAGGAGATCTGAGGGTTCATTGTTGGGGCAGAGATGGCAGCAGCTTCAGAAGTTCAACAGGCTTCAATAGCAGCAGCAAATAAAGTCAAGTCTGAGATCTATGGGAGAGATTCAGTGAAAAAAGGTTCACGGCATGGCAAACATGTTAGATGAGTGTGACGCTTCAAGTGTTATTGTAATAAGGAGGAAAAACAGAAGGTGACTGAGAATGTTAAGAGGTGATAAAATCGTACGATCAACACTGGTCTGCAGAGACATGGAAAACATATGAGTCATTCTCTGCCATATTATCAACTAGTGATGTGCACAAAGAGAACATATAAAGAGATAAAAAGGTGTCAAAATATTGGTATAAAAAGTCAAATAAATATTAGGTAGAAAAGTTCAAAATATGAGATAAACATAAATATAAAATTAAAAGAAACAATATGATATTAAAAGTCAAAAATTAAAATAAATAGATAAATATGATTTAAATTAAAACAATGGAGCAACTATGTAAAATAATTACAGTGAAATAATAATAGGAAGATCATTCTCATTCTACTCATTATTGCATTTTATCCAAAAACAAAATATTTTCACTTTTTTTCACAGTAACACTAGTTACTAGTAGAGTTAAAATGCTAATAGTTTCAATTCAACAAATTCATCCACTTCGTCACAATCAACTTCTCTGTGTGTTTTATATTTGTGTAGAAATAATAGATTTACATACAAATCATCATTTAATGTTCCTGAACAACCTGAAGAGCCACTGTCCAACTCCATTTAACCATATTAGTGTTCCAGCTGCCCTCGAAAGACATTCATAATAACTTCATCATTTATTAAAGATAATGTAATAATGTAAAATGTAAAAAATATGCTGATGTAGAAATGAATGTCATATCCGTATTATGATTTTAACATCTAATTGTGAAGATCTTATTAAAAAACCTTTTATTTAATCAAGGTGAGGAACTGGAGGTTCACACACATGCAGAGATCGAAAGAGAGAAAGAGAGACTCAAACATTTATGAGGATTGAAATGGAAACGTTTTATCAGTCAGAGCAAAAAATACTTTCATATGTCAAAAAAGTAGATGACCATAATTGTCTTCAGCTCATCACTGTACCAAGCAGTAAAGAGTGTTTTTGAGTATTGACAGGAAATGACAGATTAAACTCGGAAACAGCTTATTACTGCTCATTTGACTATTTATTGTTGAGACTGAAACAATTATCAGTACATAGATATTCAGGTTCAAATATTTATTCATCAACAATAAAGGATTCTAAAAACTGTCTGGTGAGTTTCTGGGTCCAAATCAGTAAAACATGCTTGTGGATTTTTTTTGTTGCATCTGGAGGATTATAAAGTAAAAAAGCTGCAGAAATGTGTTATGTTTATTTTATTATGTGTGTAAATGGGTTGAATTGGACCACACTGAAAAAAATAAACACAATCTGACTTTCAATTAAACACAAAGTAAATTAATCTGTGAAATCATGTGAATATCCAAGTCGAACATTACCCACAATTATTTTTTGTAATTGTAATTTTGCATCATTTCACTCATACTGTGATTATAATTTGTCATGTGATCATTATTCATTAATGACTCCAGTCAGAAACACGGAGCTATTAATGGAGATTTAAATCATCAGTGGCACTGAGCCTCCTCTGAATAAATAAATCAGTGACCTTTTCTTTTTTTTCCTCATCATCTCCTTCTTCTTCCCAGAGTCGAATGTACAACAATTAACGCAGATTTACACACAGATGAGTACACTGCAGGAAAAGGCTGATAAACAGTGAGCCTGAGCATCGAGGGGTTAATGGAGGTCAGGTGTGAGGCCGTCGACCTGGAGGCTGACGGGTTGTTATTAAAAAATGGAAGAATCCATCTGTTTTTGGTAAACCACCGTGATGAAAAAAAAAGCTGAGTTTTGGTAGATGTGTGATCTGTTCTCTGTCTCTCACAATGAGAAAAGTATATCAGCAGGTTTCCATAGTTTAGCTCTCATCATTCTCACAGATACATGATTGCATGAAAGGCTCCTTTGTAGTAGAGGATCTGTATGTTGCAATCCATCATTAAAGTGATTCTCAGAGTGAATCTCACTTTTCATCACAAGGAAACGTTAAGACTCCTGATTATCGCTATGACAGGTAAAAGCTCTTCATCTCTGTCAGCTCTTTAAAATACAGTCGCCTGGTTTAACTGAGAGATGAAGATGATGCGGCCTGCTTTCATCTCGCTGCTCAATTTATGGTGCATTTTACAGGAAGGTTTACCATGTTCTTCTGAGTAGTTTTACTGTCTGTAGCTGGTACATACACATGCACACACACACACACACACACACACACACACACACACATACTGGTTTATATCATTCACAAGGACCAACTTTGTGATCACCACTTGTGGGGACCACCCTTTCTAAAGCACTGACAACTGTCTATAGAGGACACACACACACACACACACACACACACACACACACACACACACACACACACACACACACACACACACACACACACACACAAACAAACACACACACACAGATACAACAAATCCACAGTCATCCACATTACACAACCACATGAAATCTTAAATAAGTGGTTAGAAATGTGCAGTTACAACAAAATACAAGGAAGCACAGCAAAACAAAAACTTGCTGAAGTTTTGCATTTACTAAAATGTTATTGAGGAATTGAGAAATGGTGTTGGTTTGTGAGATGTGTGTGTGAATGTAAACAGCTGATACTCCGTGTTTCCTTCAACTTGTGCAGCGGCTTCTGTTTAAATATTGAGCTGAACAGAAGCTGATGGATGAAGAATCAAACCTTCGAATTTCTTAGTTTGCGTGTTGAAAGGATCTATGTAACATTAGCGAGGATCAGTTTAACAGAATATATGAACATTACAGTTGTTAGAACCTTTATGTGATTACATTCTTCCTTTAGTTTCTCCTCCTCCTGCTTATTTTGAGAAGCTAGTTTCAACGCAATCTGGTTTCACACAGCACAGCTGGAATGGAAGCTGGTGTGTAGTCGACTGCCAACAGGAAAACTTCTGTCCCTGAAACAAAACAGGCTGTTGCTTTTATTTCAAATCTGTTCTTGTGAAGTGAAGCAAAACTGTGAAGTTGTTTAGAGAAGAGAACATGTTCAGTCTGATTCTCATTTGTCAGTTTGTGTTTATCTCACACACAGACGGAGCAGAAGGATGAAATTCATTCTGTATCACAAGATAAAGAAATCCTCTCCTCTAGTGACCGAAGTTTCAGTGGATAGATGAGACAAACAGAAAAAAACTGAACCTGAGATACCTGCGGAATCTGCAAAATTCAATTAAAATTGTTGTGAAAAAGAAGAAATGATCAGAAATGGGAATTAGAGAATGTGTGTGTGTGTGTGTGTGTGTGTGTGTGTGTGTGTGCAGATTTTCCTTGATTTGTCTCACTGATTGTTCACATCTGTATGCGTTTAATCGGTGGAATGTACATTTATATCCTGACATCCTGACAAGAGAAGCACTTTGTATATATATATATGATAAGATAAAGCTTGTGTTGTTTCAGTCAGTACCTGATTCACCTTAATTTTAAATTATCATTCATGTAATTGATTTTAACCATGAACATGTTAGATTTCTTTAATGGTCATTTTTAAGAAGGAAATGTCCAGATTCTCTGGTTACAGCTTCTCAAATATGGTCATTATCTTCTATATATTCTATAATAGTAAACTGGTGATATTTAGGTTGGGACTCTTGGTATGGACAAAGCTCGGATGAAATTGTACATATGTATATTAATATCTGTCAATAAATAAACACAGAGTCAGCTCCATTGGTAATTTAACCAACAGGGTATGAGGATGGCTTGAACTCACCTAACCACAGCATTTAGAAGAAGTCATTGAAACTGCTCAGTAGTTGGCTTCACAAACCAGGATCAGTGCTTATATTCTTAAATAGGATGTGTTTGCGTTCTTTAGCTGCTGTAAGATGTTATCATGCTTGTGTTTCTGCATAGTGTCTGTGTCTGTGGGTGGGGTCAGTAACCTGCTCACCTTCCAGCTACAGTCTCCTTTTAGTCTCAACTAGGTGGTAGACGTGAATGAAAACAGTTTTAATGTGTGTGATGCAACTTCTCTCACTGCTCCAGAGCTTTACTCTATTTTTTCTTTTGTGTATATTATATTACCTCTCAAATACAGGCCAGCATATCAATTGCAATCACTCAGCCACCAATAGGGGATGTGACATATGAGACACAACCAGTACAAACCTGGACACTAAGCACACAGCTTGTACAGAAGTAGAGGTACTCACAAACCTATTTTACTGTTTATGCTATGTATATAAAAAAAAAATAAAAATAAATTAAAAAATGAAATGGCATTCTTCTTTACAGGTGTGGAAGCTTCTTTGTCCTGAATGGATGCCAGTACAGAAACAGCCCTGCTGCAGACGGCTTTTAGAGGCTTGGCCTGGACTGGACTGGATGAGGATCCCATGGCGAAAGCGAAGGATCCCGCCTACAATCCAGCAGAGTCCATTATGCAGTCTGAGTATTAATTAATTATTTATTTATTTATTGTTTTAGATTTATTTATTGTTTGATGGTTTAGAATAAACCTGAGCCAACATGTGATCACCAATTGGTCAATTAACCGCTCATCTCTGTTTTCGTTGTCTGAGAGTCAAATATGAGGTTGGAGTAAACAAGACTGTTGATTAAATGCTAATCAGGACTGCTGGTGAATATAATCTCCATTCCAGACAGAATTATCCTCTATTCTGTCTCACAATTAGCAGACCAGGAGCTGGTTGTTTATGCAACAACGTTTTTTTTTTTAATTTCAACAATGCAGCCACATTCAAGTGCAGCACAAGCCTTCTCTCATTTTCTTATTTTGTTTTCTTTTTTCTTACGCTCACTCCGACTCACCGTCTCTCACCTATTCATCAACATCCAACCACCCCTTGATGCATCTGACCACTGATTGGTCAGATGCTGAGTGCTGTCAATCATTCATGTTTTCATGAATGTTTTAAATAAAGTTTTTTTTTTTTTTTTTAATTTTGATGTGCAAAATCTAATTGATCCTTTCTTCATGTGTAGAAGCAGAGGGATGCTGTTGGTGTTTGTCTCATTAGCCAAACACCAGTCCAGACCTCACTTCGATATAAGGTTGTGGGTGAAACACAGTCAAATACTATATTTTTTGTCCAGATTCTAATTAGGATACTGATGTTGGATAATTAGTTTTAATTGAATACACAGCACTGATTTTCCGTTGAGGTGATTTATGGGCAAATTATAATTTCCTATTTCAGCTATTTGTTCAGACGTAGTGTAGTGTGTAGTTATTTGTATATTTGATTTGGGTGTTGTTCACTGTGTAATTATATTTGTTTTCAAGACAACTGGGCTTTTTTTTTTTTTTTTTAAATATCATTATTTGTGTTTTCTCCAAATTTGCACCTAATGCCCAGTTGTGCAGAAATGGTCCAGGTGGTGCTGGTTAGGGACAGTAGAATGAGGATATCTGCATAGAGCAGGAAGTTAATCTCTGTGTCAGAGAGTGAGAGGAAAGGAGCCAACGACCACTGATTCATCAATATCAGGCTCTCTATGTCTGTGTGTGTGTGTCTGTGTGTGTGTCTCTGCCTGTCTCTGTCCTCTTCCCTGTCTTAAACCCCGCCCCCGGAGGCCCCGCCCCTCTCAGAATGGTGACGTATGGATTAGTGTAATGCAGTGATCAGCTCTGTGAGCCACAGCTTTTATTTTCCGTCACTTTGAGTCCAGCAGGATCCACAGAGACGATAATCTGGAAAAGTCTCTAATCTGCAGCTGTGACTATTGTTAAAGTCCCAGATTAACACTGAGCTAAACCAGACTAATTGATGTTACCGCCTGGTTGGTGTCCGTCTGGGGAGGGAGAGGAGAGGAGGAGGACGAGGACGAGGAGGAGAGAAAGAGGTGGAGATGAAAAAGGAAAGAGGAAAGAGGGGGAAAGGAGGAGGAAAAGGAGAGGAAGAGGAACTTGTAGAAGTATAGAAGTGAAATGACAAAAAGAGCCAGAGGAAGAAATTAAAGTTCTGACCTCTGGGAGCAACGAAAGGAGAGAAACAACAGCTTCAGATACTTTATGATATAAGTTTACACTTTTACTATGGATCATTTTTTGCAACTTCAATTTTAAACCACTAAATGATAATTGTTCACAGTCTCATTCATGGCAAACATCTGATCAGCTATATATAACAGCATAGAACCATATGGTCACAGTAGGTGAAGAGAAGGAAGCCTCCTTATCTATCAGCCTGCAGCTCTGCCAGGACAACTAAACACCCCCCCCATCCACACACACACACACAAACACACACACACACACACACACACACACACACACACACATCCTCATAACTTAATGCAGTGACAGGTGAATGGCCCCTATGTTCGCAATTTGATGGTGTGATAATTAAACAAAGGAAAGAATTATTTTCACCCCGCATCAGCATCAGCCAGCAAGTGTGTGTGTGTGTGTGTGTGTGTGTGGACTATTATGCTTGTGTTTGTTTTAGCCATTGTTTCTGTTACAATAATGGGGTTATAACTAATTTTTCCCTGTTTTCTGCAGATGAACGCCTGTTTAGCCCGAGGTGATGATTTGGTTTATTCAGTTTGACCTGTTTTGTGTGTTTAAATGGAATCAAAGGTCAGAATAAAGTAACTCAGTGTAAATATCTATATTAAATTCTGACTGTGTTTTTAGTCCATTTTAATCCATCAGTGCTGCTGTTTGAATGATGACCATGTTTCCTTCAGATGCTGGGTGCTGGATGGATGGAAACCTTGAAACAGGCCGCTTTGTGTCTTCATCTCCATCTATTCTCATCAGTTTTATGTCTGTTGAAGTTCCAAGGATCAGTCGTCTGACACAAAGAGCCACTGTGAGCTCAGCTGGTTGGAAACATCCTGAAAGAACAGAGTGACTCAAACAGGTCAGTTCACACCTGAAGTCAGCGAGAGGAAGAACTACTCTGTTACCAGACAGTTATATACCTGCACAGTTTTCTATTATGTGACAGTTATACTCAACTGAATGAAACACAGAATCTGTTTTATCATTTCTGACTCCTCTGGCCTGGTTCGCAGCAGCTTCAGGTGAGATGTTAGCTCCACATGTCCTTTTACAAATCAAATGTGTGGCAGCGTTTCAGCTTCTATCAAGCATACGATAGAAATATCCTCACATAACAACAAGATGTTGCCATAGGCCACTAAGGATTTTCAGAAGAGTCCAGTATTCTAATAAGTCTCTGAGTTGCTGTGAGCTGACAGGAAACAAGAGACACGTATTCATTTCAAAGTTCACCTTCAGGTCCCTTTTTTATCTTTGGGGTTTTGGATTTAGAAGGAACAGCTTGAAAAAACAACTCTGGCTAGAGAGGATTGTAACAGAGACAGAATCACAGACAGAATATAAATGGAGACAAGGACATACGGTCAGAATAAAGGATTTATCCATCCATCCATTTTCTATACACGCTTATTACTTACTAGGGTCGGGGTCAGGGTCTGCTGGAGCCAACCCTGGCGTACTACAGGCAAAGGGACAGGGAATCACCCCCACACAGACCTACAAGCAACAGACAGAAAGAACCTGGAGAAAACCCACAGACAGCCTCAGCCTGAGGACTTGAACGTTGTGCTGTGAGGCAGCACTCACTGCTCCACACTGTCACCTGCTGCCTGGAGAAGCTCACACCAGGAAAACAGTGATTCAACATTGTCCAGACACGGTCGAGGAAGTGATCAATACCACTGCAGCAAGAGAAGACTACGACCAGGCACAAGTTTGTGAAGAAGATATGTCATATAGATATGTCTCTATTGAGCATGATATAATTACTTTAATAAGCAAACATCAAAATACAAACAGGATTTAATATTAGAAACATAGAAACAACAGGTTTTTCACCAAATAGATGATTCAAGTAAGTATTTATAAAAATGAGTAGCAATTTTTGTCCAACACCTTTAAACGATGTCTTTACCTGCTGAGTTGCTGCTGTCTGCAGTCACCTCCCTGGACTCCAGGGTCCCATGTAACCTTCATGTTCTGTGCAGCCAATTATCTCTGAATCCTTCTCAGTAATGTGTGATTTGAACATTTTCTTTATTTACTTCCTTTGGTCATGTCACCCGTTTGTTTAGTAATAGCCATCGGCTGCAGAATGAGCAAAAAGAGGAAAGCAACTGAGAAAAACATGAACTCATAGTGGTTCAAAATAACTCCATAATATTCAGATTTTTGAGTGAATGTGAATAGATGAAAGAGTGAGAGGGAATAAGCAGAGCAGATGCTGCAGGGAAACAGAAAACACAATACAACTCTTCCACAACATTCTCATTCAATGACTTCACCAAAGCTTGAAACACACAAAAAATAAAGTCAAGGAACTTTACTCTTAGGACACATACCCAAGAGCATATCACTAGCATTTAAACAATGACCTAGTTAGTCACATGTTGATTCTGGCTCATTATTTAGCTGCAGCTCAGTTATCTTATTATCATAAAGTGAAACTTTATGCACCTTTGACTTTTATTTTGAAATGTCACAAACAAAGAACATGAGAATTAGCTGTTTTAGTCACCCAGTGTAGGAGAATAAGATTAGATTAGATTAGATTAGATTAGATAGCTCCTTTATTGTCCCACAGTGGGGAAATTCCCGGTGCTACAGAAGCATTGAAAGAAGTTACAAAATAATAAAAATTAAAATAAAAACAATAAAAATTAAAAATTAACACAACAGTGAGCCGACTGAGTGTGACTGATAGATATATACAGTATATATACAGTATATACAGTATATATAAATATAAATATAAATATAAATATAAATGTATTGCACTGGCTATATACACAATGGCTATATACAGAGGTCCAAGTAGTTTGGTCAGAAGGAGGCACTATAACTGGTGGAAGAATTACTACTGAAGTTAAAGTAGCAACACCAGAATGTGCAATGCAAATTGTAAATTGTATATATGTACAAATATATTTGTATTGTATAATACAAATAGTTCAATACAAGTATAAATTTTACATCATCATCCTGCTGGTTTAAGTACAGTAGAAGTTTTACAAGCTAAATATATTAAAAATGTACTACTACTACTATTTATTTCGTGGAATATTGCTTTGTGACAGATATATGTTTGTATGTGTGCATGTGGAAGAAATAACATTTGAATTAAAAAATTAAATGCTTCTCAATGAAAATATATATGTATGCAAATAATTCATATTGATTAGTCAAAGAGGATGTAAATACTTAACAGATGTAGAAAAAGTAGGATTTCTACATATTTCTTCATATTTTGTAATTAATTCTGCCCAAATCAAAATCTGTAATTTATATGCATTCTGTTTAGTGTCGATATCAGAACTGAAAACTTGTCTTTAACTACTATTAAAACACCACAGTTTAATGTTGATTGGTATAAATAACAATTAAGTTTATGTTTATTAAACCTGATACTATTTAGGTCTCAGGGAATCTCTCCAATTGGAGCAGGTTGGTTCCTGAATGTCAAAAATGCTGTGAAAATTCTGCTGAGCTGATCAAGAGAGGGCAACCAAGAGTCACCTGTGCGTGTGTGTGTGTGTGTGTGTGTGTGTGTGTGTGCGTGTGTGTGTAAGAAGCAAGAAGTGTGACTAATGCAGTTGAGGTAGGGATTAACTTTTCCACCCTGAATATCATTCTCTTTAAACCCCCTGACACACAATATGCTCTCTAACACACGCACACACACACACACACACATACACAAGCGCACACACACAGTATTCAAATCGCTGACTTCTAAAATAGCAAATGTTTACTGAGATGAAAGGTTTGGCTTATTTTCTCTGTAAGAGGATCGAAGCCAAAGTGAGTGACTGCCAACAGTTGCTGTGTGAGTATGTATGTGTGAGTATGTATGTGTGTGTGAGTGTGTGTGCGGGTGCGTGCGTGTGAATGTGTGTGTGTGTGTGTGTGTGTGTGTGAATGAAAATTTGGCGTCTTTGTACGCTGGTGCTTCTCTGGCTCGTCTTCAAACGCTCGTGTGTAATCTAGGTCCGTGTCATTGGCAAAACAAAGAGAAATGTGCACTAGTAACATGTATTATTCTTTAAATCTGCTCCTATTTTCTCTCCGTAATGAACCACACTTCAAACATTATCATCACTTCCCAACCTCACACTCCATAAACTCAAGGGGCTACGCTCCGTTTCTTGGAATTCGTCAGATGAATCCTACTCTCCTGCAGGTGTTAATATGCTGCCTTCATTGTGAGGAGCTCGTTCTGCTCTTTGAAGTGAAAGTTTGTGAAGCTGATCTGCACCTTAGCACTCGGTCATCAGCTCCTCCATCAGCTTTTATAAGATACTTGCTGAGAAATCACCGAAAGCTGCAGTGTTGCGGCGCCGTTGCATCATATGTGATTGAAGAATTAAAATGCTCAATAGCCGCCGCAGATAGTCATTCTGTGCACATCCGGAGAAACGACAAGTCAGTGAGAGGAAATGTACCTGATAAAGAATCTAAACAAAAATAAAAAGTGGTGATTCTGCCTGAAAGATGTTTAATCCTCCTTCCCTTCTGTCACGCATTATTTGTTTTGACCTGATTTATGTGTTTGACATGTAATCAGTATGTTTCTGGAAGAGGAATCAGGGTTAATGTTGGTATAAAGGCACTTTGAAAGCATTACCATGTAAAGTTTATAGGATTAAACTATAATCAGATTTGAGACACAATGTAAAAAAACAAACACTTAAATTAGAGTCAGCTACACATGCCAAAATATTGAATTTCAAGAGTGCAAAAAGAATAAAAGTAGTTTTTGCAGTTATTTTACAGAGTATTCCTGTATTATTGTAATAAACACTTTCTGCAAAAAAAATATAATATTATATAATATATTATAGAAAGTGAAAAAACATCTCAAAGATGTAATAACTTTCCCTCAAACCCATTTTCCTTCCATTTAGCAAAAATCTTATCAGATAGTTTTTAGAATCATTCATTCTTGAAGGTTAAAGTTTCTTTAGTTCTTAGGAAAACATTCACCAGTAGAAATAAAAAATAACTGTATCTAGTCATTCTGAATGATTTCAGCTTCTTGTCCTGCTCTGGTCTTTTCTTGTCTCCCGGGCCTCAGCAGGATGAAGCTGAGGAGGCCGGAGGTGAAGAGCACAGCAGTGTTGTAGTAAAATGATAAGCGCGAGCAGAGTCATTACTCGGCCTCCTGACAGCCGGAGATACGTGTGTTTTCCTCAACAGCTCATCCATTAAACCTGAGTGTGATGTATCACGCGCAATTAAGACAAACAGCTCACTAATGTGACACTTTGCCACGGATCAGGACTATTTGTTTTTTCTGCGTTTCGACAGACCAACTCACAGGCGGTAGGTTTTGTCTCTGAAGCTGAAATTCATCACAGGAAGAGACGTTTCATTCAAAAACATCTTGTATATGCACTGAGCCTGCATGAGACGTTAAGGGCGTATCTGTAAATTTGTTTTCCTAACAATATCCTACATGTGAATCATTTAAGGGGCATTGCTAAATCATCGGTACATTGCATGTGAGGCATTTAGGGAACATTGTAAATTGTACGTCTCCCGACATCCTGCATGTGAGGCATTTAGGGAGTGTTTCTAAACTATAACACCGACCAATATCATTGCATATATATGCATTTGAGGTGTTCAAGGAGCATCGTAAATCCTGAGCCATTTAGGGGTTGATGGTAAATTGTAGTGTCTATTAGTATATTGAATGTGAGGCTTTTAGGAAACATTATAAATGTATAGATATAATATATACATATTATATATATAAATTGTGGTGCCGGCCAATAGTCTGCATGTGAAGCATTTAGGGAACATGGTGAATTGTATTTTTTACCAACACTTCAATACTATGTGAGTCACACTCTTCTTACAGATACTAAGCAGTTCCCATTCTGAACAGTCTAATCTAACATTTCCAACAAATCTAATCAAATTATTTGAAGTTATGCACTTTTTGTTTTTATTATACCATGAATAGTAAGATCCAGAATCTTTGTGACAGTTACACCAGTAAAACACAAACAGTCTGGATAAATCGTGAATGTGTGTTTTTGTGTGTGTGAGAGAATATGTGCAGAGAGAAACGTCCATGAAACAGCAGTTCTGCTGCTGTCTCAGTATCTGTGAGCAGGAAACACATCATCAGTAAATCAGTGGATGAACAGCAGAAAGGCTCCGTGTCAGGAGGAGAAATTACTGGTGAAACAGAATCAGAAAGCAGAAAGATGGGTCGACGGGTTTCAGGCTCAGACTGAAGCAGGTGAGTCTGTCTGAGGAAAACAACCGCATCTGATGATTCAACAAGTTCCTTGAAACCTTTGTGTTTCTGCTGCAGTGAAGTGAACCGAACTGCTGCATTTATTTTTGTTTTTGTTGAGTAAATGATTGTTTTCTAATTCGTTCATGATTTATTCACAATTGCTTTATGCTTCGTTGAGGATTTCTTCACATTTCATGCGTGATTTATTCAGTATTCTTTTATGATTCGTGTCTGTCAGGGGTGAAGGCTTCAGGTGACAATGAAGACAGATAGTGAAGACAAATGCTATTAAATATTGCTAAATTCATTTGAAAGCAGATTATTTTCCTCTCTCTCTCTCTATCACACACACACACACACACACGCACACACACATGCAGACACACATTAAGAAGTTAATCTGCATACAAACAGGAAGCTGTTGTAGTTGAGATGTTGTTGAGGTGGAGTTTAAAGGACACTGACTGCAGAACTTTTAAATGCACACACACACACACACACACACACACACATACACGCTCGTAGCTGAGGTTAAACACAGCTTAACTCAATAGGAGTTTTTGGGTCAGTTGTCCCTGGGTGCAGCGGCCGACGCTTCACTGACATGAATTTGCATCATGTTAAGCTTCCAGCTGCTTTTTTTTCACTCTAAGCTTCTCTGTGGCCTGAAGACGAGCAGAAGGCAGAAAGGGGGGAAAACGACAGCTTCCTGTTTAGCCGACAGTCAGACAATAGCCTCGCGCTTCTCAGATTAGATGGTCAAAAGGTCTGGAAACAAAGCGAAGAGGAGGATTCTGTGTCTCTCGCTCTCTGCCTCTCTCCCTCTGCTCGCTCGCCCTTTGTACAATTATCCACTTTGTCTTTCTTTAAATGCTCAGATGGCTGTTTGGGGATGAGCCCGTGCTCGGCTTTTAAAGTGAGATTCAGTGAGCTAAGCTAAAATCATTGAGAGGATTGCGGATGTAAATGTCATGTTTCCCTGATGAGGATTCTGTCCTTTTCATTTCTTTCTGCTTTTAAATGCAGACACACGACAACTTTTGTTTTTTTTTTCCCCCGATGACCCTGAACACAAACCGGGGAGCAGGAGGATGAAAGTCACGACACAAGTGATGACTCAGCGGGTTTTTTTAAAGACGCTTATTGTTCCGTGAGGCAGGAGAAGACGTCTCGTTAGAATAGATGAATTACACACAACCACAAGGAAAGAAGAGCGGAACATCTGTTTCTGACCTCCGCTGATACTCTGCTGCTTAACGAACGAAAGCAAGAGAGAAAGAAAGAAAGAAAAAAAGAAAGAAAGAAAGAAAGAAGGTATAGCAGAAATAAAAAAGCAGTCGTGCAGTGATCTGTCTTCGATGTTTTTTTCCGTTTCTGTGGCTTTAAAGAAATAATAAGAAATAATGAAAAGTGAGAAGCTGAATATTCAAACTCATCTCATCACAAATTTATTTTCCTATATATATTCTGAATGTTAAATAGTGGAACTCGAGGACATTGATGAAGCGAACAGACACGCGTCCTGTACAGACACTTAATTATTGACGCATTCCCTGGGTCAAACAAGCAGATTTAGGATGGAGACGAAACTGTTCTGCGGAAGTTTTGATTCGGAGCAGCAACTTCTATTTTACTCTCATAGTTCAATATTTCACGTTTTCATAAAGACAAATAATCTCTGTTTTATTTTTGTTGTATTTGACCCTCTATAAACCAAAATGAATGATTTTCTTGAGATGTCGTCTCCTGTTAAGAACAAAACCCTGATTCATTATTTCGCTGTTGCCTCATTCGAGGCTGAAATGAAAGTCAAAGATTGAAGGACTTTGATAAACTACAGCTTCATCTTTTTTTACTATCTGTATTTACACGTCTAAAAAACTACACTCATTCTGAATATGACACATCAGTTGTTACTGCTTCTTTGCTTTGTAAGAAGACTCAATCATTTCAGTGACCGGTTGAGAGTTTTCTAAGAGGATTTTACATGAAATGAGCATTAACGTTAACAATGGTGACATTTTAAAACAAGCGCGATCAGAGATAAAGACTCGAGCAGCGTCTCTAACGTCATTTAAACACAGGAAGGGATTATTGTTCCAAAAGGGGGAAAGGTCCAGCCATTAGTGGCCTGAGCTTGAGATTTAATGTGACCTGTGACATGATTCCAGATTAAAACATGTATGTTCTGATGTATGATCAGCTGTTGTGTGTCTGGGTCAAAGCTGCTCAACAGCAAAAATTTTCTAAATTTGAGTTATTTAAAATCTTTGTTTTTTCTATGCGATGTTGCTGCAACACTGATCCAGATGAATCATTTATTAAAGAGGAGCTGACTGATTGATAGATTCCTTATTATACGCTTATATTCCTGGTTCTCAGACAAAGTTTATCTATAGAGAAACTGGATTAAAAATACAATAATCCAAATAAATGCATGAGGTGTTGACCTCTAGGTTTATTGAGTCCAACACATCTCTGACTTTAAAGATGGCGGAAATGTGCTTTACTTTATTTTATTTTACTTTAAAACCAATATTAATTTTCCTGTAACCTCCTGTATGTACTTTAATAATTTAATAATAATTGAATTCTAACTCAATCCTGTGAACCACAGAGAAGGATTTTGATGTTAAGAGGTGAAGTTAAAAGAATCCAGAGAGAGAGAGAGAGAGCAAAGGTCATGAAGAGAAAGATGAATATAGAGTAAAGTGATTATTTAGTCAGGATGATTAACTAATTCACATTTATCTACTTCAGTAACTTGACCCAAACACAATGTTGATTTTTCACTAAAGGTGACAATAATGTGAAGATGAAGGACAAATAAATTATTCAATTTTATTCCAGCTAAAAGCTCACAGCAGGAATCTGTGAAATATTCCCTCCAGTTAAAAACAGGCCAAGAAATAATAGCCTTTTTAATTATAGTGATGGCAACAAATAACGAAATAACTTCAAGGTGTTTTAAAATCATTGTTCTGTTGAAGGCTTCAGATTTAATCAAAAATTCTACCAACGGCACTGAGCAAAAAAAAAAAAGATGATGCTTTATTTTTACATTATTTTACTCCTCATATTGATGGATATATACACTGTTGGTCTGGACAAAAAAAACAACATTTTAGTTAAATCTTCGGTTTTGGGAAACAGTGATCGACATTAACCATTTAATAATTAATAGATTTGTCAACGGAATCAGAACTGTCAGTTGGTTGCAGCTGCACAGATTATAATAACCTGTTTTATGATAAAATGTTAATATCCATCAGCACTTAAACACATATGTTTGTTTTTAGTTTGTCTTATAGTCTTATAGTATAGTAAGTCTAGTATAAACAAGGTGTAAAGTGTGTTTTCTACATTCTATCTATTTTTTCTTTATATCATCTATATTATTCTATACTGTGCGTGAGTAATTTCAGGTGAAGCCGACTCATGAAACACAAAAAAAAGGCTTTCACATTGTTCATTGTCTTCAGTGAATCTTTATAAAACCTTTAATCCCTGAGTGAGCAGCAGGTTAATGAAATATAAGGTGTATAAAATATAAAGTAGGAAAGCTGCTCTGCTGCTCCTTATTCTCCTCTCAGCTGAGATAGAAGAATCCATCACTTCCTGTGACAGATTCGTTCTGATGTTTCCAAAAGCAGTGTTGTATTCATTCGTCCTTATTCCTTCTGCTGTGTAGCACTGTGATTGACAGCAGCAGACTGTGAATCTGATGAGTTAGGATGTGAACAGGTTGCTTACCTCCACAAAGCGTCTGCTGTGGTTTATCCTTCGCTTCTTTCTGACGTTTCACGTGTTTCTAATGGCTCGGGTGTTTCTGATGTTTCATGTATTTCTGATGTTTCTGTCACCGCTGCAGAGACGTTCGCTGATTGCTTTATTTAACATGTACATATGCATTACAGGCAACACACACGCACACACACACACACACACACACACACACACACACACACAGTGAAGGTTCACTTCTGTATATTTGTGATGAAGACAGTCAAGTATATACTATATCTACTAATAAATATAAACATCTACCACATCGTTCTAACCCTAATTGTTAAAATGAATAGTTTCACCCTTGCTTGTATAGCATTGATTTACTATTACAGACTAAAGAAACAAGAAAATAATCAGATCTAGGAAGCTGAAACCAGAGAATTTGTACATTTTCCTTTTTTAAAAATCACTTAATTCTATTAGTGGTTATTAAAATAGTTGGCGATTGTTTAAATAATCAGAAACTAATCAATTAACTGAATAATTGATGTGATTCTGTATAAACACAAATTGACTTTGGCTTCCTGCTTCCTCTCACTTATTCATTCATCTCTATCCCAATCAGAGCTGCTGATGATCATTTTTAATGTCAGGAATTCTTGTTTTTTTCCATATATAAAATGGAGCGGTGGAAATTTAAAGAAATGTGTTTGGCAAGTTAATTCCATAGCACATCACAGCATAGACTGAGAACGGGAAGTCAGGCATTGTGGATTTGTTTGTTTTTTTGGTAGGTTTTGCATTTTACTAATAAGGAGATTCATCCATATATATAATGTAACAGCAACAGTTCCTCTATCACTGGAGGAGGCTCTGGCCTTTTTTTTCTCTTATTCTGCTTGTTGTTTTGTTCTCATCTTTTGCTCTCATCTTTTCCTCCTCAGTTCTTCTAAACCAGTTTTCTCTATAACTTGATTCTCATTCCACCTCTCATCCTCTCTTCCGACTCCTTTTGTATTTCTCTCTTCTTATTTGTTGAATGTCGACAACTGTGACAAGAACAGGGCGAAACAATCACCTTCTTCCACCTGAAAACATCTGATTCTCTCACAGGTTTGTAGTTTACTGCAGGGAGCTTTGTTCCATCTCTCTCACCTCTCTCACACACACACACACACACACGCACACACATATGGAATTTTATCGTAGGTGAGTTAATTTGAAGAGGATTCTGTTGTAAAAGCTGCAGCCTGTTTCTGTTTGTCATTACTCGTTTAGAACATTTTGTAATTTATGCTAAACGGCTCTGTGAGAAGGAAAATGCTGCTTAGCAGGAGAGAAAGTGAAGAAGCAATGATCGAAATAATAAGAAAATATCTCAAACAGCTGCCGGATACTCTGTTTAAACAGCAGGACACACACACACACACACACACACATCTTGTTCACAATGTACATAAACTATATAGTAATAGACACAATTAAAGTAAAGATGCAGATAAACAGAAACACCCACACAGCTGTAACTCATCTGTAGAATCTCCACACACACACACACACACACACACACACACTCCCCTCCAGGCGGGTTGAAACCTTTATATAAATCACTTGTGTGTTGACTGTTGTACCAATTATTTTAATGAGAACATAAGCTTGTCCAATTTATCTGAGCAGCTTCAGCTGCTTCTTCACAGAGGACCATGCTGCTGCTGTTATGTGTTTTTTTCAATTGCTATCACACTAAAATTACATGCTTTGCAGAGTTATATAAACTGAAACATAGAGAGAAAACCTCTTCTCAAGTCTCCAAAATGCAACATTTTCTGCCTTAGACAAATTTTTCAATTCAAAGCAGCACTTTGTAAATTTACTGAACATGGTTCACTGCTGTTAAAAATGACATTGAACCACTAGGCCAAGCACCTCAATGGTTACTTGTTACCACTTCAATCAGGAAGTCTGCACTTTAAAAAAAGACCAGGTGAACACTTCTTTTTTTCCCTTTTACAACAACAATGGAAGATGTGGCAGAGAAGGAGAGCTGGTAGAACTGGTGGACCAGTTCACGGCCAAAGAAGACAACGGCTTTCTAATGAAATCAGAGCAACCTTAGTTGATCCTGTCATCAACCGTACTTGTCCTGATTTACTGTCGCCTCTATCATTCACACATTTAGACTGGAGCACAGATATGTAACAACTATGTAGTACCCCCATGTACTTCATGAAACACAAGTTTACTGTACAATTTACTCTACTGTGAGGGAAATACATCTGTAGGCTGCATCCAAACCTATATATATATATATATATATATATATATCTTTTTTTGTTTTTCTAAAGGAATGAGAGACGCAACCATGGTAGAGAAAGGGGATACATGTTCATTGGGGTACAGATAGCTGTAAACATGGTTTTGGAAAAGAATAAAATCTGATTAGGAGACATTTAAAGAAATCCAAGACTATACAATATTCAACAACATTCAAAAGGCTAGTCTGTTCACATTGGCTCTGTTTTTCAAGGGTGACCATATCAGCATGAAACAGCACCATAAGGTGTTTTGAGAAAAACTCTCAAAAGAATAGAGAGCTCAGATAAGCACCTGTTGATGGAAGTACAACGCGCAATACTGTTTCCCACTGTATTGGACAATACCATTTTGTTTTCATGGAGGACTGGAAATGGATGCCCATGCAATCCAACATGAATTCATCCTCATAGATGAGGCTGGGTTCCAGAAGAACCCATTGGGGATGTGCGCTGCCATCCCCAATATATACACTGTCCCCCACTGTCAGGACCATACAATATTCTAGAGTTCTTTTCAGGGGGGAGGAATAGGACCAGCAGCCTGTTCTGCACATGCCTTATTGTGCAGGTTATGGAAGAAGCTGGTGAAATGGAGAGTGGTAATTGAGAGTAATGTATATATATTTTGAGAAAATAAAAAAAAAGTGTGTTGAATGTTTAAACAGCATTTGTATCTGCAAATTTCTATGTGCATGTTAATAATCTGAAGAATGTTCTACGTGTAGTTGGTTAGAGACAATTCTGGTAATACAAATGATTTGCCATTTGGTGCAAAAGTTAGATTTTGATGCTTTGTGTCTTTGCAGTGTTCATTTTGCAGGATATAAGAGGAATTTTGAATTGTTGTGAAGTTTTTGGGGATAAAACTGGCCTCGTTTGCAATTGCAATTGTGTTAGAGAAATACAAAAAAAATTAAGTTATATTGTAAATTTGTACATACTTATTTTATGATTTATTGTTTTTGTTTTTCAGTGTTCACAGAAGCAGCTGAAGCTATGTTAGCTTAGCTTCTTGCTCTGATTATTTACCATACAGACGCCTTACATCCTTAAAGACACCAGGTTTAAGAAAAAAATAAATTTAAAGAAAAAAGTCTATTGTCAGAATGAAGTCTGGAAATGAAACATTATCTTTAAGAATGTGTGTAGAATCAGTAGAATATTTTAGCTCACTTAACACACACACACACACACACAAACACACACACACACACACACACACAATCACACACACAAGCACCTTTCTGAGTCTCTTTGAGAGAAACTAAGATCACAACTGAGCAAAGGTTTTCCCGTCTCCTTATCCCCTTCACTCTTTTTTCCTCCTTCACCTCTATTCTCTCTGCTTTTACTCTTTATTAATTTTTTTCTCTTATTTCTCCCCTTTAAAATACTTACCGTTTAACCCCTCTCACCTTTATCTTTTTCTTCTCCTCACACTGTCAACAACCTTCATCCCTTCTTCCTGCTACTTCCCCTTGTTTTCATCTCTCTCTCTCTCTGTCTCTCTCTGTCTCTAATCCATGATCCATGAGGACTGTTGTAATGACAGTGTGCAGATTCTAAAGGCCTTGAAGGCTTCACGCTGAATTAGCCAGTTAACCACACACACACACACACACACACACACATAGGAATTAAGGAACAGACACACACGCTGATGTGATGCCAGCTAACGAGGGAAATGCATCAGCTGCTAACGAGGAGCAAAGCACTGACAACACCTTGTAGTTTAATGATGTCTGCTAATCAGGAATGAAGTCTGCACACACACACACACACACACACACAGGTTTAAGGTTTGGGTTTATTATAAATTCCTTTGATTTGTGATGTCTTTGGCAGCGACAGCAGCTTTAGGAGAGAAGAGAATTAATCTGATAGATTCATGGTTCAGGTCATCTCCAAAGCTCTCAAAATGTTTGCACATATTTAAAAAAGCAGAAATTCAGTTAACAAAGGTTTTAATTGTGTTAAATAATCATTAGCCAGAGAGTGAAGTCTAATCATAACATAAGCTGTCCTGATTTCTTCTTCTATGAGGCAGTTATATAGTGTACAGTCTATTCTTTTAAATATTCCTATTTGCATTAATTTTACAAAAACAAACACATATATATTTCTTTCTTTTGTAAAATCAATGCAAAGTGTCAGATGTAAAAGCAAAATTCCCGAGGACATGAACGTGCCCTTCAGCCTCTTTAAATATTATACAGCAGTAATATTATTTTCTTATTTTCATCAATTACATCTGGATGAATTTCATTTTTCTGTGGTGGATTTTTATTTTTGCCTTTAGAGGATTGTTCTTTTGGGCGACACGGTGGAGCAGTGGGTAGCACTGTTGCCTCACAGCAAGAAGGTCGCAGGTTCAAGACCGCCTTGGGGCCTGGGTCTGGGACCTTTCTGTGTGGAGTTTGCATGTTCTCCCCGTGTCTGCGTGGGTTTTCACCGGGTACTCCGGTTTCCTCCCACAATACAAAACATGCTCAGGTTAATTGGCAAATCTAAATATATACCATAGGTGTGAGTGTGTGTGTGAATGGTGTGTGAATGGTGTGTGTGCCCCACGATTGGCTGGCGACCATCTGGGGTGTATCCCCCTGCCTCTCGCCATAAATGCGCTGGGATAGGCTCCAGCAGACCCCTGCGACCCCGAAAGGGAATAAGCGGGATAGAAAATGGATGGATGGATGGATGGATTGTTCTTTTTCTGTGGAGGAATTTTATTTTTTTGTATTTTTGTCACTTGGACATAAACAAATGGTATTTTTCAGCTTTTACTGAAACGACTGATGCTCTCAAATGTGGCATACAGAAATGTATTTTACTATGATGCAGCCACATGTGCTGTAGGTTTCTATGTTTATGGTTCTGTGAGTGTTCATGTGTGTGTGTGTGTGTGTGTGTGTGTGTGTGTGTGCGGTTGTGAAATATATTGGTATAGACACTGTATGTTGTATTTGTAACCACTATCTCCTCACTGCAGCTGGATACAACACAGATTGGACCAGAGCTATAAATACTCTTCCCGACACACACACACACACACACACACACACACAAACACACACACACACACACACACCATAAATACACCTTGACGTTGAGCTTGAGCTCAGTCCACTCTGCCAAACCAGATTAAACAGGAAATAAATCACTACAACCCACACACACATTATAACATACACACACACACAGGAACAGACCCATGTACCTGGACACACACACACACACACACACACACACACACACACACACAGCAGGTGTTGGTATTCACTGTGGTTTTAGATGTTTAAAGGTGGAAACACTTTAAACATATAGAAACACTGAACTGTTGCAATTTGCTGTATGTTCGAGTTGTTTAAAGTATTTCTGAATTACATATTGTGTCATTTTATACATATAGTTAATATTGTTTTTAATTACTTTCTATGCACAGTGAGATGCATTCCTATATTTGCCTGTAACCTTATAATAAGATTAATAATAATATTGCGAAGTATTACTAACATAAACTATGTTCTGTGATGTTACTGCTTGGAGATCCAGAGATTATTAACTGTAGTATTGAAATTTTATTTATTGACTTATTTTCAGCCAGATTTGTTTCTGCTAACCACAGTATGTTGTGGATTGTTGGTCTTCCCAAGAAAATACATTTTAGGTTGAATCTTCAGCTTTGGGAAACCAAGATTGCCATTTTACAACGAACCAAATGACTAATAGAATAATCACAGTTCTCGTTGGTTGAGTATTTTTCACTAAACCAAGATCTCAAGGACACTAACTGGGTTTACAGGAAGTTGGTGGTGTTTTTATGGTTTTGAGGGTATTAATGCGGAGTAAAAATAGTTATTCAGGGCACAGAGTCACTGAACTGTTTGATGTATTAGAACTTCATCAGACTTAGTTCAAGGGGAAAAATCTAAGAAGAGGTTTATTTGCAGAAATAATTCAGTGACGGAAAATATCAATAAAACAGCTCAGAAGTATAGGAGTGAGTCAGTGTGTTTTGTGTGTGTGTGTGTGTATGGTTGTGTAACATCAACCTGCATCAACCCTCATCAAGTTATTGTATAAACATTGCTTCAGTCACATATTGATTTGTGGGAAAACATTTATGTAGAAGCATCAATTAAACGTCTCTCGCTGCTCCGGAGCTGAACATAATTAGCCCGCTGCCCGAGGCCGAACCTCTTTCTGATTTCCGGTTTCACTTTGTGATTCGAGTGTATTGATCTGTGTGTTCGGCCTGAGCAGCAGCGAGCAGCCGGAGAGAAAGTTTAAAACGCTCATTAGGCAGAAATCTGCACAGCAGCTCATTACATGTTGGGAACAAAGTGAACTAGAGAAACAGGAAAAATGACATTAGAAAATAGCTGTGACCAGAGGAAGAAGTGACGCCTACACTGAGAAATAGAAAAAAAATCAATCAAAGCTAAAGGTCAACGTTATTATCTAGAGAATTATATAGATTATGACATGACCTAAAGAATGACGTTTGGTTATAGTATAAACTGCTGCAAAGTGAACGTGAATAAAAATGTCCCAAAAATAAGAACAAATTTCAAAAACTATATATGCAATTATTTTAAGACACTGAAAGCCCTATATAATTAATTTATATTTTGAGTTGAATGTTGGACAGGTTTGAACCTTCCACTCACTGTCGCTGCTGTTTTTGTTTCATTTGGAGTTGTGGTGGCGTAGAACTTTCAATATGAAGGAGATTAATTAATTTTCAATTCTTTAATAAAGATTGTTTATTTTGTGGGAAGAGAGTTCACTCTGACCAGAATTCAGGGCCCAAACTCAGACATGATTGTAGCTTCAGTGTCTGTGTCTGTGTGTGTGTGTGTGCATGTGTGCGTGTGTGTCTTCAGGTCACAGCAGAGAACAGTTTGGTTATGTGTTTACTCTGAAAATCTCATCTCCTCTAAATCAATACTCCATTTACCACCGTCTCACAGATGCTGCTCCTCCTCCTCCTCCTCCCCTCTTCTTCTCCTCCTTCCTTCAGAATCCTCCTCTCATTCCTCAGCTCCTTCCTCACCTGTTCTTTTATCGTTCCATCTCTTTCTTTTATCAGCCTTTAAATCCCAAATCTCTTCTTCTCCTCCACTCTCTCTTCTGCATCTTTCTCAAGCCGCCTTGTCTTCATCTTCCCCAAATTACAGTCTTTACTTCTTTGTCTCCCCCTCATTCTGTATCCTCTACTGATCTTTCCCTATTTCATTTCTTCCTCTCCTTCCGGTTTTTCTTTATAGACCTTTACACCTTCTCCTTGCTCCTTTCGTTTCCTTCTTCCTCCTCTCACCTCACTTGTTCATCCTCCCCTCCCCTTCCTCCCTCTTTCATCATTTCCTCCTTTTTCTTGTCGCCTTTTTTTTTCCATTCACTCTCTTATCCTTCCATCTTCTCCTCCTCCTTTTCCTCCTCCTCCACTTGTCCTGAAACTATGCTTCCCGTAGGTCCTGTGAGGTCTGGCTGTGTGTGTGTGCGTGTGTGTGTGTGTGTGTGTGTGAAGCACTTAGCCTCTTTCCTCCTGAGTCGAGACAGTTTATCCGTTGCTCAGGGCAAGAGAGTGAAATGGCTAAATCACATTGTGCCATTAATTTAATTAGCTTGTAATTTACATTTTAAACGCTTCACATTTAAATTAGCATGCTTTGCTTTGCAATGGAAGCCGCAGCAACTGAGGAATTGATTAAATCTCAGCAAAGCAGCAGCCGCGGAAACTGAAACGAAGCTGAATCGAAAAGATCAGATTAGAGATTAGAGATTAGAGATTTGTGAGAGTCACACAGCTGTGAGGAAACATAGAAGTGAAGGAAGGTTTTCTATGTCTCATTTTGAAAACTGTAAACACCCAACAACAGATCATTGACCAAACTTGTCTGTAAAACACAATTTGGAAAAACTTGGAAGACCTTTCACAAAAAATTAACTATCGATTACTAGAGTAGACTTTTTAGCCAGTTCTCCTTCTTTTACCTCACTAAAGTTTCTGCAAGCAACTTTAACGAGAGAAGGCTGTGTTGTTCTCTTTCCACAGCTGAGTCTGATGGAGCTATTTTCCACCACGAAAAACATAATACTTCACTAACACAACATGAGCAGAATGTGTGAGTATGTGTGTCTGTGTGTGTGTGTGTGTGTGTGTGTGTCTGTGTGTGTGTGTGTCATGGGTATTGACAGTGATCAAAAACTATATTGCTTCTAAAATTATAAATAATACAAAATATGATAACATTAATATTAGAAATTTCATAGCTGTAGGGTCTGGTCAAGACAAAGCAAAATAACACAAACTGTGTGTGTGTGTGTGTGAGAGTGTGTGTGTATGTGTGTGCACCAGAATGACTGGAGATGTCACCACTTTTTATCTACTTTTAAAGAAGCCCTTCACACACACACACACACACACACACACACACACACACACACACACACACACGCACACTCAGGCAGGTATGTGGCCTGATCTCTCTTCCATGATCTTTTTTTTTTATCTTTTTGATTCCTTCAGCTGCAGTTTTTCAAAGGAAAGTTCATCACAACCACTATTTGATCTGATCTGACCACTGTCATCAGGACTGAGAGAGAAACACACACAGAGAGACATTGCTCTGTCTGCAGGTTTCATGATGGAGGAAAAGACATTTTTGAAATGCTGCATTAAATACAAATTTTGGTTGCGCACAGTAAATATGGATTAAAACTCTTCTTCGAGGTTGAGGAAATACTCATGTCTTTAGAATATGAATAAAAACACACTCTCACTTTATAGTGTTGCTGAGCGCAAACCATTTATAAATGGCTCCTGTTGTGATGTCACCAAGGTGGATTTCCCATAAATCTGGAAATATATGGAAGAAAAACCAACATCCAGAAATCTATCTTTTTTTAGTGAAATGAGTATTTTCGTCTCCACTGCAGCCTCATGGAAACATGTTTGACATCTCCAGCACTTTTCCCTTGCGACACAAAGGTTTTAGTGGATGTTAGCGACCTTGGCGAATGTGCCAGGTGTGTGTGGGCAACATGCCAGAGGCAGATGGCCCAGACCATTTCAGAGCATCAAGACAATGGCGGCGTATGAATTAGTTTGTAAAGATGTTTGGACAGCTAAGGAATCCAGAAAGCGTTGATGTCTTAGTCAGGACGAATCACTTCATCAAACCAGAAAACAGCTTTTACTGCTCTGAGCAGCCTGAAAAACAGATGGAGCAGAGACTGGGGGAAATTCTGCTGTGACTGCACCATTATAAACACAAGGTGGATAGAGTGACGCACAAAACCATAAATATACACAGACAAATAATGCCTTCAACAGGTTTACTACATCTCAAAATTCCACATATTTTCCATATTTCTCATAAAAAAATAAATCCAATAATGGGTGAGCGAAATGACACAAACTATGTTTGACCTGCTCTGCGCCCTAATCTATAACCAATCCAGCCCCTTTGCTCTGATAAATACCTTTAAAGGGATAATAAAATACAGAAAAAAAGTGATCAAAGTTCATATATTGGGAGTAAAAGTTTGATTTTGCCTAGCAATTTCTTTTTCTTATTCTTCATTGTTATATTTAATTGATTTTTACTCAAACACTCACTATTGCCACTTTAAATGCTTTAAAGGGACAATGCAACACATAAACTGAAATATCTCTGCCAAAAAGTCATCACAACAGTGAGGTAACTGATTTTTTATTACTTTTATTTTTATACTTAAGTAGTTTTGAAAGTAAAAAGGATGAATTGATGCTTTGACTTCCACAGAAGTATTTCTAAATTCTAGTATATGTAATTTTATCGCATATTATTGTTCTCTTGCAGTAAATATAGCTTTTACTGAAATAGTTCTGTCACGTCATGAACTCTTCAGTATTTAAAATTACCGTTGGTGTCAAATGTTTGTGAAGCAACAAACAAAAAAATGCATCCAAAACTAAATCTGGCAGAAGAGAAGTGCAGAAAAGCTTCAAAAGGAACTGCAGCAGATTACAATTTATGATCAATACCATATATTGGGAGATTAGTGTCTTCTTATTTTTTTGAAAATGATTATTTAATTTAACATGTGTGATTTTCAGCATGAAATTAACTAAAATTTAGTTTTATTAGTTTTATTAGTCTGGTAGTTTGTTATTCTATTATTAATCTAGTTGATTGGTTCATTAAATGGTGTTAAATGTCAATCACTGTTTCCCAAACCTACACATTCCACCCAAAATATCTTTTCTGTCCAGACATACAGTCCACTAGTGTCCAGGAGGGTCAAGACATAGATGGAACTGAGAGATAAATAATGAAGATCCAGAGCAGGAAGGCAAAAAATATTATAACTTCTTTATCTTCTCTCTGTCTTTCGAAAGTTATTTATACTTCTTTCCTGCTTCTCTTCCTCCTCCTCTTCCTCCTTCTTCTCTTTCTGCTTTAGTCCTTTACCTCAGTGGATCTGAAAGGTCACTGACCCTCATCAGCAGATGCATCACACACACTGGACGGAATGTGTGTGATAGAGATAGAAACAGAACTTGAGTGAGGGTGTGTGTGTGTGTGTGTGACCTCCCACTGATGCAGGTTTTATGTTTTGGCCTCTTTCATTTGTTTTTTTTGGGGTCCATGTGCCATCATGTCGAAAGAAAATTTGGCTGAAGGCTTTTGTTGGAGTTTTTTGGAGCAAACTTTCAAATAAGAGGCTCTTCTGCCCTCCACTTATTCTCTGTATTGATGGCACCTGTTCAAACTCAATTATCAGTATAAAAGACACATGGAAAAGTGAGGCTATGTATTGTGAGATTTTGAGCGAATTCGTCCTTCCATCAGCGAGGGCATTGAAGATAGAATGTGGCTGGCTCTTTCTGCATGACAATTATCCCAAACCCACCACCTGAGCAATGAAGAAGTGGCTTCAAAAGAAGTGTACCAATGACCTGAGGTGGCCAACACGTCTCCAGATCTCAGCCCCAGAGTAAATCAGCCCAGAAACATCACTGCTCTAGAGGAGATCTGCATGGAGGAATGGGCCAGAGTACCAGAGAACCTTGTGAAGACTTACCTCGTCATCGCCAGCAAAGCCTATATAGCATGAACTATTGACATGAACTTTTTCTATTGACTAAATACTTAGTTTACGCTATTATTTTCTAATACATTTTTTTATAAATCAGAAAATGTTTTTTTTGGGATTTGTTTTCTGATTTCGCCTCTCATAGTTAAGGTCTAATGATGATAATGATGATGAAAATTACAGGCCTTTCTCGTCCTTTTAAGTAAATACTTTTTTTAACCGCTGTATAAGAAAACATTCAATCAAAAATCAGGAGCTGTGATCAGAAACTAATCATTTAATGTGTTGCATGGGAAAAAAAGATGTAGAACAGAAACCCAGGTTGATGATGATTATATGACCTGAAAGGGTCGTAGTTTGAAAGGTGGCATTTAAACATAAACTTACACATTTATCTGATTTGAAAGTCAAATAGATCAAATTGTGTTTTTTTGTTTCATCACTTGACCGTTTTCAGAATCATCTCTGGATTCATCTGATGCACAGATTTTGTAGTCATCAGGACAAATGCTTAAGTTAAATTCCTGTTTCTGCATCACACAATTCAGTAAACTCACGCTGAGATCACAGCAGCTTAAGTCTCAGTAAACTCAGTCAATAAGCACATGATTTGTTATAGAGATGCAAATAAACACAAGCATTTTGAAACTGGTTTAAATCTCAATGACTGTTTCTGCTCTGATATCGACCTGTCAGATAGAATTTAACTTTTGTTGTTTTAGAAGCTCTTCGACAGCAGACTAACTGACCCCATTGTAAAGAGACAATCGCATTTGTTTTACTACAGATAAAACAAGGGATTCCACGGGGTAATGGACTAGAAACAAATCTGATGTTGGTGGCTGACAAAATTATGACCATTTAAAAAGCTCTCAGGAAACAAGACAAAACCTCCACAGTCAGACCTAAGACCACTATGATATTTATTGAATACAACTACAAATGCATCAACTACGGGTGATTATCTAAATGGTCAGTAATTTTAAATATAATAGTTGGCAGCTAATCAAGGTCTACTATACAGTTCTGTATATTAACAATAGTGTTTCCACATGTTTTTGTGGCTTATTTTTTAATTCAATTTTTCACATTCAACTATATAACAGCAGAAAAACAAAAGGTTCAGATATCAATGATTATGTATCTGCTCATCTCCCACCTGTCCTACAACCTATCACACGATCACTCGACTGACTGACTGAACTAAAAAAGAACAGAGGCACAGTAGGCGTGATGTTGTGCTGTGTTGCCAGTGTTACCTTGTTGAGCCACTTACATTTTTGCTGTAATGTAATGTAATGTAATGTAATATTTTTGTGTGAAACTGTTAAAAATCAAGTAAGTCAGTCATTCATTTTCTAAATCCCCATATTCCTCATTAGGGTTAAGGGGCTCTGCTGGAGCCAATCACAGTACTTTGAAGACAATTTGGAATTGCCAATTTTCCAACCCAAGCATGCTTTTGGACTGTGGGGGGAAGCTGGAGAGAACCCACACAGACACAAGGAGGACATGCAAACTCCAAAAAGAAGGCAGCTTAAGGCCTTGAACCTGCAACCTTCTTGCTGTGAGTAAACATAGCTACCCACTACCTCTCCCAAAGAACAGTAGTGCTTTTCTATAATTGTGTGTGTTCTTTCAGTTAAGATGCCTGTTTGTTTGCACTAAGTTGTATGTGTGTGTATGTGCGTGTGTCTGTGTGTCTGAGCATCTGTTGATTGCAGCCCGACGGAAAAACAATTGGAAACGCCTCTCAGCTGATGGATCCATGTAATCAGCGGTTACAAAGTGACCTGTGCTCAGAATAACAATCTTTCCAGCTCGTTTCCATATAGACAAGACGCCTCTGTCCTGCCATTTCTGTCCAATATCAGAACAATCAAAGCCATATGTGCTCAACAACAACCACTTCAGCTGAACATTAAAGAGGCTGAATGCTGACAGATCTGAGGCTGCTTTACTGTACATCTGCAGTCATGAGTCCTGTTTTATTGCTATTGATTATTGCATCATTTAAACTTTATTCTTTTGTCCTGCCAAAGTCATTTCATTTAAGATCAGCATTTTGTAATCATCTTACCTTGAGTTGTACCTTGAATCTCTTGACTGTGCATGTGAATATATTTGATCCAGCCAAACCCAAACTAACAAACCACTTGATAATCTGTAAGGTTCAACAGTGATAGATACTATAGCTCATCGGAGTCAGAGAAAGAAAAAGAAAAACCTTTAATTAGATGAATGATATTTATTTCAGACAGAACAAGACTAAGGTTCAGGCTGTTCTTTCGGCAGTGAAAATCTTTTCTCGCTATAGATAAAAATATTGTCAAAGTTAAGATGGTCGCCATCATTCATTTCCAATCTAGACGTATGAAAACAACAAAAGTCACTTGCTGCTCTGCTGATTAAAACACGAAACACATTTACAACATCTAATCTCATATGTGGACAGTCAAAGGTGAAGAGACAAAGTTAACAACACCTGTCATATACCTGTCAGCTGCAAGGATGGAATTGGATTGGATTGGTTGTACACCTATGTGTGCGTATGTGTGTGTCTAATGTATTTTTTCGATTGTTATTTATGTAATAATTAGAATAGATGAAAAAATAAAAATACATGTGTGTGTTTCACCTTTGTAGAACTGAGTGATCATCTGCACGGTGGCATGTCAACATATATTAGCTTATTCGTGTACCACACATGTGTTGGTGATTCACGCAGCAGGAACAGGTGTCATGTCCCCCCCCAGCGCACGTCTGTGTGTGTGTGTGTGTGTGTGTGTATTAGTATGGGGCACTGAGCTCACAGCAGGGCCCAAGGAGGTGAGAAGTCAACCTTCCACCTAGAATCATAATGACGACTGTTGCTCTGCTGACAGTCTCTGCAGCTGCAGCTTTACTATACAACACACCTGTGTCAGTAACAATAACATCCATCCATCCATCCATTTTCTATCCCGCTTATTCCCTTTCGGGGTCGCAGGGGTCTGCTGGAGCCTATCCCAGCGCATTTTATGGCGAGAGGCAGGGGGATACACCCCAGATGGTCGCCAGCCAATCGTGGGGCACACACACCATTCACACACCATTCACACACACACTCACACCTATGGGCAATTTAGATTTGCCAATTAACCTGAGCATGTTTTGTATTGTGGGAGGAAGCCGGAGTACCCGGTGAAAACCCACGCAGACACGGGGAGAACATGCAAACTCCACACAGAAAGGTCCCAGACCCAGGCCCCAAGGCGGTCTTGAACCTGCGACCTTCTTGCTGTGAGGCAACAGTGCTACCCACTGCTCCACCGTGTCGCCCAGTAACAATAACATTAATGATAATATTAAAAATAATAATTACTTCTGATTTTATTGCCATATATCAACTCTGGCCTCTTTGACATTTCAGGGCATATAAAAGTGAAGTAAGACTTTAAAGCAACACATGTATAAATATGCAAAGAATATAAGAAGAATAAATATAACAAGAAAATGTTCTCTAGGGAAATTTTCAAAGGGCTCCCAGGGCTACTGCCGTAGTGTGTAGATTATAATGAGTTTCTACAGAGATTTCAAACTAATAATAGTAGTAAATTTATGATGAGGGGCTGATCTTGGGGGACAAGAACTGAAAAAATAAAAACTGGGAGACCGTCATGGAAAAGTTAGAAGGAGGGGGGGAAGTGGAAATGGTTCCTCCCTCCCATATCTTTTAGAGAGTGTTGGTTTTAAACAACCTCGTGGCACAAACTAAATTGTATGGCTAGCCGGACCCCCACTTTTAAAATCCAGTACCTTGCAGCCATTTTTAAATCATGGGGTCTTTTTAACAGAGACAGATGTCCCACGGCCGACTCTCTGCAGTGATGCAGAGACCAGACCCAACCTGACGGCGGCGCTGGTCCAGTCTGGAACTCTGACACTGAAGCAGCCGGTGGAGGGTCAGGCCAGAACTGAATGATGCCCGGGTCCTGGGCTCCCTGCTGGGACAGCGGTCTGTCCAGATGGTCCAAAAGATCCTGAAGCCTCTTGGGAGATGAACCTCCTGGGAGAATACTGCAACAGGATACAGTACCAGACCCTACAGACCCTCCTGACATCTGGCAGTCTGGTGCTAGGAAAGTTGACCGGCCCCTAGATTACAAACAACCAGGAGAAGCTGTTTCTACACCAAGCAGACAAAAGAGCATCCACAAGGTCAGACTGAGCAACAGACCCTCTACTGTCTGGTGCAGAGGCTGGACAGAGGCGCCCAGTGGAGGGTTACACAGCACTACTGCTTCCAACATTTTTATCTCTGTTCTTAAACTTCCTATACTTAGCTCTGTAATAGTGTAAGAGACTGACGTCCTTTCTTTGCTCCTTTAAGCATGTTTTTTTTTATTTAATTTAATTTTTATTTTTATGTTTGATGTGGATCTGGATGAGAGGGTTTTTATCATGGGAGCTGGCTACAGGCAGAGGGAAAGAGAAAAGTGGCAGCTCCTAAACTTCTTATCCAGTTAAGAATGTGGGCGACCTGGACACTTTGAAAAGATGCTGGTGTTATGGGAGATGTTTTATGTTCATTAGCTGATGGTGATGAACTGCTCTTTACACAATTTTAAGGAAATGAGTTTTACTTTTTTATGTCATGAAGCGTATAGTTAGGGCCGGCCCTGGCTGGCCTAGTTATAGTTATGCTGCAATAGGATAGTCTGCCGGGTCCTCATGAGATGCCCTGGGCTTCTTTTTCTTCTTCTATCTGTGATACTGTTGTACCACTACTGTACTTTTAAGTCTGCTGTGGTTCCGGAGTCCTGCCCTGTGTTTTCTCTTTCACAGAGCGTGCTGCAGTACAGCCACTCAGGGATCTACGGATGTTGGAGGGTCTGAGGCTGCCTTGGTGAAACGTGGAAGCTATGATGGATCCTGCTCCTCATCCTCCACTTCTACCAACATTCATTACATTTCTGTTTGTTTGTAATATTCAAATTTCTCTGTAATGTTCTCCACCTGCACACATCATCTACTGCACGCCTGTCCGTCCTGGAAGAGGGATTCCTCCTCTGTTTCTCTTCCTGAGGGTTCTTCCGTTTTTTCTCCCTGTTAAAGGGTTTTTTTAGGGAGTTTTACCTTGTACAATGTGAGGGTCTAAGGACAGGGGATGTTGTGTTGCTTTTGTACACAATGTAAAGCCCTTTGGGGCAAATCTGATTTGTGATTCTGGGCTATACAAATAAATTGAATTGAATTGAATTGAATTTGGACTTTATCTATTTATTTATTTATTGAATTGATGCATTTGTGAAGTGTACATAAGTAAATACAGGTCCTTCTTAAAAAATGTGCATATTGTGATAAAGTTCAATATTTTCTGTAATGTATTGATTAGACTTTTATATATTTTAGATTCATTACACACAACTGAAGCCTTTTATTGTTTTAATATTGATGATTTTGGCAAAAACATAAAGAAAAAACAAAAATTCCTATCTCAAAAAAATAGCATATTTCATCTGACCAATAAAAGAAAAGTGTTTTTATTACAAAAAAGTCAGCCTTCAAATGATTATGTTCACTTATGCACTCAATACTTGGTCTGGAACCTTTTTGCAGAAATGAATGTTTCAATGCAGCGTGGCATGGAGACAATCAGCCTGTGGCACTGCTCAGGTGTTATGGAGGCCCAGGATGCTTCAATAGGCCTTAAGCTCATCCACAGTCTTGGGTCTGGCGTCTCTCAACTTTCTCTTCACAGTATCCTATAGATTCTCTATGGGGTTCAGGTCAGGAGAGTTGGCAGGCCAATTGAGCACAGTAATACTATGGTCAGTAAACCATTTACCAGTGGTTTTGGCACCATGAGCAGGTGCCAGGGCGTGCTGAAAAATGAATCTTCATCTCCATAAAGCTTTTCAGCAGAAGGAAGCATGAAGTGCTCCAAAATTTCCTGATAGCTAGCTGCATTGATCCTGCCCTTGATAATACACACTGGACCAACACCAGCAGCTGACATGGCACCCCAGACCATCACTGACTCTGGGTACTTGACACTGGACTTCAGACATTTTCATTTCCTTCTCCTCAGTCTTCCTCAAGACTCTGGCACCTTGATTTCCAAATGGCATGCAAACTTTGCTCTGCTGCTGTTTCTGGTTCAAAAGTGGCTTGACCTGGGGAATGCAGCACCTGTAGCCCCTTTCCTGCACACGCCTGTGCACGGTGGCTCTGGATGCTACTACTCCAGACTCAGTCCACTGCTTCCACAGATCCCCTAAAGTCTGAAATCGGCCCTTCTCCACAAACTTCCTCAGGGTCCGGTGACCTGTTCTCATTGTGCAGTCTTTCTGCCACACTTTTTCCTTTCCACAGTCTTCCCACTGAGGCGCCTTGATACAGCACTCTGGGAACAGCCTATTTGTTCAGAAATTTCTTTCTGTGTCTTACCCTCTTGCTGTAGGGTGTCAATGGTGGCCTTCTGGACAGCAGTCAGGTCGGCAGACTTACCCATGATTTCAGTTTTGAGTAATGAACCAGGCTGGGAGTTTTTAAAAGCCTCAGGAATCTTTTGCATTTGTTTTAACTCGTTGATTCAGATGATTAGGTTCATAACTCGTTTAGAGCACTTTTTCATGATATGCTCATTTTTTGAGATAGAAATTTTGGGTTTTCATGAGCTGTATGCCAAAATCATAAGTATTAAAACAATAAAAGACCTGAAACATTTCAGTTGGTGTGTAATACATCTAAGATATATGAAAGTTTAATTTTTATCATTACATTATGGAAAAGAATGAACTTCATCACAATATGGTAATTTTTTGAAAAGGACCTCTGAAGTGTTTTTAAAAAAAATCTCTCTCTCTCTCTCTCTCTCTCTCTCTCTCTCTCTCTCTCTCTCTCTCTCGCTTTCTCTCTCTCTCTCTGTCTCTCTGTCTCTCTGTCTCTCGCTTTCTTCTCCCTGGAAGCACGGATATTGTAAAGTAGTAGAGGAAAATCCTGCTGATCAAGTGAGTTTCCTGTCAAATGAGAAGCTTTAACCTGTCATTTTTGTCTCTTCTCACCTTTTCCTGTAACGTTTCTCCTCTTATCTCCTCTCATTTTCTTCTGATCTCCACTTCTCTCAGATACTCTCTCGCCTCATCTTTTACCTCCTCATGTCTCCTGTCTCCTCCTTCTCCCCTCCCTGCTCCTCCTCTCCTTCTCTCCCTCTTCCGTCCGTCCTGAACAAAGAATAATCTCCTTTTCGTGGGCGTGTGAGTGACCATCAGCTGTGTGCTGACCCAGCTGTGGCAGTGTGTTCCTCCCCAGGCGAACAGCGAAATTAGAGCAGAGAGCGAGAGAGAAAATTGTCTCTATTTAGTCTTACAATAACAGGGTAAGGAGCCAGCGGGAAGATCCAGCTTCTGCTGCTAGAAAAAAAAGCCTTTTATGATCCTCTCATATCTCTGTTCCCCGTGCGTCTTTATTTCGCTCTTGACACACTCTCTCTTTCATTCCTCGTCTCTCTACTCATCTGTTTACCCTTGTTTTGTTCCTTGCTGATTTTTTTTTTATTCTAAAGCAGTTTGTTTTTCTTTTAAAGCCGCTTGTTTTCTTCTGGTCACTAAACAAGGTCCACAATTTTTTCACAGGAATCTTTAGATATGAACATTTAGAGCTCAAAGCAACCGGCCAAAAAATGTGTTTGAAATCAAAGAATTAACATTCAGAAAAGTGGTTATCTGAAAAAATACATTTCTGTATAACAGAAAAACAACTTTGAATTATTTAAGTTTAAATAGTTTTACACCAAAAAAGTTATTGCATCACCAAAAAGAAGCAAACTTTAACTGGAACAACAAGGTGAGACTGGCAACACAGCACAACATCACACAAGTCACAAGTCACGTTGCATTACAATCCACCACATCATGACACGTCAAGCCACATGATGTCATGTCATGTTACGCCGTTACCATGGTGCAGCATCACGTTTTGTCTTATGTATTGTTTCCACCTGCACACGTCATGTACTGCAGCCTGTCCGTCCTGGAAGAGGGAGTTTTACCCTGTACGATGTGAGGGTCTAAGAACAGGGGATGTTGTGTTGCTTTTGTACAAACTGTAAAGCCAATTGGGTTGAATCTGTGACTTGTGATTCTGGGCTATAAAAATGAATTGAATCACACGTGATGCTGCGCCACGTCTCTCTCATCACACATGAACACACACATGTACGGGACAGCAGTGTGAGCCAATTGAAAAACTACGTAACATGTCAAGCGCTGCTTTGCTGCACAACTACCATGCTACTTGACACACTTCAGTTGATAGTTGTACACATATTTTGAAATGTATGGACCTCCAAAACCTGAGTGAAAACAAGCATAACATAATGAATTGATAATCTTACTACTCATAAATTATTTACCACAGCCCCAGATGATCTGGGCTCAGCCTTGTCAACTAGATACGCCCCTGACAGACACATATACACACCTTTGCACAGACACACACACACACACACACACACACACTTAGGGCAGGCTGATCTGACTGCAGAGGGAATGATTTCACTACATACTCATTTCAGGTCCCATGATCATGGCCAGCTGTAGAAATGGCAAATAATGGTGGCAATGTGCTGTGAAATGAACCCCATTATGTGTGTGTGTGTGTGTGTGTGTGTGTGTGTGTGTGTGTGTGTGTGTGAGAGAGAAAGATAGATAGAGAGAGAGAGAGAGAGAGAGAGAGAGAGAGAGTTACAGCGCTCTTTCTGAAAAATAAGATGACAGTTCACAAAGGGTTAGAGAGAGAAACAAGAGATAATGAACCACTGAGATAGAATGTGTGTGTGTGTGTGTGTGTGTGTGTGTGGGTGTGAGAGAGAGAGAGAGAGAGAGAGAGAGAGAGAGAGAGAGAGAGAGAAAATGAAAGACAGAAAGATGTGATTGCTGGTGATCATCCACTCAATGTGTCAAACTCAAACATTACAACTCAACCAGTTGATCTGCAACTAACATCTATGTTGATAGTTAATTAATCTATTGATTATTGGAATGGTTTAATCATTCAATCATTGTTAGATTGTGGAAGACTAAAGAAACCAGAAAATAATCAGATTTGAGAATCTTGAACTACATAATTTGGACTTTATTTTTTTGTTTAAATAATTTGAATTGATTCATCAATTATCAAAACTGTTGGCAATTAATATAATAGTTGGGAACTAAAACGTAATTGACTAATCTCAATAATATATTAACAGGATGATTGCAACATTTATCTGTATTAATACTGTGTGTGTGTGTGTGTGTGTGTGTGTGTGTGTAATCTATTCATCAATGTTTGTTTTTAATTCTCAAGCAAAAATGGAGAAAATACATCCATCCATCCATTTTCTATCCCGCTTATTCCCTTTCGGGGTCGCAGGGGTCTGCTGGAGCCTATCCCAGCGCATTTATGGCGAGAGGCAGGGGGATACACCCCAGATGGTCGCCAGCCAATCGTGGGGCACACACACCATTCACACACCATTCACACACACACTCACACCTATGGGCAATTTAGATTTGCCAATTAACCTGAGCATGTTTTGTATTGTGGGAGGAAGCCGGAGTACCCGGTGAAAACCCACGCAGACACGGGGAGAACATGCAAACTCCACACAGAAAGATCCCAGACCCAGGCCCAAGGAGGTCTTGAACCTGCGACCTTCTTGCTGTGAGGCAACAGTGCTACCCACTGCTCCACCGTGTCGCCCGGAGAAAATACAATGAAGGTAAATTAAGCAAACAGTTTTTCTTCAAACTAAGTAAAAGTTTAAATCAATCAATTCATATTTGATGTGAAAGTGTCATGTTTAAGTGATTTCTGAGGTAGAGGGTTGAGGTTTGAGCACATAAACCAAACAAACCTTGTTTAAACTCTGTCTGACAGATCTGGAGCCTTTTATTCTGAAAATATTCATTGGTGACTTTTTTTAACTTATGCTCTATGACTTCATCCCTTCACAATAAAAGCCATAGACTACAGAGAAAAGTCATAAAAACAGACACATACAAAGCCATAAGGACATGATGACAAGATAGAATCAGTTGTGTTTCAGCATATAGATGAAAATGTGTCAGGGTTGGAGACAAAACAAATACAAACAAGCAGATTTCTGTTTCCACTATTTTAGTAAAAAATCCATATAATTAAATAAATACCAAAATAACACCACATTTTTTGCATTAACTGTCAGCAGGAGGGATTTCTGTCAAGAAAAGGTCAGATGCAACAGAAACTCCCTTTAAAAACTGATAATGCCTGCACACACACACATACACACACACACACACACATTATTATTATTTAAGCCTTGCTTCAGGCTGTTATATTGGACAGAAGAACATGAAATAATCATATTTATTAACAATATCAATATTGCATAACCGATGGTTCCAAGATATAACCGTGTGTGTGTGTGTGTGTGTGTGTGTGTGTGTGTGTGTGTGTGTGTGTGTGTGTGTGTTTACGTGTGCTTCAGGCTCACATGAGACTTAGGGAGCATTAATTCAAATTTAGCATATTTATAGACCCATATACCTGAGAGTTATTGATCCACACACACACACACACACACACATACATGCACACAAACATTATCAAGTTCCCTTACATACTTACACACACACACTCACTCACACCATCAGGTGTAAATGAAAGGCAGAAGCCATCAGAGTGGAGCTGAGCTCTGAGTGGCAAAAAGCATTTTTATAGGTGCTTGGATTATTATTGGGAGTCAAGTGGAGGAGCTGGAGCTGGGGACTGTGGCAGGAGCTGTTGCCATGGAGATTGTTGTTAGATGTTGGAATTATTGGACTTTTTCTGCTATAGCTGCGCAGGCTGCAGGCTTCTGCCTGTCTGTAATGAGTCCGGCTCAGGTCCAGCTCAGACTCGATACCAATAGCCAGCTACAGCTGCTGATTACAACAGGATTTCTTCCACGTGTTTCAGCTTTGTCAGACAGTCTGCAATAAAATTCTCCTCTAAAATACAAAGGTTATGATGTTACCAGACAGTACTGTGTAAGTGTCAGATGCCTTCACATTTTGTTGTGTTGCAGCAGGATAATACATTCATTTTAATTCTGTTCCCCCTCAATAATATATATCAAACATAATGACAATATCACACAGTCTTACACTATTATAGCTGGAACAGATCAAACTGGTAAAAAATCATTAAAATACTAAAATAAACACAGTTAAATAGTTACAATTTGGTTAAAACTGTTAAACTGTTAATAGCTAAAACAGTTAATAAATGCAGATAAAAACAGTCATAACAATTGACAAATGCAGTTGAAAAAAAGTTAATACTGTTGTTAGGCACAGTTAAACAGCTAAAAATACCTAAAAAAAAAAAAAAAAAAAAAAGTGAATGAATAATGATAAATGGTGGAAAATGTGTTTGAGGTCTTAGTTAAATAACTGGATGCAAATACAACAGGTGTGAAAATGTACCTGTTAGTGATAAACTTGAAAAATACAGATGGTTGGATGAGAAATTGTCCCTCCCTGTTCAGGATAAATGACACTATGTTTAGAGCAGTGGTTACAGGTTGTGCTTCTCAGCCGGTTCATCATTGGCTGCAACTTTCTGACGCTGTCAGTCACTGTGTTTTGGATGCAGTCAACCAGTAAATCTCAGCTTCTTTCTCATTGTCTCTCTGTCTGTCTTGGTCTCTGTAGTTATAGTGTCTCTTTGTAGTTGGGTCAAAACGTTTGTTGGGACCATGACTTGATTTGAGTGAAGCGGCTCATTGAAAAAGCTGCAGCCGTGTTTCACTTCATTTTACACTTCAGCTTCACCTCATCTGTCTCTGTCTCATTCTGTCGTTTCTCCACTTCGTCTCACATCGTTTCCCCTTCGAGAAAAAAATATCTTTACTCGTCTGTCTCCAGCAACCAACTATCTATCTGTCTGTCTGTTTATCTATCTATCTATCTATCTATCTATCTATCTATCTATCTATCTATCTATCTATCTATCTATCTATCTATCTATCTATCTATCTATCTATCTATCTATCTATCTATCTATCTATCTATCTATCTATCTATCTATCTATCTATCTATCTATCCATCTATCTATTCCTCCTTTCTCCCTTTCAAGTCAGTAGAAAACAGTTTCTGTGAAACTCTTTTTCATTATTTCTCCGTCTGGTTTCTTTCTCTCAGGTTTGAAGTTCAGAGCATCAGATGAGGTTTGATGTAAAATTCCCTGTAAAGTGAAGCTGTGTCTCCTTCTCCAGCTGTTTTCAGAAGAATCTGAGTCATTTGAGGCGACAAAATGCTCCTCAACACATTAACGGCTCTGATGTTTGGTTCCCTCTGTGTGTGTGTGTGTGTGTGTTTGTGTGTGTGTGTGTGTGTGTGTGTGTGTGTAGTCAGGATATAACCCCTAAATGAAGTGAACCGCTAGTTCCTGTTTCTTCTGTGAGAACTCCCATCTTTACCAAAATGTTTCTTTTTACAATAAAAAACAAAAAACGTCGTAAAGTTTCCATTCTATGAGAGAATATGGTAAACAATTGTTCTCTCATCCATACTGGCTGACAGTTCTACAACTTTATTGTTTCTCACTGGTTGAGTCATTGAGTTCAAATCAGCAGAGCTCAAACACACTGACTTTCTTTTTTGGAATAAAAACTAAACCAGTTATAAACTAAATGAAGGATTAAAGATTTGCTCTCGATCAGAGCAGCCGTGATAAACTAACCCAAAGCAGAGCAGTTAAATACAGGTAATAAACTGATTAAAATAATAAAAAAAGACAAACAGTAATCAACTGAAACATTTTTTTTTTTATGTATGAATCCAATTTTGAAAAAGTGTTGAAATTATTATTTTTTGAATTGAAACATTAGAGAGAAAAACATAATTTTTCTTGTTCATGACAAAATCAAACAGGATCTGAATATAAATTACGTGCCCTTTCACCACTGTTGTATTTTTTTTTTAATGAGGTGACAAGTTGCTACCAAGGTGACAGTGTTGGTCACATCATCATCATCATCATCATCATCATCATCATCCTAATTATGATTGGTTCATCGTATTATCTGAATTCTCCTTTGCTGCTGTTTCAGTCTTTTTATTCCTTCTTGCTTTAATTCTTCTGTTCTGCTTGTCTTCATGTCATATTTCGTTTTAACTTCTCATGTTGTTTTCTGTCATTCTCTCCATCCTAGCCTCTTAATTCCGACACACACACACATACACACGCACATGCACGCACACACACACGCATGCATACACAGTCCCATAATTACACCAGAAGGATTCCTCTATAGGCTAATGTGCTCTGTTAAGCTTAGCGAGTCTAAGTAAGCACTTTGAAATTAGTGTTGGAGTCAGTCACACACACTGACGGAACACAAAAGCTTCACTTTCACTTCCTGACACTGAATAAGCTGCTGCTTGCTGCCTGTGATGCTGAGCTTCTTAATGGGAGTCAATGAACTATGCCAGAAGCCCTGACGACAGGCTCCATTTCCACAGTTTGCCTGAATAATAATCACCACACTGTCAGCCGCGTACAATGGAAAGAACCGACAGTCTCACTGATTCCAGTGAAACTAATACCATACCTGTTATTCTGCATAACTGCACTTTTACTATAACTCAATTATTGCTACAGAAATATTTTCCATGTCTGCAGGTAATTTCAGGGAGCATGGGAGAAATATTACCAATACTGAGCAGATTTATTGCAAATTATCATAATCCATTCACAGGTCAAATGTTTTTTTCTTAAAATTACTTTAAATTGACCTGACAACAAAATAAGATAATTCAAAATGAATATATACTCAGATTTAGATGAAATGTACCAAAAACAATTTTTTTTTTGTTCACAGTGTAGAAAGAGCATCACATTGACCAATGAGAAGGAGTGACAGGAGGAGTAGGAGGAGGAGGAGGAGGAAGAGGTGGAGGAGATGTTAGCATGTGTCACATTCACAGCTGTTCATTTGTCTTCTGTTTAAATTAGAACATCATCTGTTTTCTGCTCACATGTCAATATTGGTTAACACATGTTGACTCGTTATTAGAATATAAAGAAAACACTGATTGATTGATTGATTGATTGATTGAATGAGGTCTGAGCTGCTTTCTGCTGCCTTTCTGGTCACACCAACACGTGTCTCACATTAATGCTCCATTGTAGCATCAAACGCTGTAAAAGAAGCAGCTTTATTCTGAAGGCTGAACGTGCTAAAGGCTCAGTTCACTGTTGTTTATGATGCTGCTTCCTGCAGCGTCATGTTCCTCAGTGTTTTACTGCAGCATCTGTGTAAATTCACTGATCTGTTTCCACTGCTGTTGCTGCTTTTAATGAAGTTAAACATACATGAGAAGAGAACTGGAGCGGATGATAACACAGATTCTCAGGACGTCTCCTCCTGAGATAATCATTTCTCCTCTGAAACACTTAAAGTTAAAGTTTCAGCAGCGGAGACGTCACATCTGCTTAACTTCACATGAATCTACACAGAGCAGCACATCGTTAGCCTCGCAGCACAATTACCACAGTCGTATTTCCTCCAAATTAAGATGCAGCTGAGTCACTGTTACAGCCTGAATCATTAAAACACGACTCTATGAAGCTAACGATATGCACACCTCATTAATCTGCATGACTCCTGGAAGCTGAAAACACAAACTACAAAAATAAATCTCCTGTTTCCAGATAATATAATAAACGGTGAAACATTTATTGTTCATCCATCTGCAGCTCAGTGTGCTGAATCTCTGCTGATAATTGCTGCTCTGTTTCTGTTCTAATAACCTTCTGTCCTGGAGAGGGAAGAAGCAATCTCTGTGTTTCACCAGATCTGCCATATTTTTTTAGAGAAAAAAGAGAGTTCTTCAACGAACAAGCATGAAGGCAAATAAAATGTCACAAAAAAGTACCTAACAGAGCAAAAGGACTTTTCACTCACTTTAGATTCAATCAGTAGCTGATATTAATAAATAAAACTTTAATAGATTAGAAATAAAAAAAACCTCAGGCTTCCAGATGATGTATAATAATCTGTCTTCTAATGAAAATATCAGATCAGAATGAGGCAGCGTGTTCATTAATGTCTTCATCATGTTTGTTCCTGTTCCATCCTGTTTGTTTTAAACAGTCTGAAGCTCGATGCAGATTGAAATACCAGAAATAGATCAAATTCAAATTATTTCATTTCATTTCCTGACAACATGAAAACTGTGACATTTTCCCTGAAAGCTGGAAAAATATTTTTCTATGATCAAACTTTTTTTTTTTTTTTTTTTTTACTCAAAATCCAGTTCCCTGGTGCTGCATAACAATTGAGAGCAAAAAGACTCTTGTACAATATTTTTTAATGTGTTATTGTATTTTATTGTAAAAAGTTGTATTTTTGTTCTTGTGTTTTTGTTAGTAGTATTTTATCTGACTTTAGAGACAATTGAATGAATCTTATGAATCTTAACCTACTCTTGTTTTGTCCTTGTATATAGAACAATACATGATTTGACCTCTGATTCTGTCTGAAGAAGCAAAAATACTGTTGAAGTGGAATTGAATGCGAATAATTTGTGGTTAGATAAAGGTGATGGATAAATAATATATAATACTTCATGTATATGGTTATTATACTGAACAGGCACCAAACTCAAGCTGAACATAATTCATAAAAGGCTGTTTGAAGTAAGGTCATGTGAGACGTTTTATAACCTTCTTCTCTAAGGCGCCATTGAAGAAAGTGAAGAATCGTGTCGTTGGAAGCTATTAGTCTAATATTCTGCAGCAGCTGTGGAATTTGCTTTGTCTAAAGGTGACATATTAAAGATAAGACAGCAGATTTAGAACTTCAGGGAAAGAGCATGCCCCCCCTCTGCGCCCCCTCTGCCCTCTGTTTAACTGCCTCTGGTGATTTTTAAATAAAAGCCGTCAGCAGAAAGATTTACTGACTGTTCTACACTTTAATTTCATTATGTCCAATTTGGAGTCGTGTCCTTCACCAGATTCAAACTGGGACGGAACAGCTGCTTTTGGTTTAATTAATGGCAAGATCCTTTATTTTTTAATAAGCCTCTAGTGCAGTATGTGTGTGTGTGTGTGTGTGTGTGTGTGTGTGTGTGTGTGTGTCAGAGAGAAAGAGAGAGAGAGGAAGAGAGAGAGAGAGAGAGAGAGAGAGAGAGAGATTTTTTTGTACTTGTTTATTCTTCAACTCCTGTTGATTTTAAATGTGCCTTACAGATAAAGTTGACCTTGTATTGACCTTGACTGTGTGTGTGTAAATCAAATACATCGTCTGACCATGTGGCTCCAGAGAGACACTGTCTCAAACATAATTAACATAAAATAGGTCTGTCCGCCAGTCATCATTGCCATGGTTACAGTAACAGTCATCATAGAAATAGGAAGAAATTGTTTTATTCAGTGTTCGTTCTCTTTTAGAAAGACACCTCCCATGATCCCTCATTAGTAAGATAAGATAATCCTTTAGTCCCACAGTGGGGACATTCTCATAATTACAACAGCAAAGTGGACAGACAAATACAAAGTTTAAAAATTAATATTAACAATAAGATAATGAAAAACAAGAAGAAATATAGACCACATAAACAAGAAATATACGAAACAGAAATATGACCTATGTGCTATTTAGTAAAGTGACCTCTGTGAACACCTCTCAGCCATCACCTCCCACCAGTCCAGGAGGGATGGAAGGACAGAGCTGGCTTTCTTGATGTCGCTCCTCCAGCAGACCACTCCATGACAGATGGCTGATGCCACCACTGTCTCATAGAAGGTCTTCAGGAGTGCCTCCTGGACTCCAAAAGACCTCAGCCTCCTGAGTCTGCTCTGGTCCTGTATAGTGGGATAGTGTTGTGGGCCTGGTCCAGCTTATTGTTCAGGAGAACACACAGGCACCTGTACAATGTCAATCTCCCAATGTAACTAATTCCTGCTCAGTCATTGAGTCCACGCTTTCTACTGATGTCAATAACATGAGTTGATTTTCCTTTTTAATGTCTTTAAGTATAAGTAAGTGTAAAGTGTCAATGAGTCACTAACGTAATGCAAACTGCAAGTTAGAGATTTACACTTCAAAGCATTAGTTCAAAGGGACTATTACACTATAGTGTATATATATTAATAGGCAGCATGGTGGAGCAGTGACTAACTCTGTTCTCACAGCAAGAAGGTTACAGGTTCAAGTCCTATTTCAGTGTGGAGTTTGCGTGTTCTCCTTGTGTCAGCCTGGGTTCTCTCCAGATTCTCCAGCTTCCTCCCAAAGTCCCAAAACATGCTGAGGTTAATTGGAGACTCTTTTGCCTGTATATATGAGTGTATGAGTGAATGCTGTTTGTGCCCTGCAATAGACTAGTACCTGTTCAGGTCTATTCTGCCTCTCTCCTGTAATGTGCTGGGATTGGCTCCAGCAGACCCCTGAGACCCTAATGAGGAACAAACAGGCTGGAAAATGACTGATTGATTAGCATCGTTTACACTCTGTACCTGTTCCCTGAGTGTTCATTTGTGTAAATTCACCACCAGTTCTTCCTTCCCATGTTGATCTGGAGGTGGCTCCACTGACACCTGTCCACAAAGTCTATGGTCAGTTCTCTGTACACTCTGTCATCCCCTGTGTGACAAAGCCGACGATTGCAGAATCATCAGAGAATTTCTTACTTCATCAGGGAGGATGTCAGCACCTCCGGCCTGTAGCTGTTGAGATCCTTTAGTGTCCGCAGTCTTGGGGACATGTACTACACACTGCGGTTTCCATCGCTGTGGCACCCTCCTCAGCCTCAGGATCTGAGCGGGACCTGGGGAGTCTGGACCTGCAGCCTTCCTTACCTTGATCTTCCATATTTGGTTTCTGAGCTGGGTTGCTGTGACAGGTTGGAGCAGGGGGCTGGTGCTGGGGGATGCAGGTTGAGGAGATGAGCAGTTGGGGGGTGGCTGTGCTGACTTTTGTAGAGGGGTGGTGGGGGATGAAACTGGGGCAGTGAATTCTGGGTGCAGGGGGGCTGCAGCAGACTGGGCCTGGGGAGGGGCAGATGACTGATCAAATCTATTGAAGAATGTGTGTAGGTCATTCATCTATTTTTGGTCAGGCCTCTCCAGACTCTAAGACATCTCTCAGATAGTCCTCCATCTCCCTCCTGTAGGTGTTCTCTCTCCCTCTCTGATCTTTCTTCTCAGCTCATCTGTTTCCACACTTAAAAAGCCTCTTCCTCTCCTTAAGATGAGCCTTTATGTCGGGGTATGCTGCTCCAAACAGAAGTTGATCTAGTCCATTATGCAGTGTGTGACACTATCGAGGTCCTTCCATGGGAATCACAAAACTCCTTCCTTGCCTGATATTTAATGGGTTCAATGTTCGAAAGTAAATTCAAGCAGCATATTTGCACAGTGCACTTCATGTTGTTTAAATTGCTACATTCTAACATGACTTTCCCCCTTAAGGAGCACAGCAGACATTATAATATTTAAATCAAGCAAGACTTCAGCTTCCAATAGGAATATCTCTCTGTTGAATATTGGAACATCCACAAACATTTAAAGACTCGCAGAGAAACTAAAAAGAATTTCAAGCCTGTCATTTTACAAAAATCAGCATCTTCAAAACCATGAACAGATAAAATAGCCAAACATATTTTATGACACAGTTTGACAGCAGCGTGTGGTTTTCAGTTAGGAGACAAATCTATGCACACAGCCTTCATAAAATGAAGGTTACAATGGAAAAAAAAGAAAAAGAAAAGAAAAATATAGTAGCTTTTGGAGTCGATTGGCTACAGAATCTCTGCAGCAACCTCCAAACTCATTGATTCTGTTCAGTAGGTGAGATTTCCCATACGTCTTCATTTCATGTCCGACTCCTTTAAACCAGGCACGCGTGCATGAGAGTGCGGCTGATGGATTGCACCCGGGGTCATGCATGACTTAGCTTCTCGTTAGTTTCTCCCGCTAGCAGAGGAGGTGGAACAACGGTAGGATTCACAGGCACAAAGAGGGAAATGAGCTGTTTCACTTGAGGGCGCTGTATTTTTTTGGAGGTGACTGGTTTTCATATCCGCAGCAGGAACATGTGACGCTTCACTTTCATTCCAGTAGTTTTGAACAAACAGGCATTTTGTACAAACACAGGCAATGAAAAACTTAATTTCTTAAATTCTGGTGACAATTTATGCACTGATTTATGGTGTAAATGAAGTAATTTATGTAAAGGGAAACACAATAATTAGGCAGAAGAGAGTTCATGTGACTGAATATAAAGCAGACAGTCTTTCACACATTCATGTTGCTTTCAAATATTTATCCTCCTGTTACTAAATTAACTTGTCTCACTTAATATTAATACTCAAACAGGAATGAGTTACTTTTATTTTTCCAAAAAGTTCTCTGCTTCTTTTGTGTTTTTAATGGTAGAGCAAAAATGATTCATACAAACAGAATACAAACAATCCCTTTTCCATATAAAATAATAGAAAAAAATCATATATATATATATATATATATATATATATATATATATATATATATATATATATATATATATATATATATAAATATATATATATATATATATATATATATAAATGATTTTTAGAGCTTATGAAGTTCGGGCAATTTTTGAGGACCCCTAATGTGACACTATGCTTTTGTTATATTTTAATTTACATGTGTCTGTTAGCTGCCTCGTGCTTAAGAACAACCAACTCTCATAATTCAGAATGCCTTTAGTTTTCTAATCACATTTTATGCCATTTTTGAGAGAAACTTAGATAATAAACTCGAAAAATCAATCAATATTATGAATAAGTGGTACAAAGTTTTTGTAAAGAAACTGCATTTAAAGGCTGGACCACAAAACTTCTGAAAGGATCTAACAATGGTGCGAGTCTAATTCACCAGCAGCTTTATTTAATGTTCAGTTCCTGTCAGACACATAGTGACTAAACTTCTTTAGGCTTTGTCTTTTCTTTTCGTGGAGAACCTTCCTCGGCTGTTTTCTTGTTGGTCACAATGGCAATGTCAGAAATCAACAATATGAATTCTTTATTAATTTGGGACAACAACCATCTTTTCCGTTTAGCACCTCTCAGAGGTGGAAGCCTTGTTGTTTGGGTATGTTTCGCGGAGCATTATGGGTAACAACTATTGTGAGAGAATTTTCTACTTCCGGGAATTCGGTGGTTTGGCCCAAGCTAAATGAATATAGAAAGGTTATTTAACATGGCGAATCATATTTAAATGTTATCTACGTTTACTGTCTGTCTGTTTTCTAGGTGTAGCGCTGACTGTTTGTTGTTCGGTGCACATGTGTAGACAGCCCAGTGCCCAATAACTAGGCTAATGTGGCTAACTTAGCCAATATGGTTAAAGTAGCTAATGTGGCTAATGTAGCTAATATAGTTAATACAGTTAATGTAGCTAATGTGGCTAATAAAGCTAATATACCTAACACAGTTATTGTGGCTAATAAAGCTAATATAGTTAATACAGTTAATGTGGCTAATAAAACTAATATAGTTAATACAGTTAATGTGGCTAATAAAGCAAATATAGTTAATATAGTTAATGTATCTAATGTGGATAATAAAGCTAATATAGTGAATAGCGTTAATGTACCTAATGTGGCTAACCTGGCTAGCTCTGAAGTGAAGCTGAGCGTGTAGTGGTTTGCCACAATTCTTATGTAAAACATTACAGGTTTACTTAAGTTAAAATGTACTTTTTTAATTAAATTATATCACTTCCCTGAAATTGGCAGAATGCATGATATGTGCAGGTTATGTGAGCAGTAACGTCTTTCTTTTGGGTTGTGAATTATTTATCTATTGAAAATTCAATAAATAATTATCATTAAATAGGAGATGTCATGGAATATCTGTACCCTAAAACAATTTTAGTTATTTAATTGATTCATTTAAAAGCAATAGCACTAATTAGAGCAGAAAAGATTAATGTATTAGTTGCCAACTATTTGATTTATCACAATTTCGATAATCAAGTTAAGTCACTTTTAAGAAGAAAATGTCCAAGTTCAGTCTTCAAGACATTTTTAGGTTGAATCTTCAGCTTTTGGAAACAGAGAGTTTCTTTCTTTAAAAGCCAGACTCTCATATGCTGTGTAAAAGCCAAATAACCTTGTTCCAAGCTCCCGGGAAGAAAATATATAAATAACTCTGTAGATTGTAGAAAAATATATCACAACGCCACCCTGAACTCCGCCTCCTCCCCAGATAATGACATTTCAGTGAGAGCAAATGAAATGGGCCAATTTTCAAACTCATTACAAACTCAGCTCCGAAGGAATAGCGCAGGAAGGAGAAGGAGAAGAACATGAGATAACATGAAAACATAGATATTAGCTTTGTATCTGTGAGACTTTGGGTTTCATATCTGCCTTTTTAATTGTGTTGTGTGTGTGTGTGTGTGTGTGTGTGTGTGTGTGTGTACACTCTCATTTGATAGGGGTGTGTTATGTATGCTTTGAGCATACCTTTTTTTGATCCGTGTGTGTGCATCAACTCAGCCCAAAGCCAAGCTGACAGACAGCTTCCCTCCGAGGAGCCCCTTAGTGTTTCTGATTGATCGTCATAATGCCGAGGTACGGGCCCTGTCCTTGGTGCCTATGCTAATCACAGCCTCATGAATATTGATGAGCTCCTTGGGAATCAACCAGCTAAATAAAGGATGAGGCCGTTGGCTCCGAGCTGCGTTCATCACTGACTCTGATTGATTCAAAATAGGGAAAAAAACAGCATATAAAGATGTTTTTATTTATATATATATTTTGCTTGTCTTCAGATCCAGGACTGTTGTGACCTGAAGGAGAGAAACATGAGGTGAAGGTCTCAGGATTCAGCCTCTGGTCAGTCTGTTCCTTTTGTACATACTTTTACTTTTACTGATTATGTTTCTCACCACTGCTGCTACTCTGTCAGATTTTGAGTTTATTTAGACAAGGATCTTTAATATTTTATTCTCAACGGTCTACATAAACATTATATTTTTGAGTCCCACCTTTTTAGTGCCATTCTTTAGCCTTTTTGTTTTAGGTAAAGTCAGAATTTCAGTCAGCAGAATAAACACTGATGCACTTTATCTTTAGCTACTAGTGGAGTTTAATATCAAACCTTTATTCCTAAATCTATCAAGCCCCCACAGAACAATATTGTTCTAGTAACAAAAATCAATTGCAACAATCACTAGTGACTATTCTGATAGTATATTAATCTATTGATTGAAATTCATTATTGCTTATTTGTATGTTTCATTTAATTTGATAGTTGCCAATAAATGGTTAGTCTTCTAATTGTTCATCTCATACTGGTTGAAAATGACAAAAACATGTTTCTATGGTGTCGTCATGACTAGAAGCTTCATCTGCAGCACATGTGACATCACAGAGACTTTATTATGAAAATGACAGCTTTTGGAGCATCAGCATGAAAATCCAGAGCTCAGCATTTATCCTGTCAACATTCCGTCTCTGATCTGAACCAGGAAGCTGCAGCAGAGTGACTCCGCCTCCACTTCAGTGACCTCATCGCACCTGTATCATAGTGTTGCTCTATGTTCTCCATAAGACTGTGGAATAGATGATCAGATTATATTCAGCAGGAGGCTTCATCTGCTACGATAAAATCAGTGGCATCACAAATAATTATAATACTTTGAAAAAGGAAAAAAAAGATTTTGCCAATTATTTCAGAAAGTGAAACTTATATAAATTCATTACAGACTGATTTTAATATCACAGCCCTCTATTTCTTGTAATAAGGTTTACTTTCTGAAGTGATCGAAAAAAATATTAAACTTGTCACAATATTCTTATTATATGAGTTGCAGCTGTAGACTGAAAATGATGGCACCACTAATATTAGAACTTCATCAAAAAGCCTTTATACCAGAAAGACAATCCTTCCACTCTGTATTTATTAACTTTCAGCTCCACCTGATGTACCCAGGATGTTAAGGTACATATTTTATACTTACAGTCCAAACTTTAGCCCTGTCCTTTAAACGCTTTTACTAAAGGGTAAAACTCATACAGATTGATTCTTTTAATATGAAACAATGTAGGTCAAAAATATGTTCAGAAACATTAAAAAAAACACCTTAATTAACAGAATATGTTGTGTGTGTGATCAGATAAACACAGAGGGCTAAAAATTTCAGACACCAGAAGCTGTAAAGAGGAGAAAAGATAACGTTTAACATTTTGGTCCCTTTATTTCATATTAACCACATTTCAAACAACTAAACAATGGTAATGGTATCACCAGAGCTAAACAACACTTTGCTAGACAAATCTTCGGAATAATAATTATACAAAAGAAATGTACAAATTCAAGACAAATAAAAACAACAACAAAGTAAAGCCAAACAAAATATAATACAGAAAAGGAGCCATGAACATAGAGTGGAAATAAAAGGAAAAACTTTTCTGGCAATCACATAGTCTTTAGTACAACTGCCGTCTCCGTAGGTCCATTAATGAGCCGGACTGGACTCAAGCAACAAAACTAACAGAAGCACAAGACTCAACGGTTTTCAGAAGCAGGATGGAGCTGGCCAAGAAAGCCTCGGCTCAGCCTTTATCTCAGGATGCAGCCACACCTGCTGTTAGCAACTCACGTCAAAGGAAAAGCACAGAACAAGTTGCTGCTTTAAGATAGTAGCTCACAAAGAGTCTCCATTAGTTTCCTCTAACACACACACACACACACACACACACACACATAGGTGTGTTTGGAAAGTAAGCCTTTAGTGGAGTGGTGTTCTATCATTGTTACTTCAGGCTAAATGTTCTCTGACTCGTTATCACACTTTTTTTGACTCTACACGGTTCAAAAGGTGCAAAAATAAAGATTTGTTTCAGTCCGCAGCAGATTTAATTCAGCTGTGTGCAGAGATTTTGAGTAGAGTAGTAGAGTTTAGATCTTCTTTTAATCCCCTGGACTGATGCAAAACATACATTTTCCAGACTGTATTCATTTAAGTTAAGGTGCTGATAAATCGCATTTTGGCATGTAAAAGTCTAGTTTATGTAAACACTGTCCCATCTTTCAAAACTGTCAAAAACAAACAGTGATCAGGACTTCTGTGAAGTTGTGATGTCATAACTATGCAGTCACCACCACTAAAATTCAGTTAATTCATTTTAATGATAGGGGCACAAAATAAAATGTATTTTACCATAGAAGAAAACAGATGATTTTAGGTTCTTAAAACCACAAATATTTCTCATTGTGACATCACAACTTCACAGGATGTGGGACTGTAAATATTCACAAACTGAAACTTTCAGATTCTACATTTTAATTGGTGAGATCTTATCCTGCTGAGGCTCTCTAAGCGAGTAAGTGAACCTCTGACCCGAATATGTTAGAGCTGGAGATTAGAAATAAATAATGTCAGATGTTCTGTTGCTCACAGCGATAAAACCCACTTCAGCAAAAAGCACAACGTCTCATGTCCTTCACAGGCAGGTGTGAGGTCACATCCTGTGATTCTCATTAACTCGAGAGGCCGTGTTGACCTTCGTTTGACTCGGGGTCACTCACAAACTGGAATCATTTCCCCTAAAGGAATAAAACCCAGTGTTTGTCAGATGAATTTTTAAAGAGGCACCTCGGCAGAAAGCAGGTTGGCGTCTGTTAGCGGAAACTAGATTTTCACCGACACTCTCATCAGACCCTTAAATCACTACAAAGTCAGCGTACTTCAGCCTTATTTCAGAAATAATGATTAACGCTGAGAGACGATTTATCTTTTCATCAGTTTGATTTTTGCCATGATTCACACATGTGATGTCTGTCTATTTAATAGATAATTTAGAAAGTTGCACTTTGTGGGGAAACTGTTAAGTATTAGACTGAAATAATCAGAAAGAGGATATGAGTCGTTCAGTGATAATTTTTTTTGTAGTTATATAAGTTTACAAACATCAGATGTGTGATTCATGACATAAATCAAACAGGATGATAAGATAAGTTACGCTTTGCAACTCTTGTGTATACATTTTCTGGAAAAATTAACATGAAAATCCTTAAAATTCATTCAATTTTGCATTCGGATTTGCAAATCATTTCAGTCATTAATGAATAAGCTAAGGTTGGAGAGTAAATTTAAATTCTTCTTTTTATTGGCTTTAGATTTTTTGGTAAGTTCATCCTAAACACAGAGTTTATGTTTTCTTATGTTGGTTTTACTCCTGTGACTCAACCTCTGAAGATGAGTTATTAAAACCAGTAGAGTTGCAACAATTAGTCGATTAGTTGTCAACTATTTCAAAATGTCCACCTTCTCAGTTTGGTCATTTCCTGGTTTCGTTTGGCTTCTATAATAGTAAATTGATGATCTTTGGGTTTTTGGACTGAACAATTATAGGTAGAATCGTCAGTTTTGGAAAACAGTGACATTTTATGAACCAAATTATTGGTTGAACCAATAACTGATTAATCAGTTGCAGCCCTAGTGTGTGTGAATAAATCTCATCTGTCACAGGATCCAGCTTTTTCACCTTTTTCTTCAAATCAGAAGCCAAAGGGACTGTCAGCATCTTTCCTGTGGACGCAGGTTCATTCCAAATTTAATCAAACCTCAACCGTGTTATTGATTGATGAGTTGAGGGTAAGCACATTTGGTCTGATTAAGGTGGAATAGTTTACGGAGGAAAAAGAAGGTTTATTAATATTGGCATTTGTGGCTCAAAATAACTTTTTAACTTGTAGATTCCTCCTTTGACAAATTTAGTTTAATTCTTAGTTGGTTTTCTTTACCACCTAAAGACAAACTTCCATCTATAAATACATTTCTATTATTTAATGTTTGTCCTTCATAGATCCTTTGAAAGTGTGCAGCCCCTAGTCCTGAAAAATAAAACAGTTGGACACTTTTTATGCTCATGTTTTGAAATTAAAACTTGTTTGTGATGTGTCTTATGTGATATTTGTTTGACTGTGGTTGTCTTATCTTATTTACAGTTTGGGTGGATGCACACTGTAAGATTTATTTATTTATTTATTTTTTATACATTTGACTTTCCATGAAGCCAAAATAGTTTATTTCAATTTTCTTTTTTCCCCTCGCAGCCTTAAAAAACATTCCTACAGATGTTTGGCCTTAAAGGCAAATGTATAAGTTGTCTTCATTTAGTTTTGAACTATCTAGAACCATTATTTTCCAAGTGAAAGCAAATTTGTTTGTCTAAGGAAAAGCATAAATGATTGTAGTGTTACACTGTAAAACAATAAATCTTAACAAGTAAAACTTTCCTGTTTTTGTAATTTAATTCAATATTGAGTAGAATTTTCTTTATTTTTATTTTATTATTTATTCCACTGTCCAAATAATTTACGTTGGTCAATTTAATCCAAAAATGTGTATTATTGAAAATGCCTAAAGGGTTATGTAAAACAGATAAAATCCACCAAATCAAGAAACAAATATTTTTCCAGAGAAATAAAGTGATAATTCTACTCAATATTGGGCTATTGGTACAAAAATTTCTGCAGTTGAATGACTCATCGGCTTGAAAATGGCAGAAATACAAACATGTGTCTGAATCATGTTAATTCCCCCATCACTTCCTACATGAACAATCTGGCCGGAGACCAGTGCAGAATGAAGGCGTTTGAAGCTAGATGTGAAAGTTTCTAAATAAAATCCTGCAGTGTGCATCCATCCTGTCACAGGGAGACAACATTCAAGGCGTAGAATATATCTAAAAAGGAAAATACTGTACAATAATCACATCACAGCCCAGCAGAGGACAGAGAGAGAGAGAGAGAGAGAAGGAAAAAAGCTTTTTTTAAACATCTGATTTTGTTTTTTCAACATATTTTTCTTTTTTCTTTGTACAAGCATGTAAAGTCTCACTGAAGCGAACACACAGAAATCACCAGCGTGTGTGTTTGTCGCTTTTTTTTTCTCCTCTGTACAGGTTGTGTATGTGTGTGTTGTCACAGGCACACATGTAAGACACACACTCCGATATGCAGGCATGCGCTCTCACATTCTCACACAATCACGTGCACACACACACAGTCTTTCTCTCACACAGGTTGGGTTCAGGTCAGTAGTTTTTCACTCTGCATCTCCCAGTGTTGCGTCTAGTGACAGGCAGCATCAACGGCCAATCAGAGAAGAGAATTATCATCTGATCAGAAGGAGCTGAGCGCTTCCAGAGCCACTTCATAGCAGAACTTGTACTGTTCCTGCAGAGGACAAACAGAACAAAAGCTAAGTTGAGATCATTGTAAAATATTTGATATATTTTTTCACTCCTAAACAGTATATACAGTATTTGATATATTTAATTCACTTCTTCACCTTTATACCTTTGTGTCTGAGAATAGAACCACTCTGTAAACCAACATGTAGATTATACATCAAATAAAAGATCGATTTCATTTTCTGCTTTATCCAGTTAATTATGTCTGCAAAATAGTTATTTTTGTTTGGAAAACTTTTTGCTACACGTTTTTTTGGTGAATCAAAGGCTAAAAACTGTGAGATACGTCCCTATCTGGGAAAAAAAAGAAACACATTTTGGCAATTTTTTTGTAAATCTTTTAATATGATTCTCTGACTGAACATTTGGAATGTACAATCAAACCTTCAAGGCATATCTCTTTTAGATTTAGAGTGATATCTGCTAACAGATTTCACATGGTTCAGCTTTGGATTCACATGGATTTACATTTTAATCAATTTATTTTTCACAGAATAAAACATTTTGATTGCAGTCGTGCTACTTCAAATTTTTATCTTGATTGCAAACCTGTTCTGTTTGATTTAATACAGGAACAGATGCATCTTTACTGCAGGCACCTCGAGTGGTGATAAAAGTTATGTCCTCTGCAGCAAAGCTGAACATTTCACTTTCCACAACCCAAAGATCATCAGTTTATTGTGATAGAGACTAAAGAAAATAGATCATAATCAGATCAGGAGAAGCTGTAACCTGAGAATTTGGACATTTTCTTATAAAAAATGACTCAAATAATTTTCAGAATAGTTGGTTACTAATGGGGTAGCTAGTTACTGATCCATTAATTGAATAATCATTGTGGCTCTCTGGTATTCCTCCACTCACCATCGTTTCCACCATGTTGGTCTTGTTGTTTCTTAGTGTTTTCACAGTGTGGAACACGTCCACGATGTTCTGCTGCTGGATCATCTCGTTGATGCTGCAGATGGCACAAAACGTTCCGGAGCGTCCACCACCGGTGCTGCAGAGGAAGAGCAGGACAAAACATCATTATCATCATTAGAGCAAAATAAGAGAACACAAGAATTAATAAGCAAAAAAGCTGCTTTGATGCTTCACAAGTCAGATCTCATCTTCTCTAACATGAACTCCTTTTTTTACTGGCTTTTACCATGTTCATTACAGACAGTAACGTTTCTATCAGGTGGTATTCTCCTGCCTCCAGTTTGTTGCAGCAGCTTTGCCGAGGTCGATTGTGTCATTCTTTTAAAAAAATGCTCTTGAAAATTCTAAACCCAGGAGGGAGAAACACGGTCAATGGATCTTCTATCTCATAAAAAGAGTCTTGAGAAGCGGGATGTGTTTGCATTGGCCTCAAAAAACCTCACTTGGGTTTGTTTGTGTGTAGGAGGAATCTGTTTCTGTTAAAAAAAAAAAAGCTACAGTGAAGCAGCACTGAAAGTTGGCACCGGAGATAATAACAAGAGAATATAAATACAAGTCTAATTAGATTTGTAATGGTAGGATTCAGGTTATCAGGAAATAAAATCACTGTATACTACACACTTACTCATACACATGTCATGAAATATTCATAAACCTAAAGAGACCTGTAAATGCATTAAGAAAAATAGGAGCATTTATGCAACATTTGAATATATACCAGCGCCTTTAATTTTACTTTTTTTCCCCGTGTTTATGAAGAAAAAACAGTAGTGATGCAAATATCTTTTTCCCCGGTAGATTACAATTTACTCCCAGTAAATGACTTTATAGAGCTGCAAAGATGAGTTGATTACTTTCCAACTATTATATTAATCGCCAACTATTTTGAATTAAGTTGAGTGATTTTTAAGATGAAAATGTTGTAGCTTCTCAAATCTGATTATTTGCTGGATTTACTCCCCTATTATAATAAAATAGATTGTCTTTAGGTTGTGGACTGTTGGTCCGATCAAAAAAAGACATTTGAAGTTGAATCTTTAACTTTAGGACACAGCGAGTGACATTTTACACCATTTTATGAACTAAACAAAGAGTGGTTAGTAGAGTTTATTGTAATAGTTGGTCAACTAATTGATTAATCAGCTCTACTGTCAACAATGTGACTGTTGTACTTATATGCAACTGTTGTCACTTTTAGACTTCTGAATAATGAAAAATAATGAAAAAAGGAGAAGCGATGTAACTATGTTTGTGCGTTTATGGCTCTGTGCCTCAGACAAACCATGAAAACACTTTCCCCTCTTTCCTGGTTTCAGCTCATTTCCTTCAGCATCCAGCCCCAATAAAACATTCATGAAGTGAGAGGTGGAGTCATTACAAAAAGTTCTCTATTCCAACACTTTCAGACATGGTGAACATCCAAACAAATTATTTGACCAAAAATGTTTGTTATCCATCGAATGTGTCACAAGAGGCTATGGTTCTTTTTGGCTCTATTAAAGTAAAGTATTTCCTCTTCCCTCTTAGGAGATAATTTTCATGGTTTTTGTTAGATGTTTCGCGTTCATTACCTGACTTAAATTTAAAATGCAGTGGTCTTCCTTTTTCTCAGTTTGTGAGATGCCTTTTAACTGTCAAAAGATCATTTCTCAATAAAAAAAAATGAGCAAATACAGTTTACATCAGTGCCGTCGGATACACCTCAGGGCTAAAGTACATTAATATTAGATATTAAATTACTGAAGAACATACAGCGAACCCAATAAAATCAAGACTCAATTGGTTGCTGAGGGTCAAGGCAATGGAATAACATCCATAGTTATAGAAATGTACAAGAGGTGGCTGCTATCTTATTAACTTCTCAATCTGAGAGCCAACCTGTAAGATATTTCCAAGCAGCTCATTGAGAAAGAAACGTAAACATTTCACCAGTAAGACATTACACCTGTCAGCTTCAAGATGATAGTAGCTGCTTACTAATTACATCTTGAAAAATCATTTCTTTAACTGAGTAAAAATGTCTCAAAAGGTTGCTGGCGCTGGGATTAGTGGATCAGACTTAGCAGAAATGTAATATATTTTTCATAAGTTTCTTTGAATTAGAATATAATTCAATCAAAATATGACATTTTTGACTCTCAGATATTGAAGTAATAAGCAAACAACCGTCTCTGGTACATTTCTTTATGAACTGTGGATGTTTTCTAACCTACAATTGGACAATATATCAATACAAGAAGTGTATATTATATATAAAAGATACAAAATATATAATAATATAATATAATATTAATGTACTTTAGCCTAGAGCTGTCTGATGGCACTGATGTAAAATATATTTACTCAGTTTTTTAATGTATATAAATGATGTTTTGACACTTAACAAGAAACAAGGGTTCATGAATCATGACAGTTGGTGGTACAAAAGGCACAATTGTTATTTTAGATTATTTAAAACAGACCTTTAAATAATCAACGTAAATAATAAAATAAACATGGTAAATAAATAAAAATAAGCACTGGAATGAGAATAAACTACATGCTACATGTTGTGATTGTTTTGTGGATTTGCTGGAACAAGACAAGTCAACATTATTCTGTCCTGTCTAACCTACACCCGTATAAACCATTTTAAATACATCCAGCAGCACAGACAGATTGATGCGTTAAGTGAGCTGCTCTAACAGCTTTTCCCACTGTGGTTTGGCGAAAATGAGACATCTGTTTAGCATTAAAGACCCATCAGACTCCAACCTCCAGGACAAGCGAGGAGCAGAAAAAGAATCCATTTTCACCAGCTACTGATTGAACCGTCATGTTTCTCCTCATCTCTGGTATTACCAAGCGTGTGGAATCAATAACTGGGCTGAATAGTGGTGTAGCTTGTCTTTATCCAGCGGCAGACAAAGCTCCCTGTCACTCACATTTACTGGGCTGGAACATAACAGTCGGCACAGAACCCAATTAACAGCTAGGGGATTTACTTTCTGTCTTTATTTTATGTTGTTTGATATATATAAAAAGAAAAAAAAAACATAGAACTGTTAATGAACCAGTCAATTTGTACAAGAGTGTCTGACAAATGAATAATGTACATTTTAATTTACCCAAAGGTGGAGTTAGATGATGAGATATGTGCTCTGTAATTATCTTTTTTAAAATCAATAACAGATATAGATGAATTGATTCATTGAGGGTCAATAGATGAGTTAATGTCTTCACTTGTTTAGTATTTTACTAAAGTATTCATATCATGAGGACAAAGTCAGATTACTTCTGTAATGAATAAATGGAAACAAAAGTATTCATGAGTGTCTTTCAGGATCTATAAGTGCATAAGAAAAACATATAATATTTTTTAAGAAAGATTTATAGATAGATTTATTACAAAAAGCGAAGTATTTATTTCTTGTAATTTTGAGCATTATGGCTTTCAGATGATAAAAACTCCTTTCACAGTATTCTATTTTTTTTAGATGCACCTGTACACGTATATATATATATACAAAAAATAAAATGTATTTGTATGTGAAATGGAAAATGTTAATGTTTACATTTTTATTTTTTAAACAGACCCCCATGTACCTAGTGAGGAGTAGGTGGGTATAGAAAAAGACTGACTGACTATATTTTATATATAAATTGTGAAAAAATCTTCCTGTTTGACTTGACCCAACATGGTTTTAGAAAAGTCTCCACACAGACAGGAAACAGTGAGGAGAAGAACCTCAGCAACTACAAGAAACAAATCAATGATAATTCCGATTGGTCCAATGAGCTGTGACAGAAGAAGCTGATTGGATGAGCATCAGTGATGTGCTTAAAGCAATGTTTTGAGTGTGTGTGTGTGTGTGTGTGTGTGTGTGTCATTGCAAGTGGAGTTCCCTGTAATCTCCCTGCTATAAATTTAACAGCCTCCCTCATTATCAGTTTCATTTGTTCTGCTCAGGTGGAAGCTGATGGAGCAGAGTGTGTTTGCGCTGTTGTGTACAACCCGTCGTGTAAACACGCCAGCGGCATGTGTGTGTGTGATTATTATAAAGCAAGCTTGTTTAAAAAAAATGACTGTACATGCACTGTTGTTTATATTACAGCCATTAGTGCTTTCTGGGAATCAATATAAAATATTACACTTCATGCTTGTTGACCAGTGTGGTAAAAAAAAAAAAAAAGAAACAACAGCACCACAGCAAACGATCTGAAATATACATTGTGTGGAAAATCACAAGTGCTGAGAAAATCTGAAAATATACAGAATTACTGGCGCAGCCTTAAGGACATTTACTGTTCATATAGCACATCTGAAGAGGAGCCATAACTTGGGATGTTGTGTTTGATGGTGTGTTAGACAACTGTGAGGTAACAGTGTAAAAGCCTTCACACTCTGAGGAGTGACAAAGAAATAACAACTCTTCTGTGAGTTGATTAATCTAATAAATTGGATATGATTGATCATAAAATGGTGTAAAATGTATTTTTTTTGTCCAGACCAACAGTTCACAATCCAATAATCATCAGTTTACTAATATAGTAGAAAACTACTGAAGAAACCTCAAATCCATAAAATCCAAAAATACCAGATGTTGTATGATCAGCTGTGTCTTTCCTTAAAAAAATGTTGGTCATTCACACACACAGCAGCCAGCTGAGTGTCAGAACTGTGTGTGTGTGTGTGTGTGTGCAACTCACAGGCAGTGTACGACCGTCCTCCCGTCTCCTCCGTCATACTGCTCCTGCCACTTCGCCAGCCTCCGGACCAACTGGAGGATGGAGCGCTTGGAGAGGGGCGTGTCCCTGTAGGCCGGCCAGCCAATGAACTGGAAGTGCTGCACGAGGCGGTAACCGTCCTGTGGCTGAGGACGGAGGACACAGGACAGAGGAGACAGGTTTTATCACCACAATCAAGAATATTTTATACCTTAACTTTTATTGTCTCATTTAATATATACAGTATATGCTATTTCTTAGGAATACAATTTTTTTTTTAAATATATAAAATATAAAAATTATAAATGTATTTACATTTTATTTGTTTTCATTGTTTAGTCACATAAAATAACAATATTACTACAGTATCACACAACACTATTTCTGACTCATTACGTTTTGTGTTGGTGTCAGTTTGTCTACTGTTTCTACTGTATTTGTCCTCTGTGTCACCTCGTCCGTTGTTTTCAATGTCACTAATAGATAAAAAAGAAAATCGCTTTAACAGGATAAATAATATGATGCTGGTATCTGATCTGACACAGAAAAAGTCCTGAATGGCAGAAGTCTTGTGGAATCTGAATGTTTGGCTTGTGGTTTCACTGAGGATGGAAAAAAGGTCAAAGAGAGGAAGTTAGCAAAGGTCACGGGAACCAAATTACAGAAGTTCTTAATTCTTGCAGCAGGTTTGTGGATAAAGCAAATGTTGGTCTGTTTGTTTCATGTCTGATTCTGGAATGACTGAACTAATCAGCTCATTCATGTGTTGTTTTACCAATTAGTTCTTGTTTTTTTTTTTTTTTTTTTTTTTTAATGTCTAAAAGAAAGAGGATTGGACTGAACAAAGAAGCCATCCTATAATGTTTAATTCAATTTCACGGCAGAGGAAATGTTTTCAGTCGTGTGGCCTGAGGCGTTTGGCTTCACCGCCTAAAATACGGAGAAACCACATCACTGTCAGGCTGATTTCCTGCTGCTGCTGCCTCACACACAGATGCACACTGACATCTGCACACACACACGCATACACACACACACGCACACACACACACACATACAGGAATGTGTACAGATGTGTTTTACTTTCTATTTCTTTTCTTCTTCCCCTCCTTTTTTTATCCATTACCTCCTTTTTATCATTCTCTCTATTTCCCATCATGACAATCGACTCCTTCCTAACTTATATTCTTTACCTCACTCTTATACTCATTTTTCTCCCTCTAACTCTTTTCCTTAAGTACTCATTTCTTATCCTCTTTTTTATTTCTCTCTCTTCCTCATTCTGATTCTCTTTCAGGCTCTTTCTTTCAATCTCTCTCCAACCTTCCCTCTGCTATTTTCTCTCCTTCCCCTCTCTCTCTCTCCATTTCTCCCTTTCTCTGACAGCTTAGTGTTTAGCGGTGCAGCCTCTTCTCAGTCAGAGAAGCTCTCTCAGTGTGAGATGTGCTGTTGTAGTGATGTTATGAGCCATTTCACGGTAAACTGATGATGGTGTGTGTGTGTGTGTGTGTGTGAGAGAGAGAGAGAGAGAGAGCTTGTACAGAGAGAGCAGGTCAGTGTGGAGGCAGCGCAGGATCATTGATGTGTGAGAAGATGAGAGGAGAAAGGAGGAACAGGGGGAGGTCAGAGAGAAGAAGAGAACGAACAGGATGAGAGTTTTTTACAATGATCCGCTGTTAATGCTCCACCATTTTCTCTGTGGAGAAGTGTCTCAGCCAGGAGTGTGTGTTAGTGATGTCACACGCTCCCTCAGGCACATTATTCACAGACATGGTGTCTTTTTTCACTGTTATGCTGATGATACGCAGATGTACCGCTCTGTTAGATCCACAGTCTGGACTGAGTTCACTGAAAGGTCCCAAATCACAGGAAGGTAGATCTTAAAAGGGCCTATTATAAAAATAAATAAAAAAATAAAAAAATTGTGAAATAGGCTAACCTTCTCTGTCCTGAGCGAGTGTGTGAGAAGACTGCTGCACGTCTGTCTATGAGGTTTTTAACGAGAAAAGATGCAAATTTTGTTTAAATAGATAGTTAAAAAATGTTTGTCCAGACCAACAATCCACAACGCAATGATCATCAGTTTATTATTATTGAAGACTAAAGAAACAGTAAAATAATCAAATTGAGAAGTTAGAACCAGAGAATTTGGACATTTTCATAATTAAACTCAATTACTCAAATCGATAATTATCATATATCTTATTGCTGTTTTAAATTATTTAATTATCTCGTGCCTCTGCCTGTCCTGGGCTGTGTTTCTCAGGTCCACTAAAGTGAGCGTCAGTGTTAAGGTGTCGTAAAACTCTACCTTCAGTTCTTATTCTGCTTCACCCTTACTGAATCCTATGAGTGTGTGAAGCTCAGATCTCAGTGACTCACTTTATCCTCATTACATCAACACAATGCTTCTCACATTAATAGTAGTGACACAGAAAACTAGAAGCTTCATCGGCAGCACATGTGACATCACAGAGACTTTAATATGAAAATGACTGATCCAAACAGTGTTTGTAGCAGCAGCATGTTGATAAAAATCCAGAGCTCAAAATGTATTCTGTCAACATTATGTCTCTGATCTGATACTTGTGTTATGAATCACTGTGTAACTATTGAAATCTGCTGAATGAACTGAGATGTAGATCAATGGTGATTGCTTAGCAAAATGTACAAAAAAAGTACTATTTTGTTTACATTTCCTTGACTTTAGATCAGAACTAGCTGCTTTAGACAGGTCACTGATATGACTTTATTCTCATTTATTGATTAATTGTCACTGAATTAAACAGTGATGTAGCTCCTGGTCAATATACATGAATGGGGAAGCAGGAAGAGGGTTGTAACACTGCAGTGAAAGTAGACTCTTATTGGATAAATGATGGCTTTGGCCCCGCCCTTTAGACACTGAGTGTCTCTGGGGGCTTTTCTTCTTAAAAATTACTCAAATCAAATAATAATATTTGGCATTTAATATAATAGTTGGCCACTAATCAATTATTCAACTATAATGGTTTCAGCTCTAATTAGTACTGATCACCAAGAGCTCAACATATAACAGTAACATTTTATTACTGGATTTGTCTTAAGAATGAAGTAATGTTTGTATTCATTTGATGTTAGTCTTCAGATCCGAATACTAAACGTCTGTAACATGAGTTGTCAGGTATGAGGCGGTGAAGGTGTGAAGTACCCGAGCCATGTTGCAAATCCTGAAGATGCGGTTGATGATGTCTTCATCGATGTCTGCGGAGATAAATTCCACTTGAATGGGACCGTAGCAGCAGGAGCTCTTCTCTGGCCAGTACTGCATACACAGCTGCACGCGACAAAGACACAGACCAGTTAACGGCTGCTTTCACACTGGATCTCATCTCAGAATGCAGAACACCAGAAGATGATATCATAAAACCCTGTGTGAATCCAGTCCAATCAAACCTTCAAGTTCCATGGCTGGATGTTAAATTCAATTTCCAAGCTTTTGTATGACCAGTCTATGAGCCGATAAAGTTATCTGCATGTGGAATAGATGACCAGCCTTAGGAAAACCACGAGTGGAAATAGTAAAGTCCTTTCAGCCCATTTTCTAGACAAGAGGAGATAAATACAGCTCAGGATGTTTTTAAAGAGTCTGTGTTTATTTCAGTCATCAGCTGGGACTCAACCTGCAGCTGCTCCTCAATTAACACAGAATCAGACTGCACCAATTACACGATTACATGTGTTGCAATAATTTATCTTCTTTTTTTTTCTTATTTCCATTTAGCTGCTTAAATTAGCTGATGAGCAACACAAAAATCTGATTATTAAGCAGGAAAAACACTCCAAAGGGAACATATATCCTGCCGTCTGGTGAAATATTTTTCCTGTAAAGATTTATCGTGGAAATGTTGTTCATTTGAACATGACTCACGCAAAAGGAAATTATTTAAAATATAAAACAGTCAGATATTCATTTTGTCCTGCTCTTACTTAAATATGTATTCTCTTCTTTATCCTCTGTCTTTCCTTAGACAAAATGTTGGTCATTCACACACACAGCATCTGAGTGCCAGAACTGTGTGTGTGTGTGTGTGTGTGTGTGTGTGTGTGTGTGTGTGTGTGTGTGTGTGTGTGTGTGTGTGTGAGTGTGTGTACCTGCGCTGCATCCATCTCGTTAAGCATTACAATAGAAGAGCAGTTGTAGTCAAAAACCAGCCTCCAGAAGTCGCCCATGGTGTTTGGCAGAGGATGCTGGGTAACGATAAAGGCCGCTGGCTGTTTGTGGCTCTATAACAACAAACAGAATCAGAATCAACTTTATTTGCCAAGTACATGTGACCATACTAGGAATTTTCTCTCGCCTGTACACATGCACACACAATATTTATAATGATATCAAAAATGTATAAATATGTATTTGGGTCAGTGACAAATCATGGTTGACAAGATGGAAGGTCAAAAACTTTTTAAAATACAGTTTTAAAACTCATTCATTAATGCCTCTCAGAATTATATTTTGTGTTCATATTTGTGTTCACTTAAAAGTTCATTTGTATCATTTGCTTTACGAAAATTACAATTTTGTGTGATTTTTTTCAACACAAAATGACGAATGGCGAAACCAAAAAAAAGAATAATGTGTTTTAAATATTTAAACTGTCTAAAATATGAAAATAGTTGATAAAGCGTTTTAAAATTTTTAAAACCTTCTTAAGAGGGTTAAACTATCTGGTACCAAGTTTGTAGGTTTACACCACATGACAGTTTTGCCATTGTCCTATTTACAGAGTGTAGAACAATATATCTACAAGAGTATAAAATCTTTTAGTGATGGGAATGTAATAATAGGAGATTGGCCAAATGAAACATGTAAACAGAAAAAAGCATCTTTGCAGAAAAAAACAACCACACACTTACATCCATCAACGCAGCGTTGATGTAGTTGGAGCTCTCTCCGTCCACAGATATGAGGAACGGCAGGCAGCGGTCGGCTGACAGGACGTCCATGCTGCGGTTCTTGTCGTGGTTCCGGGGCAAGAGACCCACACTGCAGTCCTCCGGGCGGACTCTAGGGGTCACTATGTTCAGAGTCTGACACACACACACACACACACACATAGACACACACATTTATTTATGAAATAAATAGTAACCAAATAAGTCATTACTGTATTTAACGCACACATATACGCATAGGGCGTCGTTTTATATATATATATATATATATATATATATATATATATATATATATATATATATATATATATATATATATATATATATATATATATATATATATATATATATATATATATATATATATATATATATATATATATGGGCGACACGGTGGAGCAGTGGGTAGCACTGTTGCCTCACAGCAAGAAGGTCGCAGGTTCAAGACCGCCTTGGGGCCTGGGTCTGGGACCTTTCTGTGTGGAGTTTGCATGTTCTCCCCGTGTCTGCGTGGGTTTTCACCGGGTACTCCGGCTTCCTCCCACAATACAAAACATGCTCAGGTTAATTGGCAAAATCTAAATTGCCCATAGGTGTGAGTGTGTGTGTGAATGGTGTGTGAATGGTGTGTGTGCCCCACGATTGGCTGGCGACCATCTGGGGTGTATCCCCCTGCCTCTCGCCATAAAATGCGCTGGGATAGGCTCCAGCAGACCCCTGCGACCCCGAAAGGGAATAAGCGGGATAGAAAATGGATGGATGGATGGATATATATATATATATATATATATATAAATTGTGCCCTATAGAGTGGGGTAATGTCATCAATCAAACCATTAAAGTCCTCATCCTCTGTTTCTGATTCCAACAGCAGCTAAATCTCCATCAAACATGCCAGCTTCACTTTCACTCTACTTTCCGTGCCGTGCGGCTCCGCTGAAATAATGCGTTATAATCCGCTGGAAGTTGCTGCGCTATCGTAGTCCTTGTCCGGATGGAAAAATCACACCAAAACGAAAGCATCGAGATGGAAATGTTCAATTTTCAGTTCTTCTGCTAGCTTTACCATTAATCGAATGGTGACCGTTGGAACGCTTCTCCCGCTCCTTCTTTGCTCAGTGATCCACTGCTCGATAATACACTGATCAAGTCTTTCCTCCAACTCGGGTCAGCTGCCTTATGTCCGCGGAACCTCAGCTGCGTCTTTCAATAATCTTAAATAAATCCTAAATGCTCGATTTCAGTGTTCTTCCGTGTAGCTGATTGCCTTCAGTTTAAACTGTGCTTTATCAACGTGTCTCTTTGCGATTTTCAGGGTTGTTAAAACAACGATTCTGCATAACGCACATCCCCTTTCTTTAATATACAATCCACGAAAATATAACACTTTTATGTGCGCCTTATAATCGTGAAAATACGGTATATGAAAAAAAATCTAAATGCTCTCTGGTTTTTCAGGAGGCCAGATGTATCCAGCCCACGGGCCGTAGTTTGGGGACCACTGCATTAAAGTAAAACGTAAGTAAGTTAGAGAGAGTAAATTATCCTTTATTAACCCTACAACAATAGAAATAAAATGTCGAAAATAAGATAAAAACATGTACAAAGATGAGAAAATTAAATACTTGATTATTTCGATAGTTGATTTTTTTTAAATTTGTTTTATGATATATCAGAGATTCTGGCTTTTTATCTTGTCCTGTTAGAATAGACACATCCACTACAACAACTAAAATATATACTAAACTAACTAAAATAGTGAGAATATACTGCAAAATGTCCAAAATGGTTCTTCAGTCAGAGAAAAGCAACTGGACTTCTTAGTGGGTTTGATGACATTTTACCTCCCATCCAGGAGGCTTCTTCAGTTCAGAAATTTATTTCTAAGTTTTCTTGCACTAAATTTCAGAACTGAAGAAGCCTCTTGGATGAGAAAGAAGAAATACAAAAAAATTAAAACGAGATAAATCATTTGCCAATGTAATACTAATATTAATAGTAATCATTTTACTGGTTAAGATTTCATTTACAATTGTTGTCTATTTCGATAGAAAAATTATTATTGAAATGAAAAATTGATTTGTTGTTTGGTTCATGGGGCGACACGGTGGTGCGGTGGGTAGCACTGTTGCCTCACAGCAAGAAGGTCGCAGGTTCAAGACCCGCCTTGGGCCTGGGTCTGGGGCCTTTCTGTGTGGAGTTTGCATGTTCTCCCCGTGTCTGCGTGGGTTTTCACCGGGTACTCCGGTTTCCTCCCACAATACAAAACATGCTCAGGTTAATTGGTAAACTCTAAATTGCCCATAGGTGTGAGTGTGAGAGTGAATGGTGTGTGAATGGTGTGTGTGCCCCACGATTGGCTGGCGACCATCTGGGGTGTATCCCTGCCTCTCGCCTTAACGCGCTGGGATAGGCTCCAGCAGACCCCTGCGACCCCGAAAGGGAATAAGCGGGATAGACAATGGATGGATGGATGGATGTTTGGTTCATAAAATGGTGTAAAATGATGATTGTTTCTGCACTGTTTCTGTAACTAACTAAAATAAATACAAAAGCGACCTGAGGAAAAGGTGTAAAAGCTGTCATTATATAATGGGAGGTGATTAGTGGTGGTCATTGATCAGGAAGTTTTCAGTAGAGTCTGATAGCTGCTTGAATAAAAGTTTTTTTTTTTTTTTTTTTTTTTTTCTATTCAGGTCTAGTTCCAGCTCCAGCTGTCAGTCCACACACAGATAACAACACCAAGTGGTCCTGTGTTTACCTGGAACTCGTCTTTAATCTGGCTGGAGTTGGTCTGTGGGTCCAGTCTGCTGATGTTGTAGTAAATGGCTCTGAACTCACACACTGGGATGGCTGTGTTCCCACATAGACACGCCTCCAAGATGGCGTCATGAACAAACACGTACTGCTCCTGCAGCAAAAAGAAACAAACAGAAAAGAGTCAGAGAAAAAAAAAAACAACAGGACAAATCTCTGGACTTCGATAAGCTACGAATACATTTTTTTTTTTTCATTTATGAAATAGGGATGATACAGAAATTGCTACAGAAAAGGGAAAATGTGATGTATATAAGACATGTAGCTTCAGCTGAATTGCGTCCACAGAAAATTACAATGCATATAATGGATAAAGTACAGTGAAGCAATTTAAACAACTAAACATTAATTGCACATGAAGCACTAAATAAATTTGAGGTTACTTGTATAAACTGTGCAGCTGATCATGTGTTAAAAATGAGTTTCTCAGTGCAGCTGTGTGTGTGGATACATGGGACAGAGGACAGTTGTTGCTCTCTCTGTCTCTCTAGCTCTTTGTCTCTCTCTCTCTCTCTGACTGTCTCACAGTGAAAAACTGGAGTAGAGCCTCTATGCTGTGGATCAACTGTCTCTTTGTGCTTGGACCAACAAGCATCAGTCACCAGGAGCTTCACAGTGCACCGTGCATGTTAATCTCGCCCTCTCTCTCTCTCTCTCTCTCTCCCTCGTTCTATGTCCTTTCACTTTCATCTGGCTATTGCTTTTTCTCATTTCTTGTTTTCTCTCACTTGTTTTCCTGCTTTATTCCACTTTTTCAATTTCCTCCTCACTTTATCTGTCAGTTTGTCTCTCCTGAATGCTAATTGTCGTCCTTGGAGCAAAGAGGAGAGTTTTAAAAGTATCACTGACATGACTCCTCCGGCCACACACACACACACACACACACATACACCCTTCTTTCCCCCTGTGCCTTTTAAAAGATTAATTGCATTGTGTTGTTCAGAGCTGGATTATAATAGCACCAAGCGGGCCTCAACAGTGACACAAATTGCTCCCACACATATTCAAAAAGGCCGAGCAGGATGCATTTAGCTTGGTTTCAAGAGGCATTAAAACACACACACACACACACACATACACACACACACACACACACAATCTCATTCCAGCACACATCTTTTCATTCTGCTGCTGTCAAATGAAAAACACTCTGGCTGATCCCCTGGGTAACTTTTTCTGAAGCGAACACTTCTGAAAACGATTCAAAAGTCAATTTCACAGCTCGAGCTGTCAGTCTGCAAATGAGACTGTTTTTCTTTATTCCCAGTGAAGTTGACTTTTGAGATACGCAAGGTTTTAATCAGTAATAGAAATGAAATGCAGAGGCGGAATGGATTATACTGTAGGTTGGCGTCGGCTTAAGGTAGCTTAGAGTAGAAATGAATACTCATGTTCCGGAATCAAACACCCATATTTAAATGGAAACTGTTTCAGGATCATTGATAAGAAAAAATCATTAGTCGAAAACTATTCAAATAATGTTTGCTGTTCTGTTTTAATGAATGTTTATACGGAATGGATGGATGATCTCATTCTCATATCTCTCATAGTATCAAATCAAATATTCAAGTAAAAAAGTTGAAACTACAAATTGATCAATTCGTGTTTAATGACCGTCCTCTTCTGTATGTGTTATGTGTGTGTGTGTGTGTGTGTGTGTGTGTGTCTGGTTAACTCACCTCTGTCTGAACCATGTTGACTCGCTGTGACCTGAGTTCTCGGATGCAGTTGAAAATGTCTACCACACCTTCATTCTCTGCCATGTCCAACATGATGTCCACCGCTATGAAGCAGCCGGTCCTCCCTGCACCGGCACTGCACACACACACACACACACACACACACAAGCAAAGAGAAGAGTTTTAAAAGGATCACTGACATGACTTCTATGGCCACACACATGCATGCATACCAGGATACCACAAGCAGTCAGTGAGACACAGCGTGGTTTTGCCTGTGGCAGGAAGACAGAGAAAAACACAGACACACGGAGAACATGCAAACTGCACACAGAAAGGTCCTAGCTCAAGGACGTCAACCTGTGACCTTCTTGCTGTGAGATAGCAGCACATCCCACTGCTCCAGTGGTTCATAAGGTGGGAAATAGTCAGAATAACTTCAAAATTTAAGGAACTGACAGTGGTGTTTACAGTGATACGCAGTAAGGAAATGTTCTGATATGCATGATGATGAATGATGAGGAAATAAAAATGTGTGTTCAGAAAGACAAACAACAGATCTCATTAAATTAGGTAATGAAACTGTTCCATATTGTTAAAGTGCCATGAATAACCACATCTAAAACAGCTTTGATGGTAAGAAATGGGTCTTCGGAACAGGAAGTGATCTGAGGTGCGTTCAACATCCTGTTTGATGTGAGTGTTTGGAATAAACACTTTCAATACTGTTTCTTGAACATTTCTTAATTCTAATGAAGTTGAACAGGATCTCTGTTGTTACTTCTTTTTTCATTATTACAAACAATGTTTGTCTAAGGTTGCTCGGACATCACCAGGAATCAACAATTCCTTAACAAGCTGAGTGTGAGCACTTTTTTTCAAATCCATTAGAAAAAAAATTCAGATCAGAGACAAAACGCCTTACTACAGAAGCATGAGAGGATGGCTGTCCATTACACTCCGGCAACTTACGTCAGGAGAAATAGCAATTATCTTTTAACGGTGTCTAACGAGCAAACTCACATTGACGCAGATTTTAATGCCTCATGTCTGGGGTTAAGACTTAACACATCCTCTTACTAACGCTGCAGGGAAGAGAAGGATGGAGAGAGAGATTAACAGATGGAAGGATTGAACGGGCGAGTGGAGGAAGGAGCGCTGGAGAGACGATAGTGATTGGGAGTGATAGAAGTGATAGAAGTGATAGAAGTCGTCACAGGGGAGAGATCAAGGGAGGGAAGGAGGCTCGGATGGAGGGATGGGAGAGAGGGGGCGGGCCTATCTTTCACTTTGCAATTCACCTGACAGCTGAGAGAGAGAGAGAGAGAGAGAGAGAGAGAAGGTAGAACGGAGAGAGGGAGGAAAGGAGGGAGCCTCAGCAGATTACCTGTCAACCTCTGTGATTAATGTCGAGACCAGAATACTGCTGTACCGCTGTGTGTGTGTGTGTGTGTGTGTGTGTGTGTGTGTGTGTGTGCGTGTGTGTGTGTGTGAGAACCTCCTGACACAGGCCAGCAGCGTCAGTGCCTCTGGAAATGAGAAGTGACTGCTATAACTTCCTGCCTGTCTTCCATGTCTGACTACAGATGCTGTTTAATGTGATCACTGTTTACTATTTATTGTTTAATGGTTACCAACATAATTACAAAATGCACATTTTAAAAGTGTATTTTTAAAAAATTCTGACTTTCTAATCTTGCCAAACATGATTCATTAATATATTATTAATAATAATTATTATAGCAGTGCCATTTAATGGAAGTTTAATTGTTTTTATGGATGTTATTACAATTGTTTATTATTTAAAATATACAAATATACAGGATTTTACATTAGTTGAAGCTATGAATCACATTGATTGTTTTCTTCTGGTTTCTGCAGTTGAATGCTTTCACTGTGCAGAACGTTTGGGCGGAATTTTAAAAAGGCAGGCTTTTGAGCATGATTTGTGACATCACAAATATAATGTGGAATCCTAAGTAAAAACAAACACAGTGATGCAGGAACGTTATCAAGTAGAAAAACTCCTAAAAAAAATCATCAATCAAATCAGACACTAATTCTCACTCAGAGTAGATGAATGTATATGTTGGATCTTTTAGTTTTATATCAGTTGCTGAAACTCAACCACAGCTCAGAGAATGTTCTGGAATGTCCATTTCTGTCTTTTTGGAATTTTGGAATCATATGCAACAATAAAACATAAATGCATTAGAATCAAGCAGAAAGTAACCGTGTCCTGTGTGGTTCAGCTCCTCCTGTGAACCTGACTGAGTTACGGTTGATTTCCTGTGTGTGAAGTGTTGTATTAAGCTGCATCAGCCAGTAAAATACATTAATGTTAACTGCTCGCTCCGTGTTTTTTTACAGCCTGTCAGAGTTCTGACCTTTTTATGTTAACGCCTGCTGACAACGTGGCGCCAGAGTTGAACCGCACATCCCATAAAGAACAGAACACGGAGGTTAAATATACCGTTGCCATGGGAATCTTAAAACTGTCACTTATTTTTTCTGTCTCTATTCTTGGTGTGATGAAAGTGGGTGAAGCTGTATTTCTTTTTCCTCTGTTGCCTACTTTCTAAAGGTTAAAACCATCAATCTAATTTATATACAAGGGCGACTGCTGTGTGTGTGTGTGTGTGCGTGTGTGCGTGTGTGTGTGCATGCGTGTGTGATCATATTGGTACTAATGATCTTTGAGAGGAATATGGGGAGCAGAGTGTAGGAGGAAACACTGACAGAGGAATAAAGAGGAAGATTCTCAGTCTGTTTTCAGGTGGAATTTTCCAGCAGTATTTGATTTGTCATCTGGATCATTTCTCATTTCTTCTGCTCATTGTTCTCAGCTAAGATTCTAAACCATTACTTCCGACTCCCAATCCTCTTATTTCTATTTGTCAGTTAGAAAATAGGGTTGAGATACTGTTTCCTGATCTAACAGCAGAATCCTCTGAACATGTCAATTAGAAGTGTTATTGCCATGGCTGATACACATTTTTAAAAATAAATTCCAAGACTTTTCCATGTCTGTGAGGCAAGTTTTCCTAACCATAGATTCTCCGAAAGGTTCATGTCTGACCTTGCAGGTTTGGTCTATAAACTGACTGTAAATATTGAAAACATTTATCACCGTTTTCCAGAGCGATGTTTGTAAAAGTCACGACCAAAAGTCTACAAGCCAAAGATTTGTATTAAAAGAAAACTAAAGAAACCAGAAATAATTCCAATACAACCATCTTTTGCACATCCACTCATGGTTTTCATTAAGTCAAGTCAAGTCAATTTTATTTGTATAGCTCAAACTAACAAATCTGGCCTTAAACTGTAAAATAAAATAATAAAAGTGGTTCAGTTGGGACCTGCAACACCTGCTCTTATCAACCTATAAGCCTAGTATGCTGTAACATGCAGCCATTCAAAACAGGTGTTATATGTGTAACAATGCTCATTCTTCATTGTTTGAAAATGAAGGTCAATTCTGTCAAGGCAAATTGTTTTGTCTTTTTTTCTATTAACTGTATTGTTGCTGCTGGTGAATGAGCTGAGATCTGAATGCCTGAGGATCTCTTCAGACCTCCTCAGACCTGTGAGTGTGTGTGTGTGTGTGTGTGTGTGTGTGTGTGGGTGTCGTTACCTGCAGTGAGCCACTATGGGCCCGGCGTCTGGCGGGTTGAGGAACTTGACCTGTCGGATGAAGCCCAGCAGTCCGGTGGCGTAGCAGGGAACGCCGTGGTCAGGCCAGCTGGTGAAATGAAACTGCCGCAGTTCTCTAATCTCATGATGGCCCTTCTGTAGAACAGGGAACACGCCGTCAGTCAGTTAGTGTGCTGATAATAACAGATGATCCCTTGTCTCATCCCGCTCCTTCTGGGAAAACCTGACAGGAAGAGTAACTGCATCACGGATCAGCTGCTCCTCTCTCAGGAACGTTGGGCCACGCTGGAAATAAATGGATGTCAAGACACTTCGTGGAATCTCATCGCGGCTCATTTGCCTAAATCTCAGAGAGACCATGATGAAAGTGTTCGTCATTTTACTCCAGAAAAGAGATTTGATGATGACCCTTCAGGGAAACACTGACAGCACATTTTATGTATCAGCTCCTTTCTTTTTGAACCATGAGACGTCAGAAGTGCTTAAACATACCACTCTCTTTCAGCTTAAACTCTTCAGCTAAATGGAAAATGGTTATTAAGTGTCATTTTTTAAAGAACCAGACAATAACGCTCAAGCAGCAGAGACGATAAAACTGTCCAGAAAGACTTGTTTATAATAAACTGCTGTTGGCAGCAGTTTTGACGAAAGGGAAAGAGACAGTTTGGTAACAATGGAGCCGACGGGGACATGATCCCAACTCTGCATAATGTATTTAGATATTTTTAATGATGAAATGATTTCCTGTTTAACGATGGAGATATTAAGAAACTAAAAATGATTCTTTGTAATGGTGTGTCCCTGCAGCACAATTTAACTCCTTCACTGCTGAAAGGGTCATAAGCTGTTTATAATAGAAATAAAAATGCAGTTTTCTCAGCTGTTTGTCTGGACTCTTCGATAAAAAAGACCTAAAATGTCTGTAAGAGAAATAAAGAACAGGAGAAAAAATCTTAAAGAAAATGTATTTGGAGCTAAAACTAGAAAACGTTGTCTTTCTGTTGTTATAATCTTGTGAATTATTATAATATTCTGGGTCAAAACCTTTCTAAATGACTCTAGTTGTTTTTAGAAACAACCCCACGTCTGTGATTTACATGGTTATAAGCAAAACAATGTAGTTTAGTCTCCTGGAAATGTGAAAACACAACAGGCTGCCAACTTTCAGCCTCCTGTCTCTTCTCTAAATTAGCTGTATAACTGCAGAGTGACATTCAGACTTTATAACTGAATTAATACCAGAACACACACTTCTTATTTTCTCATTACAGACGATGGACAGCAGATTGCTGCAGGTCAAACGTAGAGCTGTTATTAGCTCAGTCCACAGGAGGCTTCTTTACAATAATAATTACAGACTAAAAAACCTCTACTGAAAAAGACAAACTACACTGAAATGCAGATTCTTACAGGATAAAGATCATGAAGACAGCTGATCAGACACTCATTAAATCGGGTAAACATAAAGGCAGGAAAGGCTGAGGCCAGAGAAGAGAGGAGGAAAAGATCAAACTAAAAATGAAGGAAAGTAAAATGATGGTGCAGGAAAGGAGGAAAGGACCAAAGATTGAGGATGGAAAAGAAGCAATGCCAGGGAAGCAGGAGGTGATTTGATAAGTTGACGTCCCATTGATCTGCTCTTCTGCGATGTAGAAATTACTTGTATAGATTGATGGATGGTTGGACGCAGCTGGAGCTGCAAATACATCACACGTTGTTAAAAAAAACAACATTAAGGTGCTGGATGCGCTACAAACAGCAGATGAGAACAGATAAAACTCAACAGGCAACAAAGAGATTCGATAGTTTGCAACTTCTTCTCAAAACACTTATTGTTCATTTCTAAGAAGAAACAGCGTACAAACATACAACTTATTTGCTATTACGCAGGTTTAAATCAGATTTTTTATAACCTTGACAGAATATTTTATAACATTTTCACAGCAAAACAAACACACATTCAAGCAGAGATTCATGTTCTGAATTATTAATGTAGATATTTCTCTGTGTTTTTATTTCGCTATATAACAATCATGAAAAATCACATAAAGTGACTGAATTAATGACGAAAGCAATGAGCTGTTTACTGACTATAACTGCCTTACGTTAGATAAAACAGTCATAAAAAAGGATTATAATTCAAAATCACTGTTTGCTCTAATTGTTCATTTTGATGGCACTGTGTAAAACAAAGTGTCTGTCACTATATTTCTGCTGCAACCAGGCATCAAAATTTAGGACCCACTATAGTAAAATATATGACTTCAAGACATTTTGTGACCTTAAATTCTTCAAATCTGATTTAAGACTCTACAGGTCGACACATTCTTCATCTTGACTCAAATTGTAGAATGTTTTAATTGTAACTCTGCAGATGTCGACTTAAAAGAAAATGCGGTTAAGTATAAATAAGTAGAGTGATGAAGGTCTGACTGGTGAATAGATGCTGTGAATGTGTTTTATTATGTTTTATGGTTGTTGTTCTCTCAGGTTTTAGAGTTCAGTGAGGGAATGAGCGAGAGCTTCGACTCTTTAACCACACGCTCACCTTCACATGTAAAGGATTCTCTTTGTCAGAAGTATGGTATATCCAACGGATTTAATTATTATTTGCAAGACTCTGAGCCAGGAGGAAAATAAAAAATCAATAGAAAAGTGCTGAGAAATGATCTGAGGACCAGTGAAGGTTCACATCAATGAGTAGAAAAGCACTTGGAGAGGGCAGACCTCCGCCAAGTTCATACCTACACCAATCATGAAAAGTCTCATAGCTAATATAAAATATAAACTGTCCTCTCTTATTGTCTTAGTGTGTCTGGCGTAGCGTGTCCACCAGGAGGCCCCAAACGATGGCTCCTGTTTGAAGCTCCGTTTACTGTAGTGTTAACCAAACAACAAAAAATTCAAAGTGATCCAGGATTTCTTTTGTGAATTGTCTGTTCATGGCGGCATTCCCAACATTTGCTGAAATTTTGACGAAAATCTGGCCAAACATTATTTGAGGTACTTGCTGAAAAAAAAACAGACAAATGTGCTCCTCCAGCTGCGACTCCCTGAGCTCCAGGTTTTCCCTGTCTCCTCTCCTGTTGCTCTCTCCCCTGTGTGTGGGTATTTCTACCCAGCTCTCCAGCAACTCATGGCCAGATTGTCGTGCCAGCTACGTTGTATTATCAGGTTCTCTCACTCTCTAGTGCCCGGTGTCGCTTTACTTTTAGACATCCCGTTCTCTCGAGTGATTCCTGTCATCCCTGCTTTCTGGTTCGCCTCATCCGCTGATGCCGTTCTGCCTCTGCCTGCCGGTCTAGATTGTCCCACGACCCACTGCTCCAGTCATTCCTGGTTCCTCGATGGACTGATTTGACTAACCTGTTGTTCTGCTCCCAGACTTTGTTAATAAAGTCTTACTGACTGGTTTATAACGTATGTATCTCTGTGTCTGCTCTAGGGTCCAGCTTTGTGGTCATTTAACAACACGCAGGCTAAAACACGATCTCTTTTGCAAAAGTAACTAGCAGAAACAGCACAGGAACAGAGCTGAGATGGATGTGAGGGATCCTTCAGGTGAATGATCTTCAGCAGGGATCTCTGTGAGGTGAGTGGCTGGAGCTTTAACAAGACAGGAACACCTGAGGGTGTTAGAAGTGTAGGTTTGCTGTTTCTACTGTTCACAAAGTTTCTCTGTCTATGTCAGGGGTGTCCGACCCTGGTCTGTGTTCTGCTCCTTAAGGCTATGTTTGTGTGTGTGTGTGTGTGTGTGTGTGTGTGTGTGTGTGTGTACAGCTTGTTCTTGGCTACCGTACTTGTTTCCCCAGATCGCTGTGCCGCAGACCAGATTACTGCTCTGCTGTTCTGGACAAAGTCCTGTGTTTCTGCTTTAGGTTCAACAAGGCACAGCAAACACAGAAAAATGTACACTGCAAAAAAAAATGAAATTGTCTTGTATTCTTATTCCATTGGCAGATAATTTAGCTTATTTCAAAGTTTGACTTTTTTTAAAGAAATATTAGTCTTGCTTTTTTAACACAAGACCAAAATGACTCAAATCAGGAAAAAAAAACTTAAAATATACTAAATTATCGGCCAATGGAATGAGATAATTCTACTCCATATTGGACTAATTGTACCAAATACAAGACATTTTCACTTTACAAGACTATATTTTTTGCAGTGTATAGGATAATGCCTCTTTTCATTCTAATTTCTACTGTGGATTGAACAACATTACTACACCTCTCATCCTCAACTACTCTGAGACTCTGTCACTTTCTCTTCCTCAGTTAATCTCCTCAGATGTGTCATTAATAAACCTTTTCATTAACATCTCCATTCTCATTACTCAATGCAATTAAAGCAATTTAACTGTACTGCAGAACCTCTGTGTTGCTTTTCCCTTTCTCTATGCTTTAACATGCCCACACACACTCAGCCTCGACTGTCATTGTGTGTCTGGTGTGCGTTTGTGCATATTAATATAATAATACGTACTGCAGAATGACAGGCCTTTCAAAATAAGCTTCCCTTTGAATTTTTGAGTACTCACTCACACACACACACACACACACACACACAGGACTTTTGAAAGAGTGAAGAAAGGAAATGCAGGATTAAAAGTAAGGGGATGATAGAGGTGTAGAAATAGAGAAACGGAGGGGGTAGGGGGGTGGACGACTGGCAGAGAGGGAGACAAAGAGAGAGAAAGTCAAGCAGAGAAAGAAGAAACTGTGTTCTTTCCTCTGTCCATGACTCAAATGTCTTTTGATATGTTTCTGCTGCTGATAGATGGACTAGTTTATAAAATATATTACCTTCACTAAAATTAAAAAAAAAAAAAAAAAACTAGGTTGTACAAAAAAATATGAGCTAACTGAAACTGTGTTGTACTGTATGTTTGTCTAAACTAAAACTAATTACAGAAAATACTGTATATAGAAAATGTCCTAGTTCTGGCTAGTAACAGATCGACTCTATAGATGTGTCTTGTGTTTTGTGGATGTTCTTCTTCATCAGTAAACAGATGTCTTAATGGTTTTGATGTTTATGATGTTTTGTTGATTTTTTAATTACACAAATACCCCATATTACTAACTACTAATAAATAAATTAACAAAAAAACTCTAAAACCAATAAAAACTACATTAATACTAACTTTAAAAAAAATGCATACCAAGCATTAAAAAATAAATTAATATTGAGTGTTAAAAATCTAAGGCAATCAATACTAAGCATTTAAAAAACAAATAATAATAAAAAAATAATTATTTAATACAAACAAATAAAAAGCTGCTTTTAAACTAATAATACCAATACTAATAATTTCAAAACATCAAATCACTGAAGCAAAATAAAATAATAAAATATTTGTATTATTAAACTATTATTAGTTGTTATTATTATAATAATTGTTATTATAACTTACATGGCTCTGAAGTGAATTGGCAAGTCTCTCTAAATCAGTCAGTTTCACTTGTAATAAACAGTTCAGGGAGAAATGTGAAAGAGGAGAAACATAGAAACAAAGACTGAAGCATGAAATCAGTCTCTGTACGGCAGCTTCTCCTTTGGCTGTGAAGTGTTTCTGCTGTTTTCAGCTTACTGAGGAGAATCAGAACAATGACACAGAATCTTCCAGCTTTACTCGTCTTTCTTGACGCTCTCAAATCCTCCCTCCTGATTACAAGGCCCCGATTATGCTCTCGAACAGTGAGGAACAAACGAGGAACACGCTCGCTGGCTTCCTATCCCTCGACATCCAACAGCTCTGATGCTGATCCAGCGTTTATGCTGTATGGAGGCGATAAGAGCCTGGATCATGTTCGCGGGTTCAAACCCCAGCTGAGGAGGTCGAGGAGTGTCGCAGCACTAACATGTCAGTGACATCAAGAGATACATAAATACTAACAAAGATTTGACAATAACAAAATACACTGCAAAACATGATTTTATCAGGGAAAAAGCCTCATTCAATTGCAGATAATTTTGCTTAATATTTTTTTTCTTGATTTCAGTCCATTTAATCTAGTTTATTTTTGCAATTTTAAAAATATAAGCAAAATATGAAAGACAAATAAAAAAAAAAGAGATCCATGGTCCTGGTCATTACCTTTTGGACTGTGAATGTCCGTATGACGTATTCAGCCAGCGGTTCGGTTTCTATCAGCGTCACCTTGATGTCTCCGTACACCTCTGTCTCATCAGGCCAGTAACGAACACACTTCACCTGCAACACAACATCGATCATCTTGATTCCAGCTGTTTGAATGGATTTAATTTGCTGCTCACTGGTAACAGAGGAGCAGCAACAGGAAGCAGACATATAAATGAATAAATAAAATAAGTGAATAAGAATAAATCTCAAATAAAAAGCCGCTTTAGATTTATAATTTGTATTATGTCATCAATTAATCATTGATCTTGAGAAGATGATTGATCTTGATGTCAGCTGTAAGTATTAATTTAAAGTGAACTTACATGAAAAAACTCTTGAAAACATTAAAATAGTAAATTAAAGTAGTATCTAATGTCAGATTATCTCATTGTGGACCATTGTGAAAAAATAATAATATACTGTAATATTTGAAAAATACATATTAAAGCCATAACCATTGTCCAAAATTGGAGTTTAAAAGTGAAGTGAAAGTAAAATTAAAATATTTTTTACATTAATTACATTTATCTATTAGGATAGATAATCAGAAGCTAAATCCTGTTTACTTACCAGCACATTTTTAATTTATTCTTACCATGAAGGAAACAGTCTTTAAAGATTGTTGAGATTTCTTTTTTACAGTGTAGTTCACACACACTCACACTCACACTCTCACACACACACACGTTTTGTAATCCTTTAAATGATAAACTCACCCTGCCCACCTCCACCAGGTTGGTAACCATGACGATAGAGGCTGAGTTCTCCTGCCAGACCATCCTCCAGAAATCCCTCACAGTCTCCTGCATGGGCCCTGACACACACACACACACACACACACACACACACACATACACACATATACACATGCACTCATTAGAGATATAAACATACTGACACAAAGTCCAGAACGTGTATGCAGGTTAACCCCCCCCCTCATACACACACACACACACACACTAAATCAGCAGTAACAACGCAGACCTACACAAACACAAGCGTGATCCAGAGAAACACACACGTCACAGACTACTAGTCCTACACACACACGAACACACACACACACACACACTCTGGTTCAGGGGTTTGTGGTAATGGGGTCCTAAATTTGTCAGGAGGGATTTTAACAGCAGTTCAGATTTAGGATGTTGTGGTAATAGCTACCAGCCCATAGGACAGCATTTACCAGGTGGCTGCCACACACACACACACACACACAGTACGTCACTTTAATTACCTTGTGTGGCGATGTAATGCCTGGGTCGGTGGTATCCCTGTGAGGCAGAAAACAGGAGCTTTAAAGAAGTCACTCACCTCATTCTCTACTTTCACAGATCATCCAGGTTTCTCTTTCCTCACAGGGAACCTTTCATTTTAAGATCAATGTGAATTCCTCCATCTCCTTGTCTAATCCCTTCACTTCTTATTAGAGCTATTCTGATATCAAAACCATTAATCGATTAGTAGTTTGTGCATAAAATAATGTTTGATTATGAAGGAGTGGTTCAACCTAAAATGTCTTTTTTTGTCCAGATCATCAGTTTTATATTAAAGAAGACTAGAGAAACCAGAAATTATTCAATTGAAAAGGCTTGAAAACTTACTAAACTTAAGAATCAGAAAATTTTCTTCTAAAAAAATACTTAAATCTCATGAATCACTTATCAAAATAGTTGGTGATGGTTAATGTAATAGTTGGCAACGTTTTTGCATTTCAATCACCAAAATCTGGTCCCTGATTCTTTTTGTGGTTTCCCCTCCTCCAGGTTCCAAGTGAGCTGAGCCGTTACCTGTGTGAATGTGATGTCACTAGGCTGCTGGACACTGATTGGCCAGAGATTTATGTCACATGATGAGTCATGAGGAGTCTGATCCGGACAGCTGCCACCTTTTAATACAGCATCAGTGTCTGATTATTGATTACATGGAAGGAACAAGGCATGATAAAGCCACCATGAGCCTGAGATCTAACCTGTAGCTGGTTCTGACTGTGGAAATAGCAAATGGTAAATGGACTGGATTTGTATAGTGCTTTTCTGGGTTTTTTGACCACTCAAAGTGCTTTACACTACAAGTGTCCATTCACCCATTTTACACTGATAGAGTGCCACCTGCATATGCCAAAATGCAAATGTTATATAATAGTTTCCATCCTGCCATGTCTGTTCTGCTAAATGCCGCTAAATCTCAGGTGCTGCACCTTTAATGTGTCCCCTCTCCCTCCTCAGTCACTTCTCTCCTCCCAGAACCATAACTCAAGGTTGTTTTCCAAATAAACATCAACTTAAATAATAGAGGGGATATTAATTCTCCCTCCATGGGACAGATGAAAAGCAAAGACATTCCGGCCGATGATTCTCCTCGTCTCGCACCCTCCCAATAAGACAGATAACCTTGTTTAGATGAAAACATTTATCACTTTAATACTGTCATTATGACCCTCTCTTAGTGAGCTGTTTCCTTACTCTTATTTCTTGAAAGTAAATATGAAACCAACTTTTTTCTCCTCACACCCACCTTCTCGTCTGACTGAACTTACAAGTTCTGTACTGAATTTATCCAGCCTGTTATTACATCAGTCAGCTGTGAGCGACACATTAAATCAATAAGTAAAGCAGCAGGACTGGAGGGTCAATGTCAGGATGGATGAACTGAGAGGAAACACAGTTGGGGAAATGTGGAAAAACATTTATTTTAAAAAAGGATGGAATCAAGAGAAAGAACAAAATGGAAAGAATAATAATCAGCACATGTAGAGAAACTATTTTGTTGTTTATAAAACAGGGACTCAGACCCTGATTGTGTGTGAAAAATGTTTCCAAATGCATTTTGCATCTGTTTGGCAGGCTTTTATTTAGGAAAATTAAAGGCAAACTGTGTCATTTTTCTGCTGTGAGGGGACAAAACAACAAATTAAGAATCCAGGCATTCTTCAACAGTCCAACATGGGGGTGGGCAATCCTGGATCCATGGAGATTCTACTAATCAACCCCTTTATTAGTAGATTCAGGTGTGTTTGGTTGCAACAAAAGCCGGAACCCACTGTGGTCCCCAAGACCAGGGTTGTCCCCACCTGCTCCTACATCATGTTGCTGTGTGTGGTATTTTATGTTGTCTAATTTATTCATATTATATTTATATGTTATACAGTAGCTAAAATTGAAGTTCTGCTGCCAGACTGTATTTGGTTGTATATTCATAATCAGTGACAATAACTATTCTATTTCTCTGCCTGAATCCAATGAAACACTGAATAAACACCTTTTCACAATGAAAATCAATGTTACTATGATTCTGTTTGGCATGTTTCACTCAAGCTAATGCTAACTATGCTTGTTGGTCTGATAATCTGAGGGATAAAATTCTTTATCTGGTTAATAAAAAAGGACCAAGATGTAAAAATGTTGTCATACACAATCAATTCATGAAGCTTCAGATTGACAACGCATGAAACTGTCTTCATCTAAGGTCAGTGTGTGTGTGTGTGTGTGTGTGTGTGTGTGTGTGTCTCTGTATGTGTGTGTGTGTCTGTGCAAACACTCACATCGATGTAGTTGGCATTGATGTAGTCAGAGTGCGGGTCTCCGTCGAGCAGCTGCAGTCTGACTCTGGTGTGATCGTCTGTGGGGTCAGATAAACACAAATATACAACAGACCTAAAGTTACATTTACCCACAGATGGAGCAGCTCACTGAGGAGGAGAAGCAGTGACTGACCGGACCCACAGCGTCATTTTCTGTCTAAACTCTGCCAAATGTCACACACAGTTTCCCTTTGGCCTGAAGCAGGGATGGACGTCTCGAACGTCTCTTCAAATCTGTTTGTGTTGTCATGTGTTACTCGTGCAACAGCCAACAGGTTCAACTCACTTCTCTGAACAGTCTGGTTGGTTCAACCACTTTACAATTCCTGAGTCTGACTGAAAAAATTAATAACTACAAAAGTATATATATATATAGTATATGGCCAAGCTGTGCAGGTTGCACCAAAGAAGTGCTTGTTTGAGATCAATTTACTGTAATGTTACCAAACAGAAAACCAGAATTTCTTCCAGATCATTACAAAAGTAAAAACTAAAGTCTGTTAACAATCAGACAAACATCAGCAAAAGCATAACCTCTGAGCTGTAGAGGTCTCGCTCCTCACATATTTCTGAGACCAGCAGCTTCTGTTTGAAGCTCAGAAATAAAAAAATAAAAAAGGAGGTAAAATTACTGCTTCAAGACAAATGGCTCCAAACCTTCCACATATCCCACAGGATCATGTTCTGTAGGAAAAATCTATTTTTATATAGTGACACAGCACAAAATAAAGGCTCAACATCAGAATAAAGTTCAACTGATTCACAGGAACACAGATTTGACGATGATGTCTCCTCTCATTACAGCTTTTACATTCAACCTTTAAAAAAGTTGGCTTTATACAGAAAATCTCTTCTCCAACAGGAAGTGATGTATCTTATGGCTGCAGGCATAGATAACTATATATAACTATATATACTTATTTATATGGGCTTTTATATGGGCTAAGTATTCCAACAGCATTTTGGCAGTTTGGACACAGTAATGCAGCCATAAACATAGAATCAAATGAATTAAAAAATGTTGAGATAGCAAGATAACTGAAAACGACTAAATCTTACTGCAGATGTTTCGGGTAACATGGCCGCCATATGGTTCCACATCTCATCTAAGGTTAAGGTGAACATGCAGCAACATACAATAACTCTCCGAAAAAGTCCACTGCTTTACATTTAGGCTCCCTGTTTGAGCCACTTTCAACAAAACTGATTTTGTTCTTTTTTCTGTTTCTTCTTTGAATGTCAATTATTTTGTCCTGGGCTGTAACAGGCATCCTGTATATTAGTGCAGATACAGGGTGATTACAGCTAATGGAGGCTGTGATTTTGTTTGGTTGTAACGTAGCAACGGCAGATAATTACACATGAAGGAGACATGATTAAAGCTGATTACATCCATTTTTCTTTCCCGTGTTGATCTGCTGCAGTTCATCCCTCTTATTCCAATTTTCTACCACATACAGCCACATTAAAGTTATCTGTTTATTTTAGTTCTTCAGAGAGGGAGGGTGAACAACCGAGGAGAGAGAAACAGGTAAAAAAGAAAAGAGAAATATAAAGGAGGATGAAAAGAAGCAGAGGGAGCATTAAAGACGGATAAAACCTGTGTGTGAAGTTGGTGAAATGCTGCTGAAGCCCAGGTCTTCATGGATCGATGAGATGAAGCTGGAAGCTAACTGGCTACACAGTTGGCCTCTTAGCCTTACGGCTACATTATTATGATTATGGTTAGCCTGTAAGCCTCACTGCTACACGGTTAGCCTGTTAGCCTCGAGGCTACATTATTATGATTATGGTTAGCCTGTAAGCCTCACTGCTACACTTTTAGCCTGTTAGCCTCAAGGCTACATGGTTAGCCTGTTAGCTTCATGGCTACACGGTTAGCCTCTTAGCATTGCAGCTACATGGTTAGCCTGGTAGCCTCATGACTACATGGTTAGCCTGTTAGCAACACAGCTACATGGTTAGCCTGTTAGCCTCATGACGACATGACTACATGAGCCTGTTAGCCTCACTGCTACATGGTTAGCCTGTTAGCCTCATGGCTACATGGTAAGTTACGCGGTGAGATTGTTGACCTGTTAGCTGCAGGGAACCCTTGACCCCCGCAGTGTGTCAGAGAAATGACAGATCAACACTTTAATTTGCTTCAGGTTGCTGCTGCTGAAGAGGTAAATTCCCAAGTTGATATTTCAAAAAACTAATTACAACCTGAAAAAGTCTTGATATGCAACAAATACAGCTGCAGGCTCACATTAGGACTGAGACATAAATATATACAAGCAGTAGCCTCTTTGAATCAAATCTGAAATGTGTGTTAAAGAAATTGAAGCAGCTTTTAGAGCAGCAGCTCCACTATCTTTCCATGACTCACACCTCACACAAACTGTGTGTTTCCTGTGTTTATCGGAACAGGAACAATCATTCTGTCAGGGAGGCGTGCACGCTTTTTGTTTTCGGACAATATCTTAAAATAGAAGTTGATTTCCATGACTTGCACACAATGAAAAATCTCCTGTTTGTTACTCATTGCAGAAAATTACAGAGCAGCCGGTTTCACTTTTAACTGTTATTTAAACAAACAAGAGTGTGTAGAAGACGTGTAACTATTACGGAGGGAAGTGATTATAAACTGTTTTCAGCTGGTTCGGTTTTGATTAAACAACAACGCTGTTAAAGATGGAACCTTTGCTGTAGTCAATCTCATTCTTCAGAAACATTTTGATTTCTTGATTATTTGATTTCCTCATGCACAAAGATGCACAGAATGCACTGAAAACACAGCAGGACAGTTTGCAACTAAAGACAAAATTTCACCAGAAATAACCAAAATATGTGTAGCAATTCATCTACTATATTGAAGCAGCGTGAATAAAGTCTAAAGGTGATGTAACATATAAACACCACTCTAGGTAGGTTATCAGCTGATAACGAATAATAAATAAATATTAATAAATAGCATCATCCTATGGTCTGAATCAATATGTAGGTTCTTGCATTGTCAGTTTTCTACTGAAAAACTGCAACAGAGACACTGCAGCATCTTTGTGGTTCTGCTGAATCTGCTGCTGGTGACAGAGGACACTCAGTGTCTTCAGGTGAGACCATGAGACGATGAGACTGAGACTCTGAACCTGGTTTGCTCCCAGTGGTCCCAGGTCAACTGCAGAAAAAAAACATTGTTGGTTTCTATCAGTCATTTTCCAGCACTGACTGAGCAACAATGACAGCACACACACACACACACACACACACACACAAATGTGCACATGCACACACACACACACACACACATACACACACACACACACACACACACACACACACACCGTTGTCTTTCTCTTCTTCTGACTCCTTCTCTCTTCTTTTCCTTTCTCCTTGACCCTTTTATTCATCCTTCGCTCTGCTGATCCTGTCCATTGTCCCTGACACTCGTCTCCCTCCTTTGTCTCCGTTTACCTTTTTTTTTCATTCTTCTCTCTCTCCCTCTCTCTCCCCTGCCTCCTGCTGTCTCACCCTTCAGACAGCAGTAATTACACAGAGCTGGTGTCAGAGGCTGTCATCACACACTGCTACTGATATGAAGCTGGGGGGGTGCAGGGAGGGGGGCAGCTCCTCCTAATTGGGCTGAGATGGCAGGAGGTGGCTGCTGCAAACACTGCAGATCTGGACACAGGCCACAGGTTTCAGAGGCTGATAGTGTGTGTGTGTGTGTGTGTGTGAAACACCACAAATGTTTCTATTTTTCTATAACCACTCTGGACAAAACTGTAGTTATAATTTTCATTATACAAAGGATTATCTTAATCATGTGTATCAGTTCTGCTCTTAAAAACAATATATCCTGTTCTTGGTACAATAAGTCTAATATTGCCTAGCATCATTCTATTCTATAAGTAACTTAAAATATATTAATTAGAATTACTAAAATGAAGGGAAAAAAATTATCTGCTGACAGGATAAGTAAATTAAGCAAAACCAAGATAAATCTGTTCAATATGAAGGTACCTGCAGCAAACAGCAGATATTTGAGCAGGTACAGATACTGTTTGTTGCTCCTGTTGGCGTCTGCAGAACTGGAACAACAACAAAGTCATCAGAAGCTGTGGAGTCCAAGGGCGAGGGGTCACGAACCCATTACTCATTAATGAGCTCCTCTCCTCTGCTGCGTCTCCCTCTCCTCATAACCTTCAGCACCCCCCCTCCTCCTCCTCCTCTTCTTTTTTACTTTGGTTTCATTTTTTCTCTCAGTCTGGTCTGTTTTCTCTCCTCCCTTCCACAGTCTTTATTATTACCCGGCAGCCTCTGTTTGTGAAAGTTTTGTTGGGGAGAACTTGTTAAACTTGAGGGGTCCAGAAAAGGCCAAACAAAATAGACTTGTGTGTGTTTTTATCTGGGGGAGATTTGCAGGAGCAGCCGTATGCAGCAAATAGCTGTAATTTGGAGACAGATCAGATCGCGTGTAGAGTGTGTGCATGGCGGCTGAACACCAGTAAAATGCAGCAGCAGCAGCAGCAGCATCTAATGACTGAATCCACAACACAGCCACAGCAGGTGAAGCAGTTCTTTGGCCGCTGTTAAAGATCAGAGGTTATGAAGAGGTTTGAGGGCAGGAGATAACATACAGAGTCATTACAGGAGGTTCCACTTTCATGAATATACTGCTCTTTTATTGCTTTATGAGGCCAGTGTCTGTCCAAGACTGTTGAAGCAAGAAACATTTTCAGATCCCCTCCAGACATTATTAACAGGCACAAATACTCTGCTGGAACAATACTGAACTGATTTTGTTTTTAACGCCTTTAAAATGACATCTACTAGAGGTGTAATGATCAAAAAAATTCACCTTCGGTACAATGTGAATACAAAATGTCTTTCTTTAGTTTTCAACAATATAAACATCACCAGTGGCTTGTTGGCTTTCCTGAATCAATTTAGTTGATGTAGTCAGTCATTTTCTATACCTGCTTATTCCTCACTCAGGTAATGGATGTCTGCTAGAGCCAATCCCAGCACATTACTGGTGAGAGACAGGATACACCCCAGACAGGTACCAGTCTATCATGGAGCACACACAGCATTCACTCACACACTCAAACCTATAGGCAAATTAAAATCTCCAATTAACTGAAGCTGGAGAACCTTGAGAGAACACACACAGACACAGGGGAAACATGCAAACTCCACACAGTCAGGAAGTCAGGAAGCTTCTGCGGTTGTTTTTATTTTGAAAACACTTTTGTGATGTCACAAACCATGCCTGTAGGCCCACCCCCTAAAAACTAGATTTTCGCTGTGCTCAGAAGAATTTTTCATCTTCAGTCGCCAAAAACAAACTTTTAGTGTCTAACTGCACAGTGAAGCTCAAACATTCAGGAGAAACATGATCTCTGAGGTTATATAAAGCTGAAAAATCCACTAAAAATACAACCAATGAAATATTACAAGACTTAAATGATCTATGATCTTTACTGAATTATGAATTATAGACTATTTGTATATTGCCTCATCATTCTCAGGAGCAGAGCACCCCGTTGGACCAACACAAGAAACTTCATCATTTTCTTTTTCAGCTACTAAAATTGGACCAAACTCTTAAACTAAAAACATTTCTCCCACAAATAACTTCACTGATTAAAGAAGAATTAGTGATACAAAAGGGATAAAATATCAAGTAAATATAGAAACAGGTGTTTGCAGCAAATGAGATTTTGATCCTGGTGGATACAGCTTTAATTCAGCAAGTCTAGAAAGTCAGAAAGCTCAGAGCTAGTTGAAGTCATTTCTGGGTCTTGGAGAGTGAACAAAAAGCTGCTGCAGATATAATATGGTCTTTTGAGCGATGAGGCTGTTAAAACCTTTACTTACTCCCCGTTTATATGCAATTTTCTTTCCAACTGCCTGAAAAGAGCAGGGAAGTGTAACAGAGCTGCTCCTGGAGAGAATAATTTAATGCTTTAATATGCACATTAGTTAGTTTGACAACGTTGGGATGATAGCACACTACTGTAGAGATGCTCTGACACTGAGCAGATATACGCTGGGATGCGATATAAGCTGCTGTAACAGTGGATCTCAGGCTCTTTTAGGAGTCATATCCCACTCATATCCACCCATTTACATACTGAACAGAATGACATCTTACCTAGAGAAAATACCTTGTTTTTGGAACTATTAGTCCAATATTGAGTTATCGTGACATATCATTTCCCACTGGCAGTTAATGTTGCTTATTTCAAGTTTAACTAAAAAATATTAGATGAAAAGAAAAAAAAAACTTCTGTTTGTTGTGATGAAAGTTAAAAGTCTAAGCTCCAGGTGATACAAATTCCAGGTTTTTTTTTCTTGTTTTTTTTTTGGACAATGTCATGTCTTTCTATTCCTGAGTTAAACATGGTTTGTACTGTAGTTAAGTGTGTATAGAAACACACTTTATATAAAAACTATATACTATAAAGAAACACACTTTAGCGTTCAGTGTTATAACAGAAAAACAGTTTATAGTTCAGTGTTTCAGCAGAAACATGGTTTATACCTCAGGGTTATGATAGACTCATTTAGTTCCAGTGTACTGCTGAAAACTGAAACGAGGGCTGCATCCCTCCTTTTCCTCCTCCTCCTCTCTCTCTCTCTCTCTCTCTCTCTCTCTCTTTCTTTCATCCCTCTCTCTCTCTGACAGCCTTCAAACAGTTGGAAACAGCATCTTGAGGTGTGTTTGTGTGTATAAGTTGACAACATTCTGAGATGTTTGACACATCAGCTGCAGGGAGCTCTGGTCTTAATAGGCTATTACACACTATAATACCCTCCAAGACACACACACACACACACACACACACACACACACATATGCAAACACACTGATACCAGGACACACACATGCGAGTAAATGCTGACACTATAACACACACACACATGTGCACACACACACGCACACACACCACTTTTAAAATTTGCAGATACACAAGCTGAAGATGTTCCAGAACATAGAGAAATGTGAAGAAACACACACTTACACGCTTCTCAGTCTCTCTCTCTCTCACACACACACACTTACACTCAATCACATGTGCTATTAAACTCCTTACTGCCCGGAGCCGGCTGACAGCGGCGTGTTGCCTTGAGTGAGCCGAGCTCCACGGGGAGTTAACTGATTAAGTATATCTGTGACAGACACAATCCCTGCTTAGTGGCGAGTGGAAGCGGAGGCGCGGGCAGCAGGAGGAGGTGGGGAGGAGGAGATGAGAGGGAAGGGAAAGCACACGCCAGCAAAACGTCTTGTTCAGCAGTTTCAAATTGCTGTTGTGAGCCTTTTCCCTCCTCTTTTTTGAAAAAGAAACTGTGTTGGAGGACATTTATCGAGCTTCATGTTTCCATATGTTTCTGTAGCGTCAGTGCTTGGTAAAATACAAGCGTCACTTCAAGCAGGCGGTTCTAGAGAAATACCTGCAAACACACTAAAAACCATCAAACTTACATGTGAAAATATATATTTTTTTATATTTAGTAGTATTGTCTCACTTGAGTTTTTTCAAGTTTGTTTTTTTATGAATTTGTTTTTTTTCTTTTTATTCCATACTTTTGTCTAGTTATTTATTTATTGTCTTTTTATATAATTAAAAAAAATGGGTATTTTGTCTTTACCTCATTTGACTTTTCTTAATCTATTTTGTTTTTTTTATGCATTTTTTTTCCTTTTGTAAAATTTTCATTATTTTTATTTCATAAACTGTATTTGTATTTTATCTCATATTTTTCTTTGCATGTCACATTTTTTTTCTTTTTATTTAATATTTTTCACTTTTTTATCTCAGATTTTCAAGATAAGATAAGATAGGACTTTATTGATCCCACAATAGGGAAATTTGCTTGTTACTGCAGCGTACAGAGTAAGGAAAGAAAATAAAAGCTAAAGAAAATAAAAGATATAAAAATACACAACACTATGTACAAAATTTGTAGAACTTGTTGATCAGCATACACAGTATGCATAAGAAGCATAAGACGTAGGAATGGAAAAAAAAATACTAACAAATAGCAAGAAAAAAGTATGCATAAGCAAATCATATATACATACATACATATTTTATTTATCATTTTTTATATTTTTTACTGTTTATATCATATTTGGGATTTTTTGTTGATATCTTGAAACTAAATATCTACATGTAAAATGTTACTGTGGATATCTGTAAATACTATGCTTACTAGTAATAATACATTCATGAGAAATGATGTTGTAGCCATATGTAAATTGTAATTACGGACAGGAGTGTACTCTGATTAAATGTTAACCTGCTGGTCGGCAGGTTAACCCCTCCCACATTGGCAAGCAGGTGAATAATAAAGTAAAGGACACATCAGGACAAAGATGTCTGAAACACTTTAGTGAATAAAATGTCCTGTTAGCTTCTTCCCCTGCTGACTTACTGATTGTCTCTTCTCTCTAACGACAGTAAAGTGTCGCCTGCAGCAGCCGTTCAGCAGCCAGACTGAGGAGGAACCTGGTTTTGCAGATAAGTGATGATACGACTGCAGATAGAGACTCATTAGGTTTATGCACAGTGAATTAGACGAGTTGAGCGTCATCTTCCCGGTAAAAACTCTGAAATGAAGCTGACAGCAGCACGATGATCCACTCGACTTCATAGATACGGGGGTTCAGGAGTCACTTCGCATGGATCAGGGAAAAGAAAATTAAAACCTCTCCGTGGTGGTTTGTCTGCTAAAAGTCTAGACAGTAGAACATCTCATTAATTCAGATCCATTCATCAACAATCACTGCTAATGATTGCAGCTCGTCATTACCGGTTATCAGCCAATACTGAGTCTCAGCCCCCTGAAGTTTCAGACACATGAAATATAATCACTCACAATCCTCCTCCTTCTAATTAAAAACACACTCGTAATTAAAATCATTACTTCATCATCTCCATCCACCACCGGATGTTTTTACCCTGAGCTGATTGTTATCAGATGTTAGCTGTGGCTGTTAGTATGTGTCGCTAAACTGAGGGTTAGCTAAGAGTTACAGATGCCATCTGCCCGCCACAGTAATTACGTTGGATTCTTCACTTATATACACTGAACATTAGGGCTGATAGTGGATTACTTTACTGGCTATTAAAATAATTGAATAGTTGTCTAAAATGGTGTAAAATGTTGATTACCGTTTTCCCAAAAATTTGAGATTTAACTCTAAAAAGTATTTTTTTGTCTGGACCAAGAGTCTACAGAAACCAAAGATCATCAGTTTACTATTATAGAAGACTAAAGAAGCCAGGAAATAATCTGATTTGAGAAGCTGGAACTAGAGAATTTGGACACTTTCTTCTTAAAGATGACCTCAAATTCATGAAGCCATTATCAAAGTAGTCGGTGAATAATATAATAGTTGGAACCTTATCAATTGATCATATTAATAAAAAGAAAGTAATTTAGTTACTGCTGCAGTCAATTTATATTTGTCTTTTAGGTTTATATCATGAGTCTTTTCACACAGAATGAAAATTACAAAGCAAAAAAAAATCTTTATCCTGAGCTACAATTCTTCTACATGGATGTGAGCAGCAAGATGTAAGTTACTTTTTATATTTCTGGGGCACACACGTATGTTTCATTTGGAGTCATGACGCAGACCATTCAAGCTTTATGGAAAACAGCTGAGGTCAGATTGTACCAGCAGTGGGTTTGTTTGAGCAGTAAAGAGCACTTGTTAAAAATCAGCATCTGAATCCAGAATCTATTGTTATCAGTGTGTCTCTGTGACCCCCAAGTGCCTCTGATGAGGAACAATGATTAGCAGCAATCACCGCCAGCAGCAACGGTGCCGGCGGCGTTAGGATCCAGCGTTATTATCTGTATTAACTGTGCTCGGCCTCCTGCTGCGAGCGCCAACAGAAACCATCTCACAATCAGCCTGTTCCTTCCAGCTTGTCAATTAGTTTTCATTTTTTTTTAAGTCAGTCCTTCACAAACAGTGCTCGTACACAGCGGAGGAATCGATGTGTGAGCGGAAACAATGATGAAGCGATGTTGTGTTTTTCCTGCTGTTTGGATTCAGCCTCGGTTCTGTTTGACAGGAACCTTCAGTGACAGAAAACAGGATTATTGGAGAAAGATCTTTATTCTTTGACAAATGCCCTTTTACACAGAGCCCACAAAGAAGAAAAAAAAAAGTTTTGAGTTCAGCGTGGAGAACATCAGTCGTTTGTTTTCTAAACCTTTCAGGCTTTGTTTGTTCGGTGCAACCTGCAGAGGCACAAATGCCCTCAGCTTCACTTACTGATCCTGTCTCTCAAACATCACACACAAAGCTGAACTGATACATGATGCAGGAGGAGAGACGCATCAGTCCAGAGACGTAACACAGGGTGAAGGGTGAAGGGTAGTAGACCTGCCTGGAAAAGCCTCTGGAATGAACATGGTATACATTAGTGAAGGAAGAGAGCAATGTGTCTGTGTCTTATTAACTAGAAATAGTAATGAGGGGATTTCTAAGGATTCAGGGAGGAATATGTTTTTAAAAGAAAAGCAGAAGAACAAAGATGCAAGAAGGAAATTAAAATATAAGCTCAATAGTGGAGAGAAAAAAAATGGAAAAAGAATGAAACAACATAGAGCCTGATGGGAAAATGAGAAGACAGACACATGAAGGTTGGTCCTGATTAACCGAGATTCTGAGTTATTACTACTACACTAAACTTTACCCTTTGACAGACAGATTATAGACTAGTGTGAATTCAACAGACTCTTAGACAAACACATTTTTATTCCCTCCGCTGAACAACAGACAAAAGTGCTGACTTCCATCTGAATTATGACAAAAGTAGAGTGCCAAGTGATCGCTCTCATTAAAATAAAACATCTTCGACTTGTTAAGGGTCTTCTGTGGACCTTTTGGATGTGAATCTTTTAAAATCAACAGATCTCCCCCACCGTCATACAGCGTCTTATTTCAAAACCAACTACTTCAAATTCAACTCAGAACTTGCCTTCGTCTACACAGCAGCAGAGTAAAGGAAGTGTGTGTGTGTGTGTGTGTGTGTTCATTAGTCAGGTCCGGGTGGATTAAGTCTATGCCTGTTGAAAACAGAACAAATCTGGCCTCAACTGAACAACCAAAGAAAATGAGTCTTCAAAAAGTTTCAGTCGGGGCAGGTCATGGTCTGTTCTCTGTGTGTTTCTGTAATGACCCGCACTCTTTGACTCGCTTTATAGACTCTGACCACAGCCCCGTGTGGATCTGTTGTTTTACTGCAGAGGGAGAACAGTTTTGGCATGATCTTCTCTGTTAAGGTCAACACAGGCGCCTCCGGCTATGAACTCATCATTTTTGTTTAATCCTGATTAATTCAAGTGTATAATTAGGTACGAATCACTGAGCTTTTTCAGAGTTTCCCTGGTGCTGGAAACACTAGCTGTCTCACTCTCGTTGTCTGTTCATTTTGTAATAAATGAACAACAGACAACTTTAGCTCGATGCAGATTCACGATTCATCCTCTCAGATGAGAAGACTTCATTTCGAGGACACTTTTGTATTAAAATGTTGCTTGCTTCCTATAATAATACGACTCACAGGAAAAGCACAAATTAAACATCTGAGGTCTGACAAATCTACTGTGTTGTACAATTTAATGTTGCAGAGAAGCTCTGATAAATATTATATTTTATGGAGTGAGATCAGTCTTAAACACACCTGGACTGAACAACAAACTGCTCATCTCTGCAAATACATTAACTTGACTGCTGAATCCAGCAATTTCAAAACACACTACTTTTATTTTGAAGGGCACCTGTCTCTGTTTCCTGTCCTGAAAAAAAAAAAAACTAACTCTTAAAATGCAGGTTTTTATGTAAATATAAACATTTATTGAAATATCTATATATAGATATTTATGTATTTCTACTACTATTTAATATTAAAAAGTATATTAAAACTTTTTGTGCAGTTAAAACAATATTGAGCATATACTGTCAACTCTCTAATATAGTTAGTCCCGAGCCTTTATTTACTCAATCACTATGAAGTCCAGGCTTTTATTGGAATTAGGCCACAATTAGAAACAGGCCTCTATTTCTATTTAAGCAAAACAGACTACCTATAAAATCACTGTTCTTTTTTTTAAAGTCCTACTCATTTAGACAACTTAGCTCTGAAGTTTAACCATCCTTTAAAAAAAAAATTTTCAATAATCCTCCTCCTCCTCCTCTGCAGATGCCATGGTAACAACAGTAGCCTGCAGGAGATTTGTTGTTTGTGGAATTTGCCCCAACCAGACAACATGGCACATGACCAGACCACCGTGCATTTCACATGACCAGACCACCGTACAAGTCACATGACCAGACCACCGTACATGTCACATGACCAGACCACTATAGCCATGGCTTGAAGTTGTAATGCTCTGATGAATTTCTAAAGTAAACTAAACAGCCTCGCCTGTAACTTTTTATGTTCAATTAGGCATTTAAAAACATTGGTTCTAATAAGAGACCAGTCTTTATTTTTTCCCCATCATCGGCAAGCCTGAGCTGGACCTAATGGCCTATATTAGAGAATTTATTGTATATCAATCCTAAAACACATTTTGTGGATCCTACCGTGTCATTATGAGGCTTATCTGACTCCATATTTTTCTTACAAATGATATAAATGGTGGATAAATTGACTTATTCTATCTCCTTTTTAACAATGGACTCAAGTGGAAAAAACACACTTATGTGAATGTTTAAAGACCAAACAAACACAAACTAAGTGCAGTCATATGTCAGAGTTTATATGAAGATCTACCTAATACATAATTCTTATAAATAAACACATGACTGTATACATTTTAACACATCACCTCTTTCTCACCTTGTCAGTCACACACACACACACACACACACTCACACAGACACACACACCACCTCTGTGTGCAGATATGTAAATGGTTGCCAATAAATATTTTGAAGGCGTGCTTCTGTTGAATTATAAATGACCATATGGGAGGTTGTTCTATGAACGAGAAGAAGAAAAAAAAGGAGAGGAAGTGAAGAGGAGGACAGGGAGGAGGAAATAGAAGCAGACAGATCCTGTAATGAGGAAACACTACTGCGCTTTGCCTCAACCCATAAACTGTCAGAGGTAATAAGCAGGATGAGAGGAGGTGAAGGGGAGGAAACAGAGAAGAGGAGGAGGAGGGTAAAAGGAAGAAGTGTTGCGGTAAAGAGGAGAGAAGAAAGTAAGGGTGAATATTGTAACACCTCCACCTCCTCATACAAAGCTCTGTGTATTTCATATGATCATGTCTATGAAAACTATTTGACAACGGATTTTTTTCCTTATACGAACTTCCGTCTTGATCATAAAAACATTCCCGTCCTCATTTTCAGGATTTTAAGCCATTATATGTTTGTTCACGGGATGCCACTTTTTCATCCAAAAATACAAATTATTTAGGAATGGATTTATGTGGGTTTACCACAGTCTCACAGTTGTTTTTGCCACTAATTAACAACAACAGTGATGAATTTATTTATTTAGATTTGTTTGTTGATGTTTATGTAAAATCTCAAATTTAATTTGTTTTTTAATGGGATCAAACAATATTATATATATATATATATATATATATATATATATATATATATATATATATATATATATATAGTTGTGAGGATGTGGAGGAGAAGAGGAGAGGAAAAAGAGCGGGAGAGCAGGACAGGAGGCTGGTAGATTAACATTTATTCAGTGTGCTAAAAGGATTTCAAACATGGCATCAATCGCTTGAGTTTGGCAGATGGCCGGAGGAAGAGTGTGTTAACACTTCAACTCAAATCAGCCTTTTGCAAACTCAGCCAGGAAAAGAGAGAGAGAGAGAGAGAGAGAGAGAGAGAGAGAGAGAGAGAGAGAGAGAGAGAGAGAGAGAGAGAGGCGGTGAAAAAGGGACAGAAAAAGAAAGAGGAGTGTGACAGAGCAGTTGCAAAAAAGACTAATGGTCTCACAAGAACAGAAAGATTATCAGGGCTGATCTGAGGGATTTGATGCAGGAACTTTAAGTCGGGTTCAGGCTCTTTAACTCCCTCATTGTGATCTGCAGAAGCTCAGTGAGCATTTGTCTGGGGTCAGGATGAAGTCACTGAAAGCTGAAAAAGACAGTACAGACTCTACAGATGACTGATCAGGCTCCAACCAGGAAACATGATACCAGCAGAACATCATTTTTAGTTTTACCCTGGGAGCTATTTTTGTGGATATAATCATGGTTAACAATGGTGTCGAATTCTAGACATGAAACAAAGCACTGATCTGGTCTAAAACATTTATACTATGGCTGCAATGATTAGTTGATTAATTGATTAGATGCCAACTATCACATTCTACAACTATCACCAACTATTTTGATAAAAAAGTTAATGATTTGAGTCATTTTTAAGGAAAATTGAACGAGAATGATCATTGAATGTATCTAGAATGTATAAATCTATCTATCTATCTAAATCTATATATCTATATATCCATAATATATACAGTTTACAGTAATAAGTCATTATACATTAAAACCTTGACCAATGAGCTGATGATGATTGTTAGTTGTAAAGTTATTGCAGGCATTAAAGTCTGAAGATTTACAATTTACAGAGCTTGTTGAATTGGGTGAATCCTGGTTGGAAGGAAAATTAAAGTTCAGCCTGAGTGAAGAGGAAAAACAATCCTTTTACCAGTATTTAAAGTTTGAACTGCAGCCATGTCACAGCCAGCTCTTATTTTTAATAAAGACAGCTCAGCCATTTCCCCGGAGGCCATTTAAAACATTTTCCCAAGAAAATGAGCCTTTGTACAATCACAGCTACCAAGATGGACAGTTTCCATTACCAGGCTCTTGTAATTAAAGGATTTGTGCTAATAGCAAATTTATCATAATTCCTGTTGGCTATCAAACCCTTGACAGGTTATTTCATTCTAGTCTAATGTTTCATTTGAAGCCTTCAGGTTAGTGAGTGTCTCTGCCTTGACGTCTAAACTCTCGTAATGAGATGTGCATGTGTGCATGGATCAGTGCACATGAATACAAAGGAGATGGAAAATGTACACGGACACAATCCTCAGTAATATTGTACCAACAGGCTTCATATTACTGAAGACTCCAAGTCTGCATTTAGAGGCATGACATGTATAAAATATGTATACAAAAATAAAATTTAAAAATATATACTGTAAAGGGGTGAGGTGTAAAATTACATGCACACAGGATGATTATGAATATGTCACAGGTTGGTATACTATATCACAAGTAAATGAGTGTAAAATTAACAAAATGCATAAAATAAGCTTATAGTGTAGCGGTAGCTATTCATGGACATAATTCCCCCTATCCGTTCCGTTGAGTGGGCTCTCGGTTACGTTGTTGAACAGCACATCACACGTTAAGCCCCTCCCCCGAGAGCACGGTCTCGGTGGGCAGTTTGTTTTTGAGTTCTGATTCAATAAAACCCGTCTATGCATTGCATGGCGGTTAAACACGCAGAAGTGGTCTTTTCATTGAAATACACACTTCTACAATAGTATGATTTTTTAAAAATAATTATTGTACCCTAACATCACAAGTCGAACACAAATGTTTGATATGTATCACAAGATAAATAGGTGTCTTTTAATCTGTCAATTAATAGTCAAATATCCAATATTCAGTTGAAAACCAATTCAACTGTGGTTCCTGTATGCTGCTGCATGTTTTGTTGACTGAACCCAGTAACATTTTTATCATTAAAAGGACTGAGAAAAACACATTCGCATTAAATTTAAGATCAATTTAAATACCTAATGTTAGATGGATATATGTCAGAAGGCCAACTTGACGAGCACAGATCATCTATCATGGATTAAAGGAATATCAATCAATACACTGTGAATGTTGACGTGTAGTGTGAAACTATACAAGTCCAGTCCATTTATCACCCATTTACATGCAAACACACACACACACACACACACACACACACACACACACACACACACAAACACAAACACACACACACACACACACACACACACACACAAACACTGCAGCATTTAATAAAACTTTAACCAAACAATCTGCTTCTCTTGTTCCAGTCTAATAGATGCCTGAGGTTCCATTGTACAACAAAACACACACACACACAAACACACACACACACACACACACCTACACACACCATGGTGGACACTTGACATATTACACAGCATCACACAACTGAGAAACCCTGGCTCTTATTGACTTTGCCTCATAATATGTCGTAATATGCTTTTTCCTATCAAATCCACTGTTTTCCATCAATTGATTGGACTCTCTGTCTGAGGTAGGAAGAAAGTCAGATAATATGTATTAAAACACACTTGAGCTGGCAGCTGGTTCTTGGAGAATGCTGACATCCAACAGTGACACTTCAAGCCACAGAAACCAGTGAAGGCTTGGTGAAGGACGTGGTTCTTCATTTGGACTCATGTCCTCTATATCTTAACAAACCTGCTGCCTCAGCACCTTCTAACCAACCAACAGTTTTCAAGCACCTGGACGCGATCACTCTCCAATATATTGGGTAGACACACTCAATATTGGACACATTGTACTGAAGACAAGATATTTTCATCTGATAGATGTGATAATTTTCGAGTACTCAAACTACTCGTTAACTTCATTTAATTTCAAGACACCAGGACAATTTTCATTTGTGTCTAAAATGCAAAAAAAAAAACCAATATCAACACAATTAAAATAAAGTATTATCAGAAAGTGTCTGAATCTGAAGAATCATTTAAAGCTAACAGTTTTCTTTATGGTCAATATTCAGGACACATTTTATAAATAACATAATAAAATTTGATTGATAAGGTGTTGATGCTAATTTACCAAACCTTTAATGAGATAAAGTCAGTCATGAAAAATAAAACCAAACCAAGATTCAGTTAATAGAAATGTTCTAGAGGAAGAAAACAGCTCAGGCCAGATCGAATTAATCAATCAAATCAAAACCAAACCAGCAAGAACTCAAACACAACTCATCAAACCATCGTACCAAACTGAAACCGAAGTTTTGACTAAACCAGAGTGAGCAAAAAGCAGAATCAGCAGATCGAGCCTCACGTCTGTCTGTGTCATTGCAGTACTCACAAGCGATGATGTTGCCATAGCGATTCTTGTTGCGGTTTTCGTCCTTCTTGGCCGTTTCCCAGGGCGCCGTCTGTCCCTCCGCCAGGGCCTGAGCATTCACGAGTACACACACACATACACAGATAAAAAAATATTTTCATATGAGGCATGAACACACAGAAAAATGCATGCACATATGGCCGCATGCCCAGAGCTTTACCGACACATGGCAGCAGGAGTTGAAACAGTAACATGAATATTAATGAATATACAATCGACTGATCAACAGTTTGCAACAGACAGACGCTTTAACGTTTGCAGCAGTACGGGCAACCCCATATGAGAAATTACATTTGATTTAAGTTTAAACAAGTTGAAAACAACCAAATAAAAGTGTGCTGCAGGCTGCTGCAGCAGTTTCAGCTCATGGTCTAAAACACATATAAAAATGATTCAAGTGAACAACTTCACCTGTTATGACTTCTTGTTATTGTCATTCTGATAATTCACTGTTCTACTTTTTCAGCAAAATTACTTTTCCAGACTCAAAATTTAAAGATTTTCCAGATGTCTGAGTACAAATAACAATAACAATAATGAAGTCTTTTCCTTATTACTAAATAAATTAGATTTTTTTATTCTTTGATTAAAGAATAAGTCTCTTGTATGTACTATAAACAAAAAATGAATTTAAAAGTGAAATAGTGACATTTTCTCTTATGAGGATGAACACAGTCATAAACATATTTTGATGTCCTTGTCTGATAACTACATGTCTACGGAAACTCATGAATGTCCAGATAAGCTGAATATTTAGATATTTGTGATGCTCCTGTAAAGATATTGCTGAATTTTCTTTTGAACTAATTTGGTCACAAACGATTTAGAAATTCTGATTTTTGTATTTTAGAAAAGAAAATATGAAGTATTTGACGGGAAACTATATTAATAATAATCAAATATTTTTCATATTTGTTTTGAAATCTTTCAGTACTTACAAACACATAGGAATTAGTTTAATCTGTTTTCCCAGTGTGTAGGAGGAACCTTGTATCTACAACTGTTCTGCTTTAGTGAACATTTGCTTAGTAAAATGTGGTTATTAGGGCTAAGAGGCAGATCTGTGTAAAGATGACACTTATGGAAAGTGTAAATCTTCAAAACACATTTGCTCAAATGATTAAATATGGTTAAAACAAGATATTCAATATTTTTTTCCTGTCTATTTATGTGAAAGATAAACACAGAAAAGTTTCATTGGATCTAGGTTTATTCTTCAATAACTCTCCACTTCCTTTACTGTATGTTATCCTATTAATAATTGCACTGGCTTCATTTCACTGGCTAAAAAAGTGTATAAAAGGAGAGCGGCTTATTATCAGTGAATAGGGACAGAAGTTATGGCTAATGGCAGAATTCCCGGCCTATGCATCCAAATCAGTGGAGTTTAACCGTTGGGCAGGTGAATGTCCACCAGGTTTCAGCCAACTCAGGGACAGACTCTGTTCCAACTTCACTGGCAGAAGGAAGACCTTTGAATTCCTGCACTGAATGACAACCGAGCAGTGGAACAGAATTTATTCCTGTGAAATGGAAAAGTCCAGGTAAAGGCTGCAGGAGCAGAGAAAAGAGTCCATTGTTGGTTAGGTCATTCTGAAAGAGAAATGTTGTGTTAGTCTTTTGTTGACAGAGAGTAGAGAGTGTGTCCCCCCTGCTGTGATGCTGGATTGTGATGAGCTTTACAAACACCACAGATACAATGTGTGCACGTGTGGTCATGTATGTTATAAAAATACACCCATAGAGTCAAAATGTTTGTCTATATTTTGGTCCCATACGTATATAATGAATAACATATATGGGTGAGATTATTTTTAAAGCTTGTGCTCAGCAACCAAACCCCAAAACTCAAAGGCTGCCATATGGACACCAAACTATTCTAGAACAACCATTATAACACACTGAAGGAGGTCACACATACACACACACACACACACACACACACACACACACACACACACACACACACACACACACACACACTCCCTATAGGGACTAGTGAACAGTCCTTTTTGAGTCCATTAAGGGCTTAAGATGTCCAGACAACAGTTTTCACTTTCAGTCAGTGATATGACCTACATACGCACACACGCATGCAGGCAAGTGTGCAAACACACACACACACACACACACACACACACACACACTCAGGCCCATATGCCACTTTAAAAGAATCAATTTTCTGCTTGACTGAGCGATAGGTTTAGGTGTCTGTTTTTCTGCCACAGTGAATTTGTATAGTAGTCTGTGTGTGTGTGTGTGTGTGTGTGTGTGTGTGTGTGTGTGTGTCTGTGCGCGTGTGTATACCAGGTATTCCTCATGTTATAGGGATGTAAATCTGTTAACATTGCATTGTACTGTCCTCTGACTGGAATGTGCTTTATAAATAAAGTGCTTTAAGGATGTGGTAAAGGTTAAGACGAGTCTCCAGGAAATGAATGTAAGTCAAAGTAATGTCCTCAAAATTGATGGAAACACTACTTTGTATATGTGTGCACGATCCTGAAGGAGAAATGTGTGTGTAAGCACATGTGTGTGCATTTGAATACCAGGTGTATGATGGCTACCTTTTGTCAACTTGAAAAAAACAAACATCTGAATCAATTAATCAGAAGGATGATTATTTTTCTATATAAAGCACAGTGTGGTGGGTGGAGAGACGCTGGCACACACACACACACACACAGGAGAATAAATCACATTTGCTCTTCCCTAAAATGTATCAGTGGGTATAAACCAAAATGACAGGAAGAAAATGAAAATATAACATACGGCATAACGGAGGGACAATTTTCAACATGCATGCAGAGTCTGTGATGGAAAATATTCCTTTCTGCGAGAGGGGGAGGACACAGAATAGAGATGAAGAGAAGCAGACTCATGTCTGTTCCACAGGTTCATTTTCAACGGCTCAGACAAAGCCAATGAAGGAAAGATAAAGTGAAAAAAGACAGGAGGATGGGTTGAGTAAAGGGATAAATGAACGGAGGAGATGGATTTGGAAGGAAATTGAACCCACGGTACAGTGACCATGACAATGAAAGATTATAAAAATGTCTGTATGTGATAAACTATGACTCTAAACAAACAATGCAGACAGAGGAAGAAAAGGGGGAATATTCTATATGAAGAGAGAAAGAGAGAGAGAGAGGGAGAGGAGGTAAAAAAGTTAAACTGAGGAAGAGATGGAGGAATAAAAGGAGGAAAAAGGAAAAAAATCACAATGTGAACAAAACAGAAAAAGAGAAAAAAGGAGAACAGAAAGTTTGTTTTGCTGTCTGCCTGTTTGTTTTTCTGATCATCAATATTGATGAGGTAAAGAGTTAATAATTGATAAGAGTTGTCATTTCTCGTCATCCAATACCATCCTCTCTCTCTCTCTCAGTCCCAAATACACACATGCCCATGTACACGCACGCACACACATGCACACACACAAGTGACAGCAGAGAAAGAGGAAATTCTGTTTGCAAAATATAGGAATGTAATTGCTGAGCTGAACCACCGGAGATTTAACTCATTTTATTTAAAGATAATTTATTCAATCTTAAAGTATAAACATTTAATCTTTGTCCCAGGAAAGAATTATTATTTAGAACTGTAGCTACAGTGAGAAAAAAAGCTCATTATTTAATATATGATGCAAATACCTCATTCGTGTGATAAGTGAGATCACTTTTGCAGAAAGAGAAAGTTTCAACTTGAAGCTGTCGATTTGTCGACCAATGTTTTTGTGCAGTCAGTATTCTTCTGCCATTAAATTGTTTTCCAGTTCAAACTTTGATTCTTTGGAAACTTTATAACTTAACGGCTATATAGGGTCATGGGGTCACGAAAGTTGTTCACATGTTGCACTCAACAAAACACTGTTTTATCAGCAGCTTCATTTCTACATTGTGGGGTTACAGGAACATTTTATTATACCTATTACCTGTCTGCTGCAGCTGATGACCTTTGACCTCCTTCCTAATAGCTGCTTGTAATGTTGTCAATCTGAAGATTGATGTTCATTTCACTGTTTTCATTACAGGCCTGTGTGAGTGTGTGTGTGTGTTTTCACCTCGTATTCCTCTTTGAAGCCGTAGCCCTGTCCACATTTCATCTGCGTGATGTGTTGGAGGAGGTCAGCGACTCGTATCGCTGGCTGGAACTGACCCGCCTGGAACTGACCTGCATGAACAGAAAGATTTATTCAGAGTGACGAGAGGAGCAGTTGCAGATACAGATACAGTTATTATGTAGGAGGGAGAGTGGGTGGACGCATGGAAAAGCTAAATAAGGTGTGATTCTGGTCAATAAATTGAAACTTTGATCAGTTTTCATCATGATGTGCTGGAGGTTCCTCCGCAGGCTGAATATTCCGCACTTTGGTGTGAATGATAAGCAGCTGCAGGCTGTTTGATTAAATCAACACGTTCGTTATTCTCTGCTCTGGCCTCATATCAGCAGCTGAGGACCAATGATTTCAGACAGGATTTAATATGAGGCCATAAATGACAGAAAGCTGCAGCTTCATGTTTATAGATCTGTAGTCAGATTATCGCTCTGACTGCCAGACTGACTGTTGACTGACTGACTGTTGACCAACTGACTGTTGACCAACTGACTGTTGACTGACTGGCTCTTGACTAATTTACTGTTGACTGACTGACTGTTTACTGCTGACTGACTGTTAACTGACTCACTGTTGACTGACTGGCTCTTGACTGACTGACTGCTGACTGACTGTTTACTGACTGACTGTTGACTGACTGACTGACTGTTGACTGGCTGTCTGATTGACTTACTGTTGACTGACTGACTGACTGTTGACTGACTGTTGACTGAATTATTGTTGACTGACTGACTGTTGACTGACTGTTGACTGAATGATTGTTGACTGACTGATTGTTGACTGACTGACTGTTGACTGACTGATTGTTGACTGACTGACTGACTGTTGACTGACTGACTGTTGACTGATTGTTGACTGACTGACTGACTGTTGACTGAATGATTGTTGACTGACTGATTGTTGACTGACTGACTGTTGACTGACTGACTGTTGACTGACTGTTGACTGATTGTTGACTGAATGATGTTGACTGACTGACTGACTGTTGACTGAATGATTGTTGACTGACTGATTGTTGACTGACTGACTGACTGACTGTTGACTGACTGATTGTTGACTGACTGACTGTTGACTGACTGTTGACTGAATGATTGTTGACTGACTGATTGTTGACTGACTGACTGTTGACTGACTGATTGTTGACTGACTGACTGACTGTTGACTGACTGACTGTTGACTGACTGACTGTTGACTGACTGTTGACTGATTGTTGACTGACTGATTGTTGACTGACTGACTGTTGACTGACTGACTGACTGACTGTTGACTGACTGACTGTTGACTGATTGTTGACTGAATGATGTTGACTGACTGACTGACTGTTGACTGAATGATTGTTGACTGACTGATTGTTGACTGACTGACTGTTGACTGACTGATTGTTGACTGACTGACTGATTGTTGACTGACTGACTGACTGTTGACTGACTGACTTTTGACCGAATGATTGTTGACTGCCTGCTGCTCTGTGACGTACCGCTCTGGTAGGACAGCTCAACAGACTCACAGCCTCCGTAGGGGAAACTCTGCAGGGTCAGAGAGGAGGGCTGGGCGAGCGAGGGCTGGCTGCTGTCTGTTAAAGAGAGAGAGAGAGAGAGGTTACCATGACAACAGGCTTACCCTCTAAGACAAAGAAGGCCACGCACACACAGTTCATGTACGAACTGCTCACACACTGCTCGGTTAGGAAGGACCGGCACAGCTCAAGGGTTAAGAGAGTCACTTAACAACCTGAGCTGTAGTGAAAAATCTCTCTGCAAATTAAGGAGCAGACAGATTGACTGGATGAGAGGCCGGCTTCATGAGTGAGGACAGATGAAGGGATAGATGGAGGGATAGACTGAGAGAGAGATAGAGGGATAGATGGAGGGATCAGGGGCAGTGGGGCCGCTGAATGGAGGCTTCGTCTCAAAGCTGTGCCGCAAGAAAAAGGTTCAGAAAAGGAGGTTTTATTGGAGGAAGCCTGTAAAAGTAGGAGACAGCCACATATATATTCACTGAGTGTGGAAGGAAGAGGATGAAGCGGAGGAAGAGGAGGGTCCTTATGGGATTTGTTATATTTGTTCCCATCACTTATATGCTCTGTTTGTAGGCCACTTTTACAACAAACACATAAACAGAAGCAAAGAGGGAATACGCCAAGATGAAAAGTTAAAGAAAGGAAGCAAAATGCAAGATTTACTGTCGTTTTATATGATTAGATGAAATGAAAAGTGATGAAAAAAATCCTACATAGTTGGTGTTTTAAGGGAGAACTTCTGCATTTTTCAAGTTGGACTCTATTTTCCTAAAGTTGAAGTTCTATCAGTGATCAAATTGGACCAGGCAGGGATTCCCTGCTGTTTTTGGCTTCTATAAGCAACATTTTTCACATTTGATAAGTTCGGATTGTTATCAAAAGGAAGAAGTGGGTCTAGAAATCTCAGGAGAGCCTGGTTAGAGTTTCTGTGTTGCAGGAAGTCACATTTGCTTGGAAACTGAAGGAAGTTGAGCCACTGATAAAGGGTATTTTGGGCATTTTCAGAAAGGAAGAGTCAACAATCACACTGGATAATATTAATAATAATACCATATTAATCATTTCAATAATAGAATGTTAATAGACTATCACAAATATGGTTAATAGCAGCAATAAATACAAAGCTGTTTGACACCATAGTTTAATGCTACGGGAAGAAGAGTCACCCAAAACCTCTTGCAGCTGCTGCCCTGAGTCTGGGGGAAATATTTCTCTCTTTTGTTGTCAAGACAGAATTTTGATAACAATCTCGACCTGACAGTGGCAACAACAAAAAACAAATGATGAGACTTGCAGAGGACAAACAGAAATTTCTTGCTTAGGACTCGATCAAAGTTATAGCTGTCTGTGATAACTTTACCAACAATAGGACAATAAGGTCCATGTTGAAAGAGGTCTGAATTGTATATTTAATATTTTTATTTAATACATGAAATGCAGGTTCATGAAAATGAGAGTTCATGTCTGTATCAGAAGATATAAGAGGCTGAAATATAAAACTGCATAATGTTTTCCTGTGAGAGCCCCCCCCCCCCCCCCCCCCCCCACCAAAACATAACTGTGCAGCAGGACAATGATCTAAAACACAGCAGCAAGTCCACCTCTGAAAGGATGAAGAACAGCGAATAAAGACTCTGGAGAGGCCTAGTCAAAGTCCTGATCTGAATCCTATTGAGATGCTGTGACATCACCTTAAAAAAGCAGGGACTTTTTCACACCACTGTACATACACTGTACAACTTTGCAGTACTTTACTTGAGAATGTTCATGTGATTCTACTCTTCACTTCCCTCCACTACATTTTATGCAGCTGTAGTTATTTTCAGATGAAGATTTAACTCAAACACACTTTGGTTTAATAAATACAACAACAACATAGTCAAAGACAAAAGTAATGGTTTAAACCTACGTTTCTCTAATATTTTGACTATGACTTATAATGCTTAATGCATTACTGCAGTATTTTACATTGTTTAGAGACAGACAATAACGAGTTTGTAAAAGGAGAGAGTGAGAAAAAAGGCTTATGAACATGGTTAATATTATTTCTGATGTGACAGCCACGCTTATACACACATTTAAAGTCCTCTCTGTAAACTGTTTGTTCCTAACCAAAAGCCTTTTTCAAACTTGCTGACATTTCAAACATATTCTATGAATATAGAAGCAGGAGGAGACATCGTGCCTCTATCACCTTTATGACCTTTTCCGTTCACTTCTCTTTCATCCCTTTTCTTATCCCTCATTTCATTGTTTTTGTTGTTTTAGCTCAAGCTCTATTTTTTTTTTTTTTTTTTTTTACATACAATGAACCTTCAGACTAAATCTGAGTTTATATGATATTGTGTTATCGTCAGAGCCAATATGTCTTTTGTGTTGCAGCAGCAAAATACGTGCAGGACAGAGATCTGCTCAACATACTACTACACTAATCATGTGTCACAGTAAACACATTTAACAGTATTTAACACACAATTGTTCTATGTTTAGGCTGTGTATTATTTTTAGATTGGCTGGTGCACAAATGAAAAACAAATTTTCTTGAGCAGAAATGCATTGGGTGGCTCAGTTTTGAATTTAATTTTGAATTAAATCGTTTGTTCTATAATTGAAAATTTAGAACTGAATAGCAGTACAGTAGAGTTTGGTTTCAAATTGTGGTATGTATGACCGATTGATTGAGAACACAAACACACATGCAAACTAATACATGTTACACATATGACCATCACACATAAGGAAAATGTGTCACACATAGCACTTGCTTTGTTGCTGACACTGAAGAACTCCCTGAGGCTCCTGCAGCCGCCTCCAAGGCTGCAGGTGTGTGTCAGAATGCAAATGTGTGTGTGTGCATGTTAGTGTGTGTGTGTGTGTGTGTGTGTGTGTGTTAAGCTCATCAAGGTCAAATATGCATTAAGCCAGGCATGAAATGGAGTCATAGCAGCAGCTACACAACACTGACTATGATGAAGACATCTCAATGCTAATGGGGAGATTTATTGACCTCACAGTCACAAGGGTGTGTGTGTGTGTGTGTGTGTGTTTGTGTGTGTGTGTGTGAGAGAGAGAGAGAGAGAGAGATAGTGTGCGTTTGGCAGCGTAAGAGCATCATTGGTTGAGAGAGAGAAGTGTGTGTCAAAAATACTGTATGTGTGTATGTGTGTGAAGGCCATGTGTGTGTGTGTGAAGGCCATCTTTGTGTGCGTTCATGTGTGTGTGAAGGCCATTTCTGTCTGTGTGTTAGTATGTGTGTGTGTGTAAGTGTACGTCATGTATGTGCATGCCTGTGTATGCATGTGTGAATGTGCCTATGTGTGTTTCTGTGTTTGAGTGTGTATGTCTGTGAGTGTTAGTGTGTGAGTGTGAAGGCTGTTATCACTGTGTGTGTGTGTGTGTTACTGCAGTCCTTCATGCTTGGCAGTGTGCTATATAAAGTTCTCTCCTCCTCCCTGTGACTTTATTAAGACTCAGTTATGGATGATACTATTCAGAGAACCACCGTTAAAGCTACACTTTTACACAACCAGTGAGTTAGTGAATCGGTCCACATCTACACCAACTACCACACAATATATCCTCCACAACACATCCACAGGCATGCTGTTCATATAGAACAGAAACAACTCCATTTCATCTTTTTAACTTTTCTATCCTATCAACTACAGATTAATTAACATGAATAATGTGATTTAATAATATAAATCAAATGTTGTCTGGTATTCAATGAGGGAACAATATTTCCATAAATCTGAAAAAAGAATGAGATTGATTTTGTTTCACACATGGAGCTCAAAGTTGTTAATTAATGAATTAGTTTTCAACTATCAAATGAATCACTCACACACACTATTATTGCATTTAAGAAGTATTAAAAAGGAAAATGTCCAATTTCTCTGGTTCCAGCTCTCTCTGATTGTTTTCTGATTTCTTTTGTCTTGCTAAGAGTAAACTGGTGATCTTTGGGTTGTGGACATTTTAGGTTGAATCTTAAGCTTTGGAAAACAATGATCAACATTTCACACAATTTTAGAACCCAAATATCTAATTGAACAGTTGCTTCAATAATCAATAGATTAATTAACCATCAGAAGAGTTACTTTACAATTACTTGCAGCCACCATTCTGTTAACATGTTGATTCTCCAGCAGTAGTTCAGACATAAAAACACTGAGTTTATGTTAAAGCAAGATCATAGTTTGGTTTAAACAGTTAAACACATTGGATGTGCAGTTTAAGTGAACATATCTGTAATATAAAATATGGGAGTGTGTCGCCTCACATAAAGAGAGCAGCTTTACACCTCATCTCACTGGATCTGTCATAAACCACGTTTCTGTGAATGTACACAAGTGTATTAAAATGCAAATAACATGTTGAGCGAAGCCTCTGGCATAAAGGTTAACAGCTGTGTTAACTCATGCTGCTCAAAGTGCTTTTAAAAAGAAGGAAGGTGTGTCGGGAAGTTCATCTTGCTCCTTGTCTTCCTCTTTCTGTCTTTTTTTGAAACACAAGGTCAAGTTCAGCGTAATTGTGTTGCTGCAGAGCCCAGTCGGTGGATTTCTCTTCGGTGTGGATGAAAAATCGCTCTGATATTTGAAACACATTACAGCCTTCAGTGGAACAGATGAGCCGCGAGCATAAAAGATGGAAAATAGGAGTTGAGCCGAGTTGTCCGGAGGAGGAAACAGAACAGGGAAGGGAGATAATGAAGGAAATGTAAGAAATTGAGGAAAGTGAAAAATCTTAGAGCAGCTGCAGGTGAAAGGAGATAAAGAAAATGTAAAACATACAAGATAGTACGTCAGTAATCTTTATTCCTTCGCTTTCGCCTCATTTTCGGAACAAAATAACAATAGAAAAGAGAGATTTAATAATCATATCAGGAATAAATACAGAGTAGGTAATACATGTTTATCTTTTTAAACCCTGATGCATTATACTATAAGTTAATAAACAATCCCTGCAGTTTTGAGGTCAGTTATTCCGACATCCCGTTATACAGCCTGTCTCTATTTTGATATACTGGTTCTTGTGACAATTTTTAGTATGGCTATTGCAACTCGTCATTTTTTTTTTTTTTTCCTTCAGAATGTAATTGTGGATGGATGGATACAGAAGATAGATAGATAGATAGATAGATAGATAGATAGATAGATAGATAGATAGATAGATAGATAGATAGATAGATAGATAGATAGATAGATAGATAGATAGATAGATAGATAGATAGATAGATAGATAGATAGATAGATAGATAGATAGACAGATAGTTTAATCATCAGCAATAAATCTTTTTTTAATTACTCTACTGGACTTTTTGCAAATGCAGCTGGTACATGACTTGAAAACTGAATTTGAATTGGAAAGTGGAGGAGAGGAAACAGATGGAGAGAATAAAAAAATACAAACAGGAAAAAAAGATGGAGGAGACAAAAACAAGCCGGAGAAAGAGAGCAGCAGAGTGAGGGAATAAAGGAGAGATAAGTGGATGAAGAGAGAAGCAGAATATAAATCTGACTGCAGGTTACACAGATCAACTGGTCCAGACGCATCCAGAGGTTTACCTCATTCCACCTGTGTCTGTGTGTGGTGTGTGTGTGTGTGTGTGTGTGTGTGTGTGTGTGTGTGTGTGTGCGCTGCAGAACTGAATAACAGAGTCTGAGTGTAGGCGACAAAGCTGCAAAACAACAAATCATAACAAGAGAAAACATCTTGTTCAGTTAGTCAAATACTATACTTGAACTAGAAGTATCTTGGAAATTTGGCTTAATTCAAGTTTTTTTTATTGATCTTAAGAAAAACAAGCTTAAATTGACGTTTTGATCACCTATTTCTGACCTTCAATCATATTATATTTTTCAATATATGAATCAATTCAGAGAACAAGCAATTACACTCTGGCCAGAATATTTAGTACAAGGAAGAAAAAAATAAAGTGTTATGATATGTTTTGATATGCGTGTTCCATTAGGACTTTATTTTTCTTCCCATCTTAAATGAGTTTTAATGTCTAATGTTCTCTTGTTTTTCTTTAATTTTGCTTAATGTTTTTTTAACATGTCTTAATGTTTATTTCCACTTTGAGCTGCATTTCTTGTAGGAGAGCTGCCATAAAAATAAAGTTAACCCAAAGATCAATTATAATCTCAAAAAAAGGAGCACAGCGGGTTGTTTTTAATGTGTTTTCAGCTGTAGGCGTTTTTTTAAAGTTATTGAGGTTTACTGATGGAAGTGCACCTGCAGCTCCCTGTGATGACAGATAGACACATAGATAGAGTCCGGCCTGCATGAAGCTGCAGCAGCAGACAGTCAAACGCACAGAGATTCCATCTTCACTCAGCACATAAAAGTTCAAAATGACTCTCTCATCCCTGCTCTCACTTTCAATTACCCAGAACTGCCACATTATGGCCAAACAAAATGACTACCATTAGCTATAATCACCTTACAGCAGCCTAATACTGCACTGAACAAGACTGGGGAAAATAATTGCCCTTCAGTAATGCTGTGGAAAAAAAAAAGCTGCTTCAATACAAGCGGGCCTGTGGGTGTAAATGATGAGACCTGTGCAGAAAAGGTGACTCTGGACCTTCTCCTGCTTCCACCGAGCAGCAGCAGCAGCAGCTAAAGTGGCTCAAATGCATTTTCGAATGTCCCCCGAAAAGATAAAAAAAAGCCAAATGTCACATCCACTGAGGTGTGAAGGTCAAGGATGTTCATCATGTACAAATACAGTATTCTAGTAGTTGACAACTACTGCTGAATATTGGCTCAGATATGTCGAACGCCCATAATGTAGGATGTTGGATGGAATCTGCTTCAAGCTGGATAAACACAGATAAAAACATTCAAACAAGACATAGAACTCATTAACACACATATTATTTAAGAGAGAATTTATCAAGCTGAACAGAGCAGATCAAACCAGACAGGAAGTTAAGCCACAAACAATATAGAGGATCTACATTACATAATCGATTAGTTATTTGTTTCGATTTATAATGTTGATCACTGTTTCCCAAAGAAGGTTGAAGATTCAACCGAAAATGTCTTTTTTTGTCCAGACCAACAGTCGACAACCCAAAGATCATTTACAATTATAGAAGACTAGAGAAACCATAAAATAATCAGATTTAAGAAGCTGCAATCAGAGTATGTGGACATTTTCTTTTTAAAAATGACTTAAATTGGTTATCAACATTTGCAATCTGCCAGATTGTCCACTTCTTTGCCTAGAACCTCTGGCCCCAGACAAAAGTGTATGTGTGTGTGTGTGTGGCCATATTTGTGCAACTGTGCTTTCACCTAATTAACTGCAAAAAAGTTCCTGATCCGTGTAAAAACAGGACTTCAGCGTGACAGCAGTGCAGGTCTGTCCTTGGCCCTGCACAAAAGGCTGACGCCTGCTCTGTGGAATGACGTTGCGTAACCTTTTAACATACATCAGTGTCTGGGAAATTGATTTCTAGAGGAAAACGTGTTTGCACATAAAAATGCACAATATGCTGTGGTGGCTTTCCACTGATCCAGTGGATTTACGTTGCATCAATGTTAACACTGTCCCGTGTGTGTGTGTGTGTGTGTGTGTGTGTTTCAGTCCATATTCCTAACTTTCTGCTGTGTCCTTGTCTCCTTCTGCATATACTTGTGTTTGCTTCACTACTCGCCTAAGTGTCTGTTCTGTAGGGGTCATTTGTATATGCATGATATTGCAAGACAGAGTCTGTGTGTGTGTGTGTGGTAGTGTGTGTGTGTGTGTGTGTGTGTGTGTGTGTGTGTGTGTGTTTGTGTGTGTGTGTGTGATTGTGTGTGTGAAATCCCCTTTTACCATAGCTGAGAAAACACCTGAGCTATGGAGAATACACACACACACACACACGCACACACACACTTGCATCTCAGTGTCCTAAATCCCGCTCTGCATTGGATTTATCCAAGCTCCTTCTCCCGTCTTTGATCCTCCAGTCTGTGCGTCTCAGTTAATAACTTCTAGCTCTCTCGCTCTTTTCAAGCTATTGAAAAGCGATCTTCACCGGCACCTTTCAGGCTCTTGGTGCCATTATGTGTTTCCAGCAGACTAACGGGTATTGAGATGTGTCTAAATGTTGGATTCTTCCTTTAAAAATACATTGTTTTCTCTCCATTTGTCAAATGATGAAATTCAGCTCCCATGTGAGGCCACTTTCAATGTAACAAACACCTAAACAGACTCAGAGGAGTCAGAACTCTTTAATTAGATGATTTTACAATGTTTTTCACTGACCCCCTTTCTGCTGCTATTCTACCTGTGTCTGTGTCTGTGTCTGTGAACATCCATCGGCCTACGGGACTGTTTTCTGTCTCGAGGCGAAACAAAGGCTGTTTTGTTTATTCCTTAAATTTAAATTTTTTAAATGGAATGAATCAGTGTGGGCTCGTTTTAATTAGACATCTAGAAGAAGCGTTATAAAAAACGAAGGAAATCAACTGTTGGAGCCACCAATGTGAAAAAATAAAACCACAAAACTGCATTTTTTGCTATGATAATCCCACATAGTAATAGTAACTACTATCTACTACAAAATTAATACAGAATTTCCTGCAGCCATAATAAATATTTGACATTTGCATGGTCATTATAGACATTTTCACTTTTTACATTATATTGACATCTTTCCATCAGAAGTCTTGTATGAAAAATTGCCTCCTGATTGCGTTGCGGTGTTGTTTCAACCAATCAGGTGAGCTACCTGCCATTGGAGGCACACGCAATCAAAGTGGGCAAGCACATGGGAAGTGTTACAAGAATAATCAGCATGCTATTTAATACTAGATACAGAGACTGAGACAGCAATCCATGGCCATATTTAGAAAAACTATTTGAGTTCAAAAAGACAAGAACAATATCTTAACCACATTGTCACACCATTAAACATGATTTACAAAAATATGCACATATGAAACACTGACAGTCCACCATCAGAAACATAATCTGACTCCCTCTGGATTGCTATTGGGGCTGCAATGATTAATTCATTTGATTAATTCATGAGTTGCATACTTTAATCACTAAATATTCTGATAATAAAATCAATCGATTTGAGTAATTTTTAAGACGGAAATGTCCAAATTCTCTGATTCCGAATCTGATTATTTTCTGGACTCCTATGAATGTAAACAGATGATCTTTTGGTTGTAGACAGTTTTTTTAGGTTGAATCCTCAGCTTTGGGGAACAGTGCTTGAATTAACAATTAATCTCCACCTATTTAGGTAATTGATAAATCATTCAGTCATTTTCTATATTCCTCACGAGGGTAACGTGGTCTGCTGGAGCCAATCCCAGCACATTACAGGTGAGAGGCAGGAATACACCCAGACAGGTACCAGTCTATCATGGAGAACACACTATTCACTAACACACTCAAACCTATAGACAAATTAAAATCTCCAATCAATCTCAGCATGTTTTTGGACTGTGGGAGGAAGCTGGAGAACCTGGGGAGAACCCACACAGACACAGAGAGAACATGAAACTCAACACAGAACGATCCCAGATCAAGGGCTTGAACCTATGACCTTGCTGTGGGGAAACAGATCCCGCTGCTGCACCGAGTCACCCCATCGACAAATCAATTAGGTGATCAAAATATTACACCATTTATGAACCAAACAACTAACGGATTGATCATTTCATTAATCAATAGATTAATTGACTGCCAAAATAGTAGCGTCTCACTTAAACTAATATTATGTATTAACCTTTTAAACAAATAAATAAAATTAAATATTGATGATTTATTACATTTGTAAAGTTGAAGACAGTTGCAGGCAATAATGTACTGTAATATCCGTATTTGTGGGATTATTACATGGCCAACTGCAGGTTGCTGCTATGTTTGTGGTTCTTTACTCTCTGTTTGTGTTGAGTCTACCAAACATTAATAAAACATGCTCACATTCAGAATGTGAAGGACAGCGTCTGACCACCAGAATCAGGACCTGTCTGATTAGATTCAGCCGTGGTTTTATATTCATGAAGAGTCGCTGGGAGGATTAAAAAATCTCAAACACATCAGCAGAACATCTCAAACTGGATCAACCTAACAAACACACAAGCAAACACAGATTATAAAAAGAAATATGCTGCTAAGGAAAACATCTTTTAACCCTGTCATTCTCTGCTCTCTCCTCCATGTTTCCACACCTCCATGTCCACCATGGGTGGCTGCTGGGTCCTTCAAGTAGGGGAAGCTCGTTTTTTTTTGCCTTTTTAGCTTGTTAGCTTCCTCTCTAGCTGTGAGCCCTGCGTGAGGCTGCCACCGCCTGTGAGTGTTTTGTGATGTCGAGAAGCTCCAGCTGCAGCCGCTGCTTGTTGGCCAGCAACAGCAGTCTCCAAACACCAGGACACTCTCCAATTAGATGCTAATAAAATATTTTTTAACAAAGCAAAAATCATTAAAATGATTCGTTGAAGTGTCCAGATCAACGGGCCTCGGAATGAAACGTGAAAGCCACTCGGCTTGTGGTGGTTTAAATTTTTTTGTATCGCTGATTCGCTAATTCTACTGTCGATCAAAATGAGGCGCAACCTCAGACAGATCATCCAATCATCATGCAGTAGCCCAGAGCCCAGGCCACGCCCACTCAAAAGAGACAGGGCCAAACCCAGCATTTATCCAACAAGTCTAGTTCTACTGCAGGATTGACTATTCAGCCTCAACACTTTTTAATGCAGAGACACTGGATGAATGAATGAGAAAAAGATGCGTCACTGGAACTAATGCAGAACATGTTCTTGCACATTATTTAGTCACTGAAATATATACACAATAATACATATTTGACCACAAATTTTTAATATTTCTGGGGAAGCTGAGCTTCTTTTGCAGTCTTAAAGCCAGCGCCACTGGTGTCCATCATCTCTCCCTTTCGGCCTCGGAGGATGATAATGATGAAAACACGCATCCTCCTGCTGCTGATTTACTGCCTCAATCTATAAAATAATTGCGATGCTCAGCATGATGTGCAAACAGCAGCAGCAGCAGCACTGCTCCTGTATGATGTATGTATGTGGAAGGACGGAGGGATGGATGGAGGAAAAGAGATATGGATGAAGGGGGGGTGGAGAAGGGCTGAGATGTATAATAGATGTTCACCTGGACGGAAGATGGAAGGAGATAATTGAAATAATTAAACTAGTGAAAAGGCAGAGGACTGAGATGAATAGATATGAAGAAATAAAGAAATGGGCAGAGCAGTGACTAAAGGATGAGTGGATGGATGAAGTGATACTGGAGGATTATTATCTATATTCAAATAAATCGTCTCTTCTTTTTTAAATGTACACTTGTGAAAGCTGCTAAATATAAAAACAATTAATATAATATATACTATAATCTTTTTTACTTAGTTCAGAACTTTTAGTTGCTATTGATTATTTTTTTAGAACATTTCTTTTTTTTTTTACTTTAGCAACATTTTAAGAAAAACATGTCCATATTCTTGTAAACTGATGATCTTCGGGACTGAAAAAAAATATATTTTAGGTTAGATCCTCAGCTTTGGGAAACAATGATCAACATTTACACCATTCTATGTACCAAACAACTAATCAAATGATTGTTTCAATAATCCATAGATTAATTGCCTATTAGAATAGTTGTTATTTACAGCTCTAGTATCCGGTTATTTACTTAGTAAGTGTAAAGTAAAGTAAAGTGAAGGATTCACTAGATAAAAAATAACTTTTTTCTCTTCTCTTTTTTCTTCACCGTAACAATTAGTCTTGTATTTTTCTGTCTTTCTAACTGTAGAAAAAAACAGATGGTCGGACATAATTTAAAAGACCAGCAGCCAGAGTCTCAACAGTAGGACAGTGAGTCTGTGTCGTATATCTCAAGTGTTTGATGAAGCCTTGATGAGCGGCAGCAGATGGCGCAGGAACCTGTGGAGCCCGCTGTGCAGCTTCCACTAAATCTATCTCAAACATATCGGCATGAAATATTGTGTTGTCTCTCTGTTCCTGTTTGTCCGTTGATTTGTTTGGTCAGTTTGTTTTTTCTGCGGCAGGTACGACACAGAGTGGGTGTTCATCACGGATATTTGTCTGCCTTCCTGCAAACGTCTGTATGCCCCCGTCTCCAGTTCTCTGTCTCCTGAGCAGTAACACACGGCCTCAGCAGTTACAGCAGTAACTCACCCTGACAAAAACTGCACTGAAGGTTATAAATTTAGTCACACAACAATGACTTAAACTGCGTTTTTGTCTGTATGGAACAAAAGACCCCTGTGTCCTTCAATTTGGACAAGTCAACACATATTTTTTCTAGAAGAGAATAATGGGGGAATAAAACATGTTGAAGACACGAAGAAGAAAGTATGAAACCCACAAAAAAATCTGCTATTTTGAGCCTGGAGGCATTGATATGCAGAAAAAAAAAGATTAAAGGATAAAATAAAAGGTAATAATTGATGACAAGAAAAAGGACAGAGAGGGGTGATGAGGGAGGTGAAAGTGATGAGATGTAGGGATAAGAAGAAATATGACAGAAAGATGACAAGCTACTAGAGGATAACTATTATCAGATAAGAGAGAAAGACTCCGATAGGACGAGTCTGGCAGGGAAATGTCGCTGCACTGTGTGTGTGTGTGTGTGTGTGTGTGTGTGCGTGTTTGTAAATCCCTCTATGGGTCAGAAAGCAATAAGTGAGAGGTCAGATGTGGAGGCAGCATCTCTTTTCATCATTCCACTAGCTCCCACCTTACTGTAATAACGTTTGTGTGTGACTGAAACATATAACAGACAAAATTTAAGATGTATCATTGTATATTAGAATAAAATGAGTGCTTGTGTGGGTGAGTGTGCGTGTGTGCACGCGTGCGTGCGCATGTGATCAGATAATGAGCAGCTGGATTTGATCTTGAATATTAAAAATTCATCCTGGAGAAAAAGTAAAGAAGAATCACAAGAAATGATGAAGCAGAGATGGACATGGGGAAACAGAGTAGAAAAAAAAAAAATCAAGAATGAATTAAATAAAAATGAAACCAGTGAAATAAAAGGGAAAAGGAGAGTTGGAGAGAGACATAAAGAAAGAAAGAGATTTTCTCCATAATAATTTTCTTCCATTAAAAATCCAAATTCAATTCCCTCTTTTCTGCACCAGTGTTCAGGCAACTGAGAGAGCATGTGAAGTTGTCTTGTTACACAAACACACATACACACACACACACACACACACACACACACACACACACACACATACACTTTTGTCTGGGGCCAGAGGTTCTTGGCAAAGAAGTGGACAATCTGGCCAACAGAAGGGTGGAAGAGAAAATACTACAAGAAGATATTGGAAATGGTTTTGACATTTCACTCTGCACATGTGCAAACCACACACATGTGTGTGTATGTGTGTGTGCATGTGTGTGGTGATTGCATAAGCACCATACCGACTTCTATTCTATTTTGATTTCAATTTAGTTATCGATCACAGAGTTATTGATCTCCCTCACTTCTTGATCAGAAGTGAGAGTGTGATAAATGTTCTCACCTATAGAAGCTGTGGCTGGAACCGGCTCTTTGGACACTGAACACGATGATGAACAGGACACAGAGAGAAACAGAAAGTCAGATCCAGTGTGATTCATTCAACAAACAAAATATTGATTTTCAGAAAATTCATTTCAAAAGCAGCTAAATCAGCATCCTTCCTAAAATCATCTGATTTATTACGATATGAAATAAGACGCTTGGGCTGGTTTAGCTGCTGCTTCCTGCCATTGGAGAAGAGGAAAGCATTTTCAACAAGTGATAACCTATAAAATCAGTGATTGAACAGCCATTATATTACCAGAAGTACATTTTCTTTCATCTGTAATATCAAGTCTGCAAATATCAGCCAATGAAGCAAATTTCCTCAGGTTCTACACTTCTCCTATATAGATATAGTTTTGTCCAATTGCAATTACAGCTGGAGGAAACTTCACAGCCCCCATCTATTAAATCACTGCCTAAAGCATCTTCAAAGGTTATGCATGTGTGTGTGTGTGTGTGTGTGTACCTGAGTAGTAGGAATTCAGCAGAGATTTGCTCTGCAGCGTCTTGCTTCCCTGCACAGAGAAGGAGCAGGGGGAGGGGGAGGCTGGAGGGGGGGTAGAGAAGGAGGCAAATAAGAAAACAAGTAACAAAAAAGAAAGTGAGGAAGAGGGGGAGGACATGTAGACCAGGAAAGAAGAGACGAGGAAATTTGACAAGGAAAAAGAGGAAGGCATGGGATTATTTTTTAAAAAGGAAGTTGGAGAAGAAATAGGTTCAACAACCCAGAGAAGAGAAAAGAAAGGAGGGATCAGTCAGTGACTTTATATAACGAACAATCATCACAATGAACACATACAAAAAAAAAAAAAATTCCATATTCAACAGCTCAAAGAACAATCCAATAACACTAATGGCACATCAATGCTGCTGTATTGAATTCTGAAAACACCCAAGTGGTTTTTAAATCCAGTGAACTTTGCATGTTGGTTAATAAGTGAGATTTTATGGCTCGGGTGAAGCAGGAAGGTTAAACAGAGACGAAGACTCAGTGGAGCAGAATGAAGAACAAAAATAACCTCAGAACAGATATGTAAATAACATAGGATTAAATATGTTTAAAAAAAAAAAGAAAAGTCCAGTTATCCAGACTTAATAGACATCAACTGATGTTGAAGATGTAAACACACGGTGAACAGTAAAACACACTCTGTTGAGAAGCTGATTTGCCTAAATCAATGATTATTGTTCAGGGGGGTGTACATTATTTATCGAATCATTAGCTGGGTGTTAGTTCTGCAGTCAGTGACAGACTGTCAACCAAGTTTAACATCTCAACCACTAAACTCCTTGAGAGGAATGTTTCATTCTTCATACTGGGGGACAGGAGTCTAGAGGACTTAAAACTGAGGGGGTGAGAGGTGTAGATTTGCTGATTTGGACTGATCATGTGACTCACTCATGTGACACAGTGAGGCATTTTTAGACACTGATGAGGCCTGTAGCTGCTGTAAACTGCTGACTTTTTACTTTTAATGGTCCAAAAGTACCAACAATATCACTACACAATATAATATGTACATTTTAAAGTTCCATATCCAATTTGATTTTGCTTTCAAGCATTAAACACCCAAAAAGAGAAATGTTCACAGCCTGGATTTGCAAATAATTAATTTTCTGCTTCTTTAATTTTGTAATATCATTTGTGACATCATACCGTAGCTACCTCCACCTGTAGAGGTTCACAGCACAGCAACAAATCCAATCCCACCACATATACATATATATTGCTACTATTATTATTTAAATTACCATTGTAATTATTATTGTTATTATTATTATTATTATTATTATTATTATTATTATTATTATTATTATTATTATTATTATTATTATTATTATTATTATTATTATTATTATTAGTTGAAGAGAGAGAGTCAACCTAAAATGTCATTTTCGTCCAGACCAACAGTCCACATCCCAAAGATCATCAGTTCACTATTATAGACTATAACTATAGAAACCAGAAGATAACCAGATTTAAGAAGCTGGTACAGAATTTGGACATTTTTTTTTCTTAAAAATGATTCATATCCATTATCAAAATAGTGATTAATGTAATAGTCGGAAACTAATCACATCAGCTCTGCTGTTCATAGAGATCACATTATAGCTTTAGATTTAAAAGAAGAAAAAAAACACACTCACTTTTGGAAACAGGAAACAAACAAAATTTGTGGGAAATTTGTCACCTTATATTGACATTATCTGGACTGTGTTATTAATTACTATGACTTCTGTATGGCATCCATCACCCAACCATAATCATACATATTTTGGACCTGCACTGTTTTTTCTCTGAATCCACCATCAGGTTTTACTTTCTTAAACAGTGACTGATGGCCGCTGTGTCCCTGCAGATATATATCTCACACACACACACACACACTGCTGGGGGTCTATAAATAAAGGATATGTAGGATGGAACACACGCACACAAACGCGCACACACACACACTCAGTCACTCACACACACACACACACAATAAGATAAAACCTGGGGGATTGTGGAGACTGACTGTGATATATTATCTGCTGGCTAAGCCGGTTCAATAATCCACAGCAGATATCACAGCTGCCTTCACACATTTATCTATGGGACCTGCAGCTGGCTGTGTCTGTGCTCCACTAAAAGTCCTCCTCGTTCATCTAAAAGGTTTCAGCAGCTAATTAGTACTCAAGCATGTTAGCATATGTAGTATTTGTGTGTGTTTCAGAGTCCTGATGGGCCCAGCAGGTGGTCATTAGTGAAAAATCTCCTACTAACAGCTAAAGAAATCTCTGCAGCGCCCTGCACTGACTGAGCTGATATGATACACCCCCCACCACACACACACACACACACACACACACACACACACCACACACACACACACACACACCCTTTCTCCCACCCACCCCTCTCCTCTGGTTTCACCTCCTCAGCTCAACTCATCTCCTTATGTTCTCTGCTTTATCCCAATTACATATACTGCAGCTATGCTTCCATAGTTTTCCTCCTCACACTGGCCACAAAGTGGTGGATTTTTCATGTTTTCACAGAATGTAGAATTGTAGAAGGCCACAGACAAACAGATTTGACATTTTGTTTTGTTTTACAGTTAAATTTGAACAAACACAGAGGACGATTCAAAGGAGACGTAGACATTTAAGGGTTCAGATAAAGAATCTCACAAACTCCTGAGATTCTTCGTGACTTCTGACCAAATCAAACCATGTTTTGTGCTATGTTCTTGACTGGAAATTATTTACAATTACATCTCATTTCATTCGTTCATTACATCCATCCTCCTTGCCCACATGTGAGTCGGCTACAGTGGAGCTAAAGTTAGCAGCTCACATTAGCTGCACCATAAAGGTGAAGCTACGCATACATCAAGTGGGATCAGGCAATAAATAACATGTTTAATATCACTGATTCAAAATGATTTTGATCAAGTCAAGAACATTAAGATGATGTCTGTGAACCCCTCGCACTGCAGGCTCATTAGGGCAGATTATCAGTTTAGATTATTCATAGGCGGCAGGTAAAAAACTTGACCTAGAAGCAACATGGACACGATTGAAAAAACAATTAGCACCATGTGAGGAGGATGGAAGGACCTTCCAGTCAGATGTTGAAAAGCTGTAAGTATATTAGTCCCCCCAAGATATAAGTAAATTACTGCAGACACTGTGCCAAGGTGTCATATTTCTCTCCGTCACATTACAAAATCAGTAATGTCAAAGGTTAATATGGGTGTGCAAGACAACAGCTTTATCTAGGTTTGACAGCAGCGTTTTGACTGTTAAAACTTCTGTTGAGATTCAATGAAGGCAAAGTGAGTCTGAAGCAGATTAATGTGAGTAGGTGTAAATAAAAATTGTCTGGATTTAAGAGAAAAATATAAATGAGTTCTTAGTGTTTCTGGAAGTGAAGCAATCACCTCTGCTGCTTCCTGTCACCAGCAGATAAAACAAGTTGTCTAAATTGCATACATCTCCACACTAGAGAACTTCACAAGTTTAATATCTTTTTGCATCTTTCCTGTTTTCCACCCAGGAGGTTTCTTTTCGAATGAAATATTTAAATAAGTGGCAGACTAATGCAGAGCTCACCCAGTGTTTGTAATTTTACTAATGTCTCAAAAATCAATGTGATGATTTCCTGATGTGATAATTATCCATGTAGCGCCACATTTGCTGAATTCTTATTCATATTCTGCTCACTCTCCTGTTTGCTGCCACAATAGCCCAACAGATAATTTGAGTTTTATCGCCTCCTCTCTCTGTTGTCCTCTTTCCTCCTCCTCATATCTCCTAATACCCCAAACGCGACATATTTCCTCCTCTTCTGTGATAAAATCCCCCTGGTCTCATGCGTAATGGGGCTGTATGCTAATGCTGCGTTCAAAGCAGCTCGGCTTTAATGCAGCGAGTGTACCTGCATACCCAGATAAATCTGCTTTGACAGCAGAGTCCTGTGAAGACGCCGGTGACTGAGTGAGAATGCAATAACACAAAAAAGGTTATTTGCCCAGTGAGGGTCCATCTGCGCAAACATTATTGGGTCCCCTACCCGTTGTCAGCATTTTCCTCTGCCTCATTAGGACTGAGCCCGGATCAGTGACTGTGTGTCTACTGGAGATGCAGCTCAGTCTCGGAGGAAACGCTGACAATTTACATTTCTGTAACCACGGATATGCTGAACGTCGGGTTTAAGGTGTAGTTCACACAGCGTTCCTCGAAAGTTCCTCTTCTCTCAGCAGGAAGAGGAGGTTTGGGTGGATGGATCAGTGCTTTCTTTTCATGTCTGGAGTTGCAGAAGTTTCAGATGTCTATTAAAAAACCAAAGTTAACTAGTGTTTGTCCTGCCATGTCGTACATTGATCATTTTAACCCAAACACAATGTTTTTATAGCAGTACCCTGAACCTAACCACTCTAGCTTCTCATATATGATTATTTTTTTGTTTTTTTATAATAGTAAACAGAGAATCTTTGGGTTGTGACCTGTTGGTCTGGACAAAAAAAAGGTATTTTAGGTTGTATCTTCAGCTTTGGGAAACAGTGATTTTACACCGTTTTATGATCCAAGCAGTTAGTTTAATAATCATTTCAATAATCAATGAACAAATTGATTATTAAAAAAAAATGTTCTTCACAGAACATGTCCTTCAAGTCTAGTTAATGACCTATTTGAAGACAAAATTTCATATTTGGCTACAATCGAAGTTTAATTAGCTCTGCCTGAGAGCATAAAACAAAGTAACTAAATACAACTGTTAGCATTGTTTATTCGGAGAAGACAATACAGTCCACCTGGAACATGCTCCGAGCTTCTAAAGTCTGAATCATGACGTTCTGGAAAAGTCGACATATCATCAGTGGCTAACGTTCATCTTGGAGGATGACTCAGCTTGATTGACAGGACAAGATGATGAATTTCACATGTGATTTTAAATATTTATTTTTATTTAAATGGAAGAAAATGTGTTTTTTGTAATTTCTTTAGGCAAATAAAGTAGGTATAAAAGTGAACAATATGAGGGGAGATGTGACCTTAAATTTTAAAAGGATATTTTATTTTTTTTTAATTCCTCTGACCACTAAAACTTCATTCACAGATGCGACCAAAGTGCAGTTTTGGGAAGAAAATGAATGTCTACTGTCTCAAATTCTAAGATGCTTTAAAGACACAGACTCAAGCAGAAAGCAAATAGTTTAACTATATGCTGTGAAAGCCAAAAGAAATACTTGAGTTAAGTGAGACACTTTTACACAGTTGAGGTCCAGATAAAGTGGTCGTCTCTAAGTGTCTCCAATTAAAAAACATTATTGTGTCAGAAATGCTGCATGGACAGTCAGAGGAAGACTGAAGCAATTACAGCCCACATTAACTCTGCCTGGTCCCTGTCCAGCTCTGCTGAGACCACGCCAACTTTCAAAAGGCCAAGCTGACATTTTCAGGAGAAAAATGCCCTTCTGAGAGAGGCCCCTGTCTAATTTCCTCTCTCTCTCTCTCACACACACACACACACACACAGACACACACACACACACACACACACAATAACTGAGTACATCTACTCAAGTGCAGTACTTAAGTACAAACTTGAAGTACTTTACTAGAGAATTTTCACGTAATGCTTCTTTCACTCCACCTTCAGATGGAAATATTGCACATTCAGCTCCAGATTTAGGTACTTATCGGATGCTTTTTATGTTTAATTAAATCTATGTAATATTTTATCTCCTATTAAATTGATACTACCTCTTGAACAGTGGAATGTACTGTACCTAAGTACAAACTATACATATTTCCATGTGATATTACATTATCATTCACCACATTTATCTGACAGCTGCTGTTACGTTAAGATGGATATTTTATTATTTTACATCAATTAATTTTATTATATTATCTATATTCTATAAAATTGTATCTTTTAATTCCATTAATATAAAGTATCTCAAACTGTCTCTATGTTGATGAAGTAAAACCTCAAAATGTGTATTTAATGATTAAAACAAGCAGTCAAATGTAATGTAGTAATATAACACAGTCTGCATAATGAGAATTTTTATACTTATGATACTTTGCTACCATGTATGTATAATCTTTTAGTATATTTTGCTGATAATAAAGAAATAATATTTGCAATTCTGGACTTGTGCTTGTTATTATTATGTTACACAATGACAGTATTTCTATTTTAATTCCAGGGAAGGATCATTATTTTAGTATTTCTAAGTACCTTTGAGTTGCTGACCTCTACATAAACACATAAACATACAAAGAGCATGTGTATAAAAAGCCTCACAGAGCAGAGGGATGAATTAAAATGATATTAAAAGCATAAGGCTAGCTCAGCCCTGCTAATATTGCTGAATTATCATATGGACAGATTCGTTATGAAATGAGACGTCCTCTGTTTGAAAGAATTGTTCTGACAAAATGATTAATGGCACAGACACACAATATATGAGTATTTTTTGAGCCGCTACAAGGACAAAGGAAACGTTCCTTTTGTGTTAAGATGCAGGTTGAGACTCACTGAATCCGTTGAGGTCCTGGTTGGAGGTGGAGAAGGGGTCGTCTTTGTGCAGCGTGCTGACCTTAGTGGTGCTTTTATCAGCTGTGGTGACCGGACCCATCTCCCTCTGCTGAGTGGAGCTGCTGGCTGTCTCCTTCTGCTTCTTCGCCAGCTTCCTGTAGTCGTACACACGTATATTTACACACACACACACACACATACAAAAATATGTCAATTCAGAACAAGCACATAAACACATAAAAAACATACATATCAAAAACAAAAATGCTTTCACCAAGTAGACTTAGGGGAGAAGAGGAAGCAAAGTTCGAACATGAAGAAGACACATGGAGACAAAATGGCCAGACAGGGAGAGACTTTGTTTTTAATGCATTGTAACCTCGGACTCTGCTGTTCTGTGAAACAGGAAGTGGATCTTAATCTATCAAAGTCTTTTTCTCATACAAGAATTTTATTTTCTCACTTTATAACTTTATTCTATTATTATCATGACTTTCCTTCTTGTATTATTATGACTTTATTCTTCAAATATTATGTTGTTATTCTTGTATTATGACTTCACTCTCATATCATTATGAATTCAGTCTTATACTTTATTCTTGTTTTTTTTTGTTAATGTATTATCATTCATGTGATCTCATATGCGTTAGTAGAATCTCTGACTTTGATTTAAAAGTAAGTTTTTCCTCTCCAGAGAAATTAAAGCGCAGACAGGACAGGATATGGTTCCGAGGGGGGAGTTTGACATTCAGCTCTTCAGAAACACTTCCAGCTCCTACAGTGACTGTAATGTACTTCTGTGAGTGCTGAGAAGTCCCGCGAGTGCTGTCCCATCCTAATGTTTCTTTTTTTTACACCTTACATCCACCGCTCACATGTCCTAACCCCCATCTGTTGGCTGTTTTGTGCCGGCCACTTTGAGTTCTACCTGCACCTTCAGGTCCACTGAGGCAGCAGATGGCAGAAGTGACAGCAGCCATTACGATTTGACACCGACCAGTGGAGTCACCGGAGCCTGCAGAAGTACGTCCATAAAGCAGCTTTTACTGTCTTGTCCTGCATGTATCTCCTAAAAACTGCTGCCCAGACGTCAGGAATGCTATATGACCCTGAACATGCTGGGAGTGATGATACGTGTACCTCATTCCAATGTGTCTGTACTTCTGTTCTTCACTGCAGCACAATAACTGGAACTTTAAAGAAACTTCATGGGCAGTTTTATAGTACAAAATCTACAGGCGGTTTATTCTCCGCAGCCTTTAGTATCTCAGGATCGTAGAGAACTCATGTAATGCTACAGTCTCTGGTGGTGTCACTGTTTAGTTTTGTCCCTCTGGGCTACTGTAGAAACATGGCGGTGCAACGTGGCGGCTTCACAGAGGGAGACCTGCTCGAAATGTAGAGAAAACAGTGCAATCTAAAAACATAAAAAGACAATCATTTTTATTTTGTTTTTTTGAATTATATGCTTATTCAAATTAGTGGTGGACAGAGTAAAAATTAGAAATATTGTTATCAAAAAATACTCAGTAACAGGTAAAAGTCCTGAATTGCTTATTAAAGTACATCAAAATGTACCTAAAAGAACCACAAATAAAAGTCCTATTAAAGTCATAAAAACTACTCGTTTTAATCATTAAATACCTGCAAGAGTATTTAAATATTTTATTAGCTAATTAAGGTGGATCCAGTTTGAGGGACTTACATAAATTTACCAAAATGAACATAGACAATTTAACAGCGTATATATAGCGTGTCAAACAAATTTGAATATTGTGAAAAAGTTCAATAATTTTGTATAGACTTATTACATATAAAATGAAATATTTCAAACCTTTATTTCTTGTATCGACTTTCACTTTCTAAAGTGATTGACAAAAAATTCGGAACTTTTGTACTCTTGTTTTTCATCTGTAGATAATGGAAAATGAAAGTATATTAATGTTATGTAAACTATTCAAATCTGTATGATAAAGAAAATTCAGCTGTCAGATAAATGCAGTGGAAGAAAGTAGCATCATATGTAAGTACTAGTATTTCAAAATGATACTTAAGTACAGAACTTAAATAAATGTACTTAGTTTCTTTCTACCACTGATTAAAACATATTTATGAATATTATTTTCTGCTAAATCTGATGCATTGCACCTTTAACAGAACTGTTCGATGACTCTGTTGTGAACAAGCAGGTAATAATAATAACTCAGAAGAAGTGGGCGTGTGTTTCGTTCCTTCAGTAAGCGTTGGTATTCACAGAGTTTCAGATGAACAGACATTACCTCTGCTAGTTACACTATTCTCTGTTCAGGGGAAACTTCCTGGTGATAAACGTGAACATTGTGGACATTTATGGGTCGAGGAGAAGCGTCCAAATGCACCAACGGATTTTGTGATGAAACAGGCTCAGCCAAATCTTTATAATTTCTGAAAACTTGGAGCCTACAGGGCAGTTCAGCAGCTCATTGAGCTCAGTATTCTCTCTAATTATCTCCGTCACACCCAGCCAGAGACAAAACGATCAGTGTTGTTCCAGAGATTCCAGGGTGTTGTCTGAAAACAGGTTTAATTGAGCGGACACGTCTAAAGGCCTCTGATGCGCTGCCAACTGCAACTCTGACATTTAAGAAGGTGCATCTGATGCATAAAGTTTAATTGTGTCTGAGTGTTAGAGTTGTTCCTTCTCACAGCAGCTGAAGTGCGGCGAGTAAAATCTAAATATCAGTAAAGGTCACTAACAGGTTATAGAGGCAACTGGAGTTTTTAGGCACAATGAGTCATTATTATGAGTTCACCTTACTGCCTCATTTATATCTTTAACCAAACCACAGAAATGTATATAAGGATTATAGAAAACATACATGTTTGTCAGTTTTTTTTTTTTTTTACATCTGAAAAATCTTCTTAAAATCTCCCACATCTTCTTAAAAATTGCTCTAATCTGTGAGGTGGTAGGTCAGCAGGAAACAGACTTTACATCTGGACTGTTTCTTATATGAATTGGTTATATTAAAACCACCAATTACAAGTCATGTTAAAAGAAACTCCAACACTTTCATTCTGTTATGCTTGTGGTAAACCACCTGCCTTTTGTAGTAGGTGTTACTTGCACATGTTTTTATTTGATATAAATTCAGCTTTTTTCCACCATGAAGGAGAAGTTCGTGCAAGTGCACAAAGAGAAACTTGATGAGTCACTGTAGGAAGATAATAATATTTTCACTCTTTGAATTTGAATCTCTTTTTAAACGACACGTAAGCAAGCATGTGAGGCGGCGTCGTGATAGGTCAGCGGGAAACACGCCCACTCTGTGGCCACTGTGTATTAACACACACACACACACACACACACACAGATAGAAACAGACCGACCAGCACATGTAGTGCTTACAAACTACAAGAAGATCAAGTATCTGTTCACTGAAAAAAAGTACACACACACACACACCTTTGCAATTCGTGACTGGATGTTGTGGGGGAGTTTTTGGCTGAGTGAAAGAACAAATGACATCATCTGTCAGCGCCCTGTTAAACTTCCTCCGTTGTCCATCAGTCTCTCAGAGTGAACAGTGATGAACATGGTATTTCATGAACAGAACAACAGATCTGACCACAATCCGCCACCAATGTGTCAGCCGTCTGATCCGCATCCAATACCTATCTTTGTCTTTGATCAAACCAGTCAGAACAACGTCAACTAGACAAGGTTTCATTTGAGAACTTCAGTAAAATCTATTGACTGAAATGTAGTTAGTTAAGTAATAGTTAGTGATAGTTAATTTTTACTCTCCATCTGTTTATATAGTTTAGGTATTTAGACAATTTAGATACTTTAGATAGGTTAAGGTAATTAATAGTAGTTAATTTAAGGTAGTGTAGATAGTTTCAATAGTTTGAGTAGTTTTGGTGGTTTAGGTATCTTTTAGCTAGTTCAAGTACAGTAGTGTTGGTAGTTTAGGTAAATTGGATACTTTCCACAAGTAACCAAATAACCAACAAATCCTCAGTTGGTGACTCATCCCGTCGCCTCAAAATAAGCTGGCGGGTTGTAGTGGTAAGTTGACCCAGAAAATGTGTGGAAAAAAATTGCTGCATGTTCAGAAACTCACAATAAAACAAGGTGTTTTTGAGTTTGACTGCGTGAGTCACATAAACCTGAAAGAAATTACCTTGAAGGTTGCTTTCCTTTTCTAGCCCTGCTCTCACAGAACTGCACCAACCTGCTGTTTATATTTTAAATGAATAAATGTTCCACAGGCAGGACGATAACCACTTTATCCACTTGCGTTGACATTCAGCTTCCCATAAAATATATATATATATATATATATATATAATAGTCAAATATGTACTACTGTATTTACATTTTATTGATTAAATAATCTGCTAGACTGCTTTAGTTACTTCTACTTTAGTAATGTATTATTTACATTCATACTTTAGTCTAGGATCAGTTGTTTACCAGATCACTGACGTTACTTTCTTCTCATTCATTTAGCATCACTCCATTAAACAGTGTTAAGGCTCAGTGTCAACAGACTTGAAAGGCAAAGCACAGCAGTGAAACTAGATGTTCAGTGGGTAAATGTTGGGTTTGGTCCCACCCATTGGACACTGAGGGTCTCTGGAGGTCATTAGGGAGTGAGTGAGCCTGGGCGCTGAACTTCCACATGATGATTGGATGATCTGTCTGACTCTGCATCATCAAAAGCAAATCAATAATCTCTAAATATTAACTGTGACCACTGGAGCCATTTTTAACATTCATTCTGGTTTTGAAGTTTCATGAATATTGTCATTGATTTTGGCAAAGCCATTTGATAGTCTTCTTTATGAGGAGAAACTCAAAGTCAAGCAAAGGGTGGGTCTTTCCAGCTGTTATGGTTTCACAAAGTAAGCTGGCTGACTGGAAATGCTGTGACAAATACAACGTACCATTGGCCAAAGTGAATTTTGATATGTCTAACTCTGACAGGGCAAGCAAAAGGCATTAAAAGAGCAATCAACATGTGTGCATGTGCAAGGTTAAGTTGCCTGGGCAGAGTCGAGGTTGAGCAAGCAATCAATGAAGGTGCTCACATTCAAATGGCAAAACATAATGAAACAACATAAAACAGATCCTTCCTACACCACCTTAATAACGTGACTTCCTTGCTTGGCCACCAGGAGCTGTCATTTAGGAACAACACCAGTAAAATATGACTCTGTCCTGGCCAGTCATCAGCTGTGGTTTCTAGTATGTCCCACGCAATCCAAAATGACTTGCTCTTTGCTCTTGCAGCCACTGTTTTTGATGAGATCAACAATGAAACTCAGGTGGATGAAACAACCGATACAGCTTGCTGTGCCAAACTCTCTGTCCTCGTTTGCTATGTGAATAGTGCAGGTATTATTCAGGAGTGCTTTATTGTGGTGCAGACCTATGATGGGGGTTTGGCTCTCAATGATTTGCAGGCCAGTTGGCTAAAGCGATAGCTCGCAGTATAATGTTTGTGCATTGCTATGTGCACACAGACTGAATCTGGTGCTGTCCCAGGGGCTAAATGCTTGAGTGCAGAATATTTTTGCCACATTTTCCTTAAAGTCTACAATGAGGATTTCTTCTCTTGAGTCTGCAGGCTGTTCATGGTTGACCAGAAATACTCCTACTCAATTGAATTTTACAACTTGGATAGGGAGCACTGTGGCAAACAACTGTGCCCTCCTGCAGACTCAAGAGAAGATCATTGCAGATAAGACCATGGATGATGACACATTGCATTGTGCCAAAGGCTTTGTGATGAAACTGGAGGATTTTTCGTTTGTGTTCATGTTGTACACTATAACAAATCTTCTCTGAGACTCATGTGGTGATTGATGCTGTCCAGGAGACGACTATCGATGTTCTGTATTTCAAGAAAAGGATTGATTCTCTTCTTGTTTTTGTCAAAGAGAAGGGATCAGAGACCTTTCCAAACTGTTCATGCCAAAGCAGCAGGTTTCACATCAGACTCTCAGACCACAGAACTCTGTACGTGGCCATCCTAGACAATCTCACAGAGGGTTTTCCTCTGCTATTAAAAAATTTGGAAAGCATGCGATTCTTGGGTTGCATAAAACAAATCCAGAGAAAGATAGGAGCTTCTCCTGTTTAAAGCGACTCAAGTCTTACACCCACAACACAATGGGCCAAGGCTGTTTTCTCCCATTCACCCATTGAGAGGACACTGGTCAAGTACCTGGAAAAACACCTAGCTGGTACGACAGGGTCACAGATAATTTATAGAAAAGGAACAGATGGTAGAATTTATGAAAGGTTTTATGATGTAGGCCAAATATGAGGTCCCAATCCTTGAAGGAACACCAGCCGCCACTGCTCTAACCCTACATCACTGTTATTCAAATTTGTATTTGTGCAGCGGATTAGTATATTTGTCAGCTTCACTGAAAAGTACAGGTCAAATGATTGAAAAGAATTGACGCCATTTCCTTTATCTACAAGATTTTATGAATGTCTTTAAAGACAGCGACTTGCTTCTAAACTAAAAATCCTAGCAGCTGCTGGATTCTGCTGTTAGTTATTTAAAGGCTTCATGCTGATAAATGAAGTAATATTATGAATATATATTGTATATATATTTTTTTTATTTTAGGTCAAGACTGTTTAATTTAAATAATGTCAATACGTTTTTGGAACATTTGCTTTCAACAAATTTAATGCCGCCCTTCCTGTTCAAGTCTTTACGATTGTTCTTAAACAATTAAAAGCTTTAAAGGTCCCATATATAGAAAAGTGGAATTTTAATAATCTGCACCTGCTCACATTTTTACCTGGATTCTTCGTATGTGTGTGTGTGTGTGTGTGTGTGTGTGTATGTGTTTGTAAATCCCTCTGTGGGTCAGAAAGCAATAAGTGAGAGGTCAGATGTGGAGGCAGCATCTCTTTTCATCTCTATCATTCCACTAGCTCCCACTTTACTGCAATAATGTTTATGTGTGTGAATAAAACATATAACAAAGGAAATGTATGTAGTATTGTTGTATATTAAAGTAAATGTGAATGTGTGTGTGTGTGTGTGTGTGTGTGTGATCAGATAATGAGGAGTTGGACTTGATCTTGAATACTAACAATTCATCCCAGAGACAAAATGAAGAAGAATCACCAATAAGATGAAGCAAGGAAAGTAGGAGAAAAAAAAATGAAACAGTTCCAGAATAAACAGAAAATGAAAATTAAACCAGGAGAATGAAAAAGAGAGAGAAGGTTCTTTTTTCCCCATGATCATTTTCTTTCATCAAACCCAGATTCAACCTCCCTCTATTCTGCACCAATTTACAGGAAACTGAGCCCGAAAACCTGTGTGATTGGAGTCAGCATGGCCTATTCCTGGCTACCTGCCTGTATATGACTGAGAGGGGAGGAGGAGGAGGAGGAGGAGGAGGAGGAGGAGGAGGAGGAGGGAGGGGGAGGAGGGAGGGGGAGGTGGCCAGCGAAAGTTCCATGAATGCAAAAAGATGAAGAGATGAAGAACAGGCAGAGGATGAAACATGTGGAGGGTGAAGGCAGTTGAAAGAGGTTGAAAGAGGTGGAAAAGGATAAAGATGGAGATAGAGGAAGAGATGGAGGTGGGGGATGATGGAGGTGACAGCAGAACTGTGAGTATTAGAGCAACAGGAAAGTCAACAGACAGGAGTTGTGAGGAGAGAGGATCATTTCACTGTCACCTCCCTCCTCCTCTGAACCTCCAACGATGACCTCCTCCTCCTTTTTCTTCCTTCTCCTTCCTCCTCCAATATCACCTCCTCCTTCCTCCTCCTACAATGGCACCTCCTCCTGTAATGCACTTGTTTAAAGGACAGATTCCTTCATAGAGTAAGGGGTGATGAGCAGGACCTAATCCTCCTTTAATGAACGTCACGGCAGCACTTCATTAAGCTCTGAGGTTTCCCTGCTGGGCGCTGTTGCTCTGACAATCACCCGCCACTTTCTGCCCCCGGCGACGTTAATTGCGGCTGGTTTGATGTGTCGATAATGAGCAGCGCGTGGATGCGTGGAAGCAGCCACTTCTTTTTTAGGCTGAGCGCTCTCATGATGAGTCTGAGAGCAGACATTATTACTGAGCAACGCAGGAGCAGATTAAATGAAGTGAGCCACGCTTCCTGTGATATGCCGCAAAAACAAGAAAAACGCTTTTTAATTGTTGCTCATTTGATATATTAGGTGTCATACGCACTTGAAGGCCTCATTTTCCAAATGCTGCATATGCTGTCCACTGAAGGTAAAATTGATTCAAATTCTTTAAAATTCTGTGAATGCTGTTTCTTTTTCTGAGTTTGTGTATTTGTTCAAGTTCCACAATCATCTTAATTAATTGTAAAAAAAAAAAAAAACAAAGTTTAAAAGGTGCTGCATAATGCTTAATTCATCATCATTTAATCATTGCTCAAAAAACGTATATTTTTCACTTATTTGTTTCACAAGCTCATGCCTTTAAATATCTTATTGGACACATACGTTCAACTACTGGGAAATTTGGTGCCAAAAATGTAAAGCTTCCAAGCAGATGTATAGGTTTTTATGGTCAGCAGACATCAGAGAAACGCTGTCACTGCACAACGGCTTGTGCTGCTTCCAGCAGGAGGAATCTGGAATATACAGCACAACACTAAGTGTCCTACAAAAACAGTTCACAGACTGTCTGAAACTCAACAGAAATGTTCCTGCTAGTTTCCCAAATGAAGTTTCATTCAGAGGACAGAACCGCTTCGCTCACTTTATCAGCAGAGACATTGTTTGTTTCCCTGATTCCAGTTGGAGTGATGCATTAAGGGTTTTTGCTGTTCAGCTGCTACTGTTTCCTTCTCCATCCATCCATCCATTGTCTATCCCGCTTATTCCCTTTCGGGGTCGCAGGGGTCTGCTGGAGCCTATCCCAGCGCGTTAAGGCGAGAGGCAGGGATACACCCCAGATGGTCGCCAGCCAATCGTGGGGCACACACACCATTCACACACCATTCACTCTCACACTCACACCTATGGGCAATTTAGAGTTTACCAATTAACCTGAGCATGTTTTTTGTATTGTGGGAGGAAACCGGAGTACCCGGGGAAAACCCACGCAGACACGGGGAGAACATGCAAACTCCACACAGAAAGGCCCCAGACCCAGGCCCAAGGCGGTCTTGAACCTGCGACCTTCTTGCTGTGAGGCAACAGTGCTACCCACCGCACCACCGTGTCGCCCCTGTTTCCTTCTCATTTATTATTATTAATACCTTTACCTGCTATTAGCTTGTCTGCATTTGAAAGTGCTGTCATTAAACACGTGTAATGAGCTCATTGATTTAGGGTTTGCATTAATTCCATTTATTAACTAAATGTAATTATAATGAATGCAATGAATAACTAAACATGATGCAGCCAGTGTCAACATGGACGAGGGTCATGGAATGAATCAATTGGCGGTATCTTTCTATTTTGGAAAGCAGTGGGTAGTGTTGTTGCCTCACAGTAAGAAGGTGACAGGTTCAAGTCCTTGAGCTGTGTGGAGTTTCATGTTCTCTCTGTGTCTGTGTGGGTTCTCTACAGGGTATCCCACTTTCACCCACAGTGCTACATGCTAATGTATTTTTCCCATTCATTTCTTAATCTATTTACCTATTTATTAGTATTATTATTTATAATTCGTTGTATTTTTATTATTGCATATTTCTTTCAATGACTTATAATAATTACTTAATTATATTTTCTTCTCTTTAGTATTATATGTTATTTTATTTAATATGTATTTATCATTTAAATATCTTTGGGGTGTGTTTATTATTTAGTTATGCTCAATTGTTATGTCATGTTATTTTGGTAAGGTATGTGTTAGGATCCTCTGGAAAATCAGATGGCATGTCTAAGGGGCCTACTGTGAATAACAAATAATACCAATAACCCCCTTTAAATGCTGTTAATTCATAAATAACTGACGATTCCAAATGAACGCAAACTGTATTGAAAGTGTGTGCTTAAAAAAAAAAATTGAAGGTAAAAGACATGACCAGTGAAGCTGCAAGGCTGCATTCAGCTCCAATCCATACTGCATGCGTGTTCTGTGCAGGCACGGGGCTGTGCCTTCTCGACACTACAACCACAGACTAGATTTTTTTTTCTGAGCGTCAGGGGATGCACCATGCAACAGACAATCCCTACGCCACACAGCACACGCTCAAATGCTGTCTAAATGCGCTTGTTGTTTCTATTCTCTGATGCACTGTGGTGCTCCAAAGAAGAACACTATATATATATATATATATATATATATATATATATATATATATATAAGCAGCCATGAGTGTTTCTCTAAAAGTACTATAATTTTGTAAGTTATGACCAGTTGCTGGTTGCTGGGCATAATTTTTTCAGAAACTTAGTCTATTAATAAATTGTGATGCCTTATCTGTAAAATGATTGCAACAAATAAACAGCATGAATCGTATTTTATACTAATTAATCAAAAGTTGTTCATATGTATATAAACTAGGGCCTTGGCAGGAGTAATTCTTAGTTTACTAATAGTTCATGAAATCAACTAATCAAAGTGGATTTTATCTGCAAATTTTGAGCTTTCAACTTGCAGCAAAGCAGAATGATCCCTTTAAATGTACACCTTAGAGAGAAATGCTTGTGAAGTTTCAGTATATTAATATAGACAATATAGATCCTCGTTTGACTAAGACTGAACCAATCAATCGGTGACTAATGTTGTTCTCATAAAGTGATGGGATGCAGATGCATTTATTTCAGTAGAAGTCTGGAGTCCACAGCAGAACCCTTCAGGCATCCAATCAAACACAGGGAACAACATTTGTTTGGCTTGTCAGGGGATTGACAGATTTCCTGTTTTATGGCAGCAGCCACAGAGTCAAACATCCCGGAGCTTTTTGCTGCTGCAGACAGAACAGGAAAACTGTAGGAGCCGGGGAGGAGGCTGCAGGCACAGCCCAGGGCCACACACACACATACACACACACAGGCATAGATACACACACACCCTCTGCAGCACTAATCCCTCTCTCATCTCACAGTAAACATCTCTGGGCTACAGCTGTTTGTGTGTACAGTGTGTGTGTGTGTGTGTGTATGTGTGTGTGTGTGTTTGGACATGTGTGTCATTATTTCTAACTGAGAGACCTCTCTCTCTCCTCTCTAGTATTTCCTATTACAAACAAACTAGAGGTGATTTTTTTACTCCTTCGTGTTTGCTTGATTCCTTCCCTTGAAGGATGTGTGGTTACATATGAAACTGGCTGATTTTTCAGCCTCTCATCATCCAGTATCTTCCTGATCTGACCTGTTAATTCTGGCTTGACACCTCCAGTCTGACGTTGAAGTAAAGCGATTGAGAATGTGCCTCATCATGTATTATTTTGAAAAATACCAGACAGCCTTGCCAAGACTTGATATATATCTTTAGCCGAGGCGTTTCTGGCATCTGGTGGAAAAACACCAACAAAAAAAACACACTGACAAAAAGACACACTAGAGTGGTAGTGATCAGAACTTTGGTACTTCACTTAAGTTGTCTGTGTATTTATGTTCATGAACTTTTCTTTCTATAGATTAGCATTAGTGTGTATGTGTCACTTTGTTTTTTTTATTTTTATTTTATGTTTTATATAAATAGAACTGAAACACTGCTACACTGCAGGAGGGGAGAAGCAGCAAAAATCGTTTACCTAATTATGTATTTTTTTTCAGTATGCAGAAGTAAATCAAAGTGTAAATCAGGCCTGTGTGTGTTGACTCAGCAAGTTGATCTACAGGAGAGCAAATATTTGAAAGCAGCACTTATCTTTTAAATTGTCTCCCAGTATACAAAAAAATAAACATTTTTCTATAAATTGGTGCAGAATGTACAACATAGTGTTGATGCTCTAACTTTCCTGAGGGATGAACAACCTCCAGCTGATGTTCCCTCTGATGTTGAAACGCAACCTGCGGCCTCACCTGGACGAGTCAACCTGCCGCCGGGCGGCTGCTTTAACGAGTTCTGCTGTTTGACAACTGTTCCGCTCAGTGCAGACTGAGCTGCAGCTTTAGAGGAAACGTCGAGATGCTTTGAAGACAGATGGAAAAGCAGAGATCAGAAATACCCTGCAAGGAAGCTCAGGGCAACTGACAACGTGTCTGTGCGTGTGTGTGTGTTTGTGTGTGTCTGATGCTGTATAATAGCACTTCATTAGAATTGTTAATACGTGAGAAATGTCCACTTGAAGGAGAAGATAAGAGTGAATCACTTTTTTGGGCAGTGCAAACAGTGCAGGCGAAGAGCGAAATAAAACTGCAGGTAAATTATATCCAGCCTGATCAAACCAATCAGAAACTTATCAGTGTTTAGCTACAGACTGCAGATCAATACATAACCAATAATTTAATCATTGATAATAAGCGTAAAGATGCAGCATGTTTCATGTGTGTGTTCACAGATTGAATTTGTACATTTTTTGTCATATTATTATTATTTTATTTAGTGAAAAAGTGGAAACACTTTATTTTATAAAAGGCACTAGATGAATAGAACATGTAAAATTGGCAGTAACTTACAATGGGGATGACAGAAGGATCTTCTCTCTAAGAGGTATAATTTAGATAAACTGACCACATATTGTAAATATAAATGTTACTTCTTACCTGATAAAACTTAGTGATATCTGTCTTAAAGTAAAAACCACACCAGTTTAATCTCCATTGGTGTTTAAAGCAATGTAATGATAAAAATACCACTACAGGAAGTACAAGTGGCATCATTTCCTTCTTAAAAACTGCTGATAAAGGTCCAGTGTGTGCCATTTAGTAACAGTTAGCAGCAGAAATGGAAATTAATGATAGGAAAGAAATAGAAGAAAGAAAGCACTGTACCTTCAAGTTCGCATTGATCTAAACATAGGTTCTCTGCTTTAGTCTTTTCTAATCTAACCTTGGTTAGAAATGTTAAGTTTACATTGATATCTTATCTAATAATTATAAAAGGAATTTGTGCAGGCTGGGTTTGAGCCTGAAACATATCTTGATTATGAGTTGAGTTTATGTTGCGACCAGTTGCATGAAAATAGATGTTCTTTGTATCTGTAATTGTAGAGACTTGAGTAACATTACGGTTTGAGTAACATGACATAAAGGCTAAATAATGTCCATGAAAAGTGTTTTAGCGTATTTCATCAGCTGTCGATTGTTTCAGTGTGCGCCGTGTGCAGCCCTCAGCTGTGACTGCGTTTATTTGGCAGCTGAGTGTGTGTGTGTGTGCATGTGATTTAGTCACCTGCCAAATGGAAGACGGTGCCTGCAGGTCGCCATTTGTCTGCTAAACATCAAGTCAACGTTTGTCATTGGCACGGAATTCTGACGAGCTTTAACATGCAGTAAACATTCAGTGTGGCTAACGAGAGAAATGTGGTCAGACAAAGTGATTTCAGCACGTCTCAGGACGACTTTGGGTTGTTTGTCCTCTGACTCAGCGTGAGGTTGAACATGACACACAGAGAAAACACAGAATTCAAACAGAAAGGGATCAGATGGGCGGAGAAAGGAGTTTTTGCTGGTGTGAAATCTCTACTTACAGGTAATAAGAGTAGGAATAAGCATGTCTTCTGAAGCATGGTGAGGTGAGGCCGATGATGACAACAGAGCAAAACCCAGAAGAAGGACAAACACATTGGATTAGTTCATGGTTTAAATGAAAAATTACTTCTGACTCGTTGGCATTTGAAATTGTTTAAACATTTTATCCTGACATGCACCTGTAGCCTGCAATTGTCTGTTTTGTGTCCTCGTAAAAAAGCTGTTGAAATGATTATCCATGTTGTCTGTGGATTTGGCTCATAAAGTCTGAGCAGACAGCTGAGTGGTTTCCCATCAATCTGACGTCTGTCTGCATCTGTCTGTGCTTTTCTCTGCTGCCTGATCTGATCCTGTCAATACATTTCTCTATATTTGCTCCACTTTATCAGAAATAAGGTCCTTCGGCCATAAGAAATCATCTCTGTAAGACTTTTACAGTCTTTTCTGACAGTATTTAGCTGAAATACTCCCCTGTAAATCGCTCGAAGTGGTCAGTAGTCAATCAAATAAATTAGAGGCAATAAAAAGCTCTATGACTCGTGAAATGATCACTTCACTCACCCACAAAATTACCCTTTTCTACATAGGAGACTGGCCAGTTCGTTAACTTCACCATTAAGAGATGAAAACACGGAGATCAAATCTATTCGTCATTAATCATCAAGTTCTTGCTGACGCTTTATACACTATAGAGAGTATTAGTAGTAGGATTTGTATTATTTAAAATGAGAAAACAGGCAGTAAGTGCTTTTTATAACATGTAAAATAAAAAGCACTTACTGCTTTTTATTTTACATGTTTTGCAGATATTTAGAATTTGCAAAATATGGCCGAAAATGGTTCTGTGAAACACCTGTTTATACCCTGATTACATTATTTATTACCAGAATTATAGTTTGAAGTACATTGAAAAGGGACTATTTTATATTTCACAGTATGTATAGACTTACAATGTATTTTGCATATAACCTCTACATGCTAAATTTTTAAATGTTGATATAGTGCCAATATGTTTACTCTCAATTAGTGCAGAATGTGTTAAAGTGGGAGCATGGATCTCTGGGTTATTCACTTCACAAATGACAAACTAGCCAGTGTCCTAATTATTTAAATTTTACTATAATATAGTAATAGTAATAGTAAATATTACTAAAAAGTCTGAGATGAACAAAACAAAATAATGGTGACATGTTTTATGAAGCTCAGGTCTGTAAGACATCATAAACATAGTATGTGTTATAACACATTTATAACATAACAATAATGCATTCATAATACTTTATAACAACAGTCATAGTTTGTAGTAGTGTTTAATAATAATGTATATGATCTAGTCTGATAATTTTACATTTGATACATTATAATAACTGTAATGATGCATTATAATGTGTAAAATGTGTTATCAGTTTAAATCAGTTTAAATTGTAGTTTTTAAACTTGAATATTTTCTCTTTAGGTGTCTGCACATTTCTTGATGTCATGAATTAAATGTATTATCATTAAAAGATGGTAATAAATCAGTACACGTTAATATCATTAAATCTGTGCAACAACAATTAATAATGATAATAATATTTGATAATCCTTGCAAAGAAGTTAATGATTAGTTATTATATAGAATTATGATGACTTTTACTTACCTTATAGGTCGTTATAAAAACCTTTAAAACATGTTAGGATTTAATATGTATGTGGGTTTATAAGCACATCATACAACAACACATATGTATGTTTATGCTGTATTATAGACCTGGGCTTTATAAAATGTGTCCATTTAAAATAAATAATAGGGAAAAAAGCTGCACATCTGACGTCTCCATCACCCACAGGATGATCAATGGATCAATAGAAATGAGATGAAGAAGGAGAGAAAAGAGCAAAAGACAGAAGATGGAGGTTTGGCAGAGGAGCAAATAGAAGCAGGGATGAAGTGTGTGAGGAGTGTGTGTGTTGTTGTTGTACTACAAGTAACAAAGCTGAGATATTCTTGTAGTAATGACATTGGATATATATTCATTCATACATATTCACTTTTGCAACACAAACAACTAAACATTTTAGTAGAGGCTTTCACGTGATTGCACAGCTACATATTCATGTCATCATCCATGGGTGTGTGTGTGTGTGTCTGTGCCTCTGTGTCATACTGGAATCCCTGCAGTATTTCTGTAATAGTTGAAAACTTTCCCTCCAGCTTTCACCCTACATCTGGTGAGAGGCCGGAGATTGGGCTCTTATAAAACCTAAGGACACCACAACACATACACACACATACACACTCATACACACACACACACACACACACACACACACTGCATCGGACTGAGTTTCAGTACAAGCGGAAAGTCGAGCAGTTCTTCGAAAGATCAATATTTCTGTTCCTATTTACAGCAGAGCAGAACTCACACAAAATAAACTTCATATGTTTATGGACGAGAATAGAAATGAGACAAAAGTAAAACAAAGAAAGAAAAAGCAAAAGGAAAATGAGAGACAAGTGTATCTCTCTCACACACACACACACACACACATCTATCATACCCATAACCCTCTTTAAGGCTCCGCTGACATTGTCCTTATGATATTAATAAAGTGCAGAGTGCTGAGAGCTCGGCTGTAAAAGCCACAGCCGTTAAAAGTGTCATAAATATTAATACGGCGGAGACGACACGACACCAGGTTGTTCAGGGCAGTGTGTGTGTGTGTGTGTGTGTGTGTGGGAGGGAGGTGGTGATGTCATTGTATGAGATGTGACTGTGTTTGTGAGGATTTGTTTCATTATTTCGAGACAATTGTAGACACGTTCTGTTCAAAGTGGCTGATTTATTGATCTATTGTCAGCTGATGAGGTTATTGGGTGTTGATAAAAAGGTGATTTAACAGCAGAAAAAAAATACAGGAAGCTGGGGCAAAGAAAGAGTGTGGTGGATAACGCTCTGTATTTCTCTCTGGCAGCTGAGCTCCTGAGATCTTAACCAGCCTGAACATAACCAGACTTTAAATGCAGAATATGTTATTTTCTGCCACTAGTGGTGTCAGTTGAAACAAGAATAAAAGAATCACTGATGGCGTGGGTGTGTGGGTGCAGGCTTTTGCTCCAACCAAGCAGTAACAAAGCTGATTCTATTCATGGCCACAATCAACCATTAGAGCAAAGGCTTGAGTGGTTGATTAGTAGATGCAGATGTTACTGCTTAGTTTAACAAAACGCAGTAGTCTGCTGGAGCTTCTTAGGCCCTTCCTCCTGCTCACAGATCTTTCCTATCTGCTCACTTTCCCCAATATTTATACCAGTCGGGGTTCCCCCAGCTGTTTGCGGATTATTGTTCTTCTGGATTTATGACCTGTGCCTGTTTAACTGGATTGTGTTTGCCTGACACCCCTGCACCCCTGCCTGACTTTTGGTTTGGAGTCTTGACTGACTGGGAAGACTCAGTGTTAATTTTGTTTTGTACTTTATTCCTACCTCTGCTAGGTGATCCCATGTGTGGAACGTACATGACACACACTAGCTCTCTAGGTCTAGGATTCCCCACCCTTGTCTAATAGTTTAAGATTCAAATAATTTTTACCAGGAGCTGTGTTAGTACAATTCTATATTCCTATGACACTAGTACTACACTGCGTGGTTCTCTTGATCTTTTAAGACAACTAAAATCCACTGCATAAACCACTGTTTTCAACCTTATCTGGATTTAAAAAGGACCAAGGTGTAAAAAGTTATATCAAAATAATATAGCTTTAAATAGAAGCCATTTAGTAGTGATTAAAACATATTGTTCTCCAGACCTCTTAATAGTAACAATCTCAATCAGCTTCAGGTATAATCACTGTTTTTATTATTATTATAACCAATATTTCTTTTCTTTCATTGTGTTGTCTCCTTTTGTTTTCCTCTGTGTGCTGTATGCCGTGAAGCTTTGGATCAGCTGTGTTGCGCATAAAGTTTGATTTGATCTTCATATGAATACTATCAACTGAAACACACACCGAGAATATGGTGAGATATATTTCTGAGGCCTCCACCTGTCACACGCGTTCATATTTCAACCAGGATGTGACTGCTGTACTTTATCATCCCTATAGAAATGAATAGTGTGTCATTTTACGATACTTTCCTTCCCTAAAGGCTCAGCTGGATGAAAAATATCTCACCTAGTGTATGAAAACAGTGTCTCTCTCTCTCTTTTTCTGTTTCTCTCTTACACACACACACAAACACACACACACACACACACACTTGTGCCTCCAATCTGTCATCGACACACTGACATACTGTAAACACGCAGGCTGCATGTACATGTACACAGACACACACAAACAGAAACATACGGCCCTTCGCTGACACTTTTTATACGCACATGCTGTCAATGTGGCTTATTACAAACTCGTTACAGCCAATTCACTTGACATCATGGGAAGAACAGCAACACACATACACCCACACAAACACACACACACACACACCCCAGCCAGAAGCCAGGGCAGTTAAATGAGGGGAAACCTGTGCTCAATGGGTCATTATGTTACTGCAACTTTTGTGTGTGTGTAAATGTGTGAACGTAGAATTTAAGAAGAAGAAATTAAAGCGATATTACCGTCTCTAATAATAATTCTGCCAATTAGCGCTCCGCTACAATAGGGATGGATTCAATTAATTATGAATCTGTGACAGAATGATCTCATCATCTCGCACCCTCTTTTTTTCTTTAGATTTTCCAGAGCTTCTCAGTAGAAATAACTGATTGTTTCCCCATGCAATGCTGAACAAATTCTTCATCTGATTTTTCTTTGTTTTTTTTCAAATACAAAACGACAATGAATGCAGGCATAAAGGATCAGTATGCTGAAGATAATCTGCTTACTTGAATCAGAGTTCCTAAACTTTTTGAGACTTCCAAGACTTTGAAAGAAATTGGAACTACCAAACATTCTCTGTGTGTACATGAAACATGTTGACATGGATTTTTATTTCATTTCATATTATTTTTACTACACTATGTATGTTATCCCTCTCCATCTAAAAAATATGAATAAATCATAATATGTTTTTCAGTTCCTTCTTGTATTTAATGTGCATTTTATCTTTGCTTATATAGTTGTAATATAACTTTACATGTTTATAAGATGACTTTTCTCAGTCCATCTGACCTACCTGTGTGTGTGTGTGTGTGTGTGTGTGTGTGTGTGTGTGTGTGTGAACCATCAAGCATTTATCTCAGCAAGCAACAGAGTCCATTATTCAACCGCATGTCACATCTGCAGAATGCAGGTCAAGTTGAGCTCTGTGGGGGTGTGAGTGAGTTTGTCACCAAATTATCTGTGAATAAGGGTGTGAATAGGCCTCTGTAAAAGTGTGCGTGTGCGTATCTCAATGCACACACACACACACACACACACACACGCATTAGACCACTTAGCCTTGTAGCGCTGCCGTGTGCGGCGGCTGCAGGCTGAGTCCATTCCCCGGCTGACATGAGTTACTAATCACCTCCTGAATCCTGGGGGTGCAGCAGTATATTTCTGAAAAGAGGACATGTCCTCTTTAGCGTCTCCTGTGGAGGCTCATTGTTTATTTCCTGACTTTAAGACGTTAATGCTCGAGTGGACGGTGGGAAGGTGAAATCCTACAATTTCAAACTAAAGCAGTTGTGACAGAGGTGTGCACTGTAACTCTATTTTAACAACTATTTGTATTATATGAGTCAATTAATCTATTCATTATTGAAATGATTAATAAATTAGTTATTTGGTTCATAAAATGGTGTAAAAATGTCAATCACTGTTTCCCAAAGTGAAGATTGTGCCTTATTTTTGTCCAGACTAACATCCTACAACCCAAAGATTATCAGTTTACTCTTATAAAAGGCTAAAGAAATAATATATGAGAAAATGGAACCAGGGATTTTACTTTACTTCTTAAAGATGTTTTAAGTTCTAATACAATTGATGGCAAATAATCATTGCAGCTCTCTTCTCAAGTGTAGGTTTCAGAGTAAAACCTCAGTAGTCCATTCATATGTTCACAAGAAAAGGCTTTTGAAATGAAAAATTGAAGGCTAATATTACCTCCATAATTGCACTTAAACATACAGCAAACCATTCAGTTCATGGCTCTAGCTGATTATTTGTGCTCTATTTTTGTAATGTATTACCTAAATGTCACTTCACTTCAAATTCACTACATACTATATATATTTGAGCAGACACATAAGAACAACTTTCAAAATGTCTGTAACTCGTGATGTTGAAATTAGAATCGGTGTGTAAAAATGGTTCAGAACTGCATGTGTGTCGCTTTAAACGCAGGCAGGTTTTACTGGAGGGCGACAGCCACCATGACAGCACAGAGCGGATTGTCTCCGAGCCCAGAACAGTGTAGGTGGAGATATTTCTGAAGCGTCACATTTTATTCGATGAGATATTACTACATATCTCCCTGCTAATCTCCCACCTCTGGTTTATTTGTCAAAGCCAAACACACCATTTCCAACCTACAAACTTGCACTAATTAATTAACCCTTTTCACTAATATTGGAGGTGTCTGGCTCGCTTCACGCTTCTGAAAATGACTCGCTGCTTGTTTGCCTGACGGAGGGATGTAATCCTTAAAGCCAAGCTGTTCCTCCTAAAAAAAAAACAGCACAAACTGAAATACTAAACCATTTAGTTTCTTTGTCTTAAATTGACTGCAGTTAAATATATACCTGTGCAGGTAACATACATGTAATTACTGACAATGCATTAAAAGCACATGACTGGAAAAGTACTGGACACGGTGAAAACGTTTGATGGTAGGATCATGAGATTTGTTTTAAACGTGCAAAAATAAATAAATAAAAGAAATTAACCAGTTGACATAAATAATGACAGAACTGCACAAATGATAAATGAGCAAATGTTCTAGGAGAATTTACCAAAAGCGTTTTGCTTCAGTTAATTAACTAATAATGACCCGAATCAGCACAGACACAGATGAGGCCATGTTAAAAGTCCCATTTGCACCTGAATACTTAACTTACTGCACTTTGTTTCCATCATAGAAAACAAAGGCGCTATAATGATGTAGGCAAAGAGCCATATATAAGTGCAGAAATGAGGACTTTTATAATGGCTGTACTGGATTCTCAAAGGAACAGAAAAAAAAACAATTTGAACCACTTAGTGAGACAGATCTGACTGTTAAATGGCAGCATGTAGAGTTAGATGGTTCCTGAGAGCTAAAACAGCCGGGAAAAAAAGGGATGTGTTATAGGGCTTCAACTAAGGAATATTCTGATAGTGGGTTAATCTGGTGATTATTGAAACAATTAATCGATTAATCAATTGGTTCATAAAATGTGAAACACTGTTTCCCAAAGGTGAAGATTCCACCTAAAATGTCTGTTGTGTTTTGCCCAGAGGAATCCGTGACCACATCTTTTAAAAAGAATGACCCCGAATAATTCATTGATCATCAAAATAGTTGGTAATATGTAATAATAATGTAATATTTGTGAACTAATGGAATAATCAACTAATCGTTGCAGCTTTAATGTGTTGTTCCCAAAACATGTTGGAATGTTCCGTAGGTTAGAAGATTCAATTATTTAACTGGAAACTGATTATCTTTGGATTGTTGACTATTGGTCTGGACAAAAAAGGACATTTTACTTAGAATATTCAGCTTTGGGAAACAGTGATGTGCATTGTACATCATATATATGATCCAAACATCTAAATAATGAATTATTTCAATAATCATGAAAGGAATCCACTCTCAGAATAGTGGTTAGTTGCAGCCCTAGACCTCAGTCATAAGAGGCATTTGGAAAAACACCAGGAGGCGAAGGTGAGTCATGGTGAGCGATGCGTTGATGTCTAGAAATAAACATACAATACCCCACGCTCAGAGTTCTCCATGTGTGAATCTCTCTATCGGAGCAAGGGCAAGGCAGGTACAGGACAGGAAGGGGCGGAGCCAAAGACAGGAAAAAGGATAGAGAGAGACATAAAAGGGCATGAGAGTCGAGTCAGAGAAACCTGTGTTTGTTGTTTGTGTTTTGACACTGATTCCCACAGCGTTTAGTTCTCCATCTGAACGCAGCTGGCAGAAAGAACAGCCTCATTTAGTAGGATTTTCTGGCACAGACCAAGTGTTACGGCTGCCTCACACTGACAGTGAACTCTTCTGCACTGTGTTTCTGCACGGTTGTGACTTTCACGTGCCCTTTCTGCTAATCCTTTAACTTTTTCAAGTGTTAACACAAAGTAGTACAGACACAAATTTGTTCCCACACCTGGAGAACAATGAACATGAATGGACTGGACTGAACAGCCTGAAAATTGGGAAAAAAACAGATTTAATTTGATTTTGATCTGTTTAGGCAGCCATGAAAAGATCAGACCTGCCTAATATGGGTTGAAAAGAACGTTCTCTTGCTGTATAAATCAGTGAGCCGACTTCTGTAGGTTTGAGCAGGTGCCACAAGTGATGCATCAAGATAGAAGGATTTAAGTTTCAAACATGGAGACTGTAACAGGAAGAAATCCCAGAGTTGCATCAGTGGCATGAATAATTTTTGGTCCATGAATATTGAACAAAGAAAAACAAGAGCTGGGAGACTAAGAAATTATTCAGGTGCATCAGCAATGTAAAGAGGTTGTGCAAAGAAATGAAGGACTCTCTCTTACACCTTTGTCATCAATCATGGAGAAACGACTAATCAATTGGAAACATTATTTATCATTTCAGCAGTTCTTCATCTGATTCCAACTGATTTCACATATTTATTGTCAAGGAAAATCAACAAACTCCCTCCCTCAAGTCTCAGTTGTGTTCTTTGCTGTTGTGAAAATGTGGAGAGTTAGAAGAGGAGGAGAGTGATTGATATGTTGTGATGGATCAGCCTGAGAAAAGAATGGATGTACAAGTATTTGTGCAAAATCATGATTGTCCGTGCATGTGCATAAGTATATGCATGGCTAATAAAACAAACTGAAATAAAGACAATGGATATTGAGCTTTGTTAGCTGCTTTATCAGGTAATGTGAGCACTAAATGTCCGAGTGTTATTTCTGTATTATACACACATTCTGGAGGAGAAATATTTATGCTCTGATGATGCTGTGCTAAAGTGAAAAGACTCAATATAAAGTTCAGTCTTGTTTGATCTTTCAGAAATATTGTATGATAGTGTGAATTGTCAGAAAGGGAGGTTGCGAAAAAGGCCATGATATGAAAGATATTTTTTGGCTGAGAGCAGCGAGTCTGTCCACAGACCCATCTGGAGTTTTCTCTATGTGTGTGTGTGTGTGTGTGTGTAACAATCCATGGATCTACCCCTGTCAACATTGGCTTCAGATGCCCGAGAAGAAGTTCCAGACCATCAGCGAATGCACATAAACACATATACAGATGGTGATATGGCTCTCATCTGGTATATTCAGGCACACAGACACATGGCACATTCATACAAGTGAACAAAACAATCAAAGCTATTCTCACACACACACACACACACACACACACACACACACACACACATTGTTCCACTCAATGAATTCATTAGTCCATTAAGTGTGCCTTCTCACATGTCTCTTTGTGACATCATGGCATCAGTGATTTGTTATGGATACATTTTTACTATCTGTATTGGTAACAGGTCAGTAATATCTCAGTATGTCACTAACATGTCAGTATCTCAGCAGTAACATGTCAGTAACCTGTCAGTGACGTGTCAGTAACATGTAAATAACATGTCAGAAACTCTGCAGTAACTTTTCAGTAATTTGTCAGTAACATCCCAATGACATGTGAGGATCATGTGAGGTCAGTAGCATGCCAGTAACTCAGCAGCAACATGTAAGTGACATGTCAGTAGCGTGTTACTAACATGTTAGTAACTTGTCAGTAATGTGTCAATAATTTGTTGTTGGCATGTTGTATCAGTACCCTGTCAGTAACGTGGTAATAACTTGTCAGTACTGTCTTAGTAGCTTTGTTGGTAACATATTGGTAATATCAGTAACATGTCAGTTATGCGTCAGTAACATTTCTGTAACAGCAGTAACATGTCAATGTGTCAATAATTTGTCAGTAACATATTTATAGCATCAGTTACATTCTTTGACAACAGTAAGTTGTCAGTAATGTGTGAATAATTTGTCAGTAGCATATTGGTACCATGTCAGAAATGTGTCAGTAACTTTTTCAGTAACATGATATCTACACATATTTGAGTCATTAGCCAGTGTTTTCTGGATTAGTGTTTGTTTTTCCACCTGCTACATGAACAGTTTTCCTGTTCTCCTGTTATTTGATGGGGATTAGTTCCATAAAAAAGGGAATGTGGCCCTGGTGCTTGGTGCCAGATCGCTAAAACCTACTGTAAATACTCTAAATACACATATGGGATTTGTCCATTGCAGACACTGGTGAAGCATTTCTTACAAACAGCCCTTTGGGGGGAAGGTGCTGTTAATAATTCATGTTAATTCTGCACAAATGCATCTTTAAGACTAAAAAAGGGTCGACTAGCTCAGCAGAGGAAGCATCACATTAGATTTATGTCTCATTTAAGCACAGTGATAGGATAATGTCCATTATCTATTTTCATTTGCACACTTTTTATTAGAGCTGTTTCTTTTTTTTAATTTAAATTGTTAAACCAGACAGATCATCAAATCAATGTGTTTTGCACTGGTGGAAAGTAACTTAGTACATTTATTCAAGAACTGTACTTAAATACAAATTAAGTTCTTGTCTTTAGATTTTTGTTCTTATTTTACAATTTATTTATCCAATCCTCTTCCTTTATTTATTATAGGATAATTATAAGTCTATAATTCACTCTATTTCAAAGGGAAGTAATGTATTAATATTGTATATTACTCCGCAACATATATTTTACAGCTTTAGTCTTTTCTGATTATTATTTTACATTAAAAATAATAATAATAATAATGATTTTGAGCAAGATTTATTCCCAAACTTCTTGTCACATGGCCTATAACCCATTCCCCTAATCACATGGTTTCAGGTATATAACCAAAGGTCAAAAATGCCAGTATTTCTGAAAGAAAAAGGAAATCAGAGAAATTTTAAAATGTATTATTATTTGAGGACCACATACTAAAACTAGCATATTTACTGTTTATTTCATATTTAGACTTTATATTTTCTGTATATGTGAACATGTTGACTAATGTGCAGTGTTCCTTTAAAACAAAGCAATAAAACTATGTAAAGTAAAATTGAAAGCAGTTAAAATATATATCAATAATAACACAATATTTCGCAAAAAAAATATCGAAAATAATTTTACTGCACCACTTTTAAGTATATTTAGCTGGAAATGATTCTATCCTTAAAGTTAAAAAGGACTATTTTTATGTACAGGTATTGATACTTTTATTAAAGTAAAGATGATCCAAGTTCTAAAGTCAACCTGGGCCTGAAAGCTACAGATCAAATAAAATCTCACACACACACACACACACACGCACACACACACACACACACACACACACACACACACACACACACACACACACACACACACACACACACACACACACACACACACACAGACACACACACACACAGTGTTTAGGGAGTTCCAGGAACATTAATTATTCATTCTGTTCTCAACCTTTTGATGAAAAGTGTATCTTCTGGCGCTGGATGTTCCAGCCCTCGGGGACCCACCTGGCTGTAGAAACATGGGAGCCCCATTAAGACCTCAGATATGTCTAGAATCGTTCACTTTCACTTCGCATTATCAGCGGCATCTCCCGGTTTTCCTTGGAAAATAAAGTCCACGAGGAACATGTGTAACACCGCGCTGAAAGATTAATTGGACAGTTGTGCGCATTCAATTCCCGATAAAGTTTTGGCATTGGAATAATTTATGGGCTCTGAAAGGCATGTAAAACACTTTAGAAAAAAGACTTCTTTTGCAACCCAGGCGACTGGACTAAAGTGTGTGGAATGAAATATAAATGACCCCATAAACTGGTCCATGATAATCTCTGGTCGCATGTATTTGTATGCTCTTCTTCTGTCAATTACTTTGTCTCTTCTGTCTCCACGACTCATCACCATCATTTTATTCCCTCACTTTTCTGGTATGGTGCATGCCTCTTTTGTTTCTCAGGCAGCTCCAGCCCGTGAGAGAAGCTCTACCCGAAGCGAGCACTAACATTCGCCATCTGTGAAAATAATAACCACTGTAACAACACAGATCTAGAGATCTGACAAGAGAACAACACACTAAAGGTCACTTTACCTGTCTGAATCTAATAGCTGTTGATTTGGTCATATGTCTGCTTTTTGTTTTGTTCTTCTAGTCCACGAGTGGGCAGCAAACAAGTTTTAATTCTAGTCAAGTCAAGTCATTTATTCTGTATAGCCCATAATCACAAATCACACATTCACCCCAATGGGCTTTATAGCCCACATATACAACAACAAAACAACATCCGCTGTCCTTAAAACCTCACATTGTACAAGAAAAAACTCCCTAAAAAACAAGTACTAAAAAAAAAAAAAAAAGAACGTCAGGAAGAGTAACACAAGAGGATCCCTCTTCCAGGACAGGCTGCAGTAGATTATGTGTGCACAATATGGAAACAAGATATTCTGCACGTCAAATACGATTATAAGTATATTGGAAAAAGCAGTGTCTCTGCTTACAGGAACTGTTGGAGTTTCTTCTGTAGCACAAAGACAGATCGTTTACTGTCTGTCCAAATGGTGACAGAAATCCTCCTTGGCTCCGAGCAGGTAGAAACTGACATTAACGTGACGCTGATGAATTTACAACATGACACATATGCTGGAGGCAGCGCTTGATCTCAGGTTGGAAAACGCTCTTCCTCCTCCCTTAAAATAACCGGTTTTCTGTATCTTCCTCATCCCGTATTTGCATCGGCTCAGCTCTCCTTTCTCTGTGTCATGAATTCATAAACGTGCTCAGTGAATCTGACCCGTGTGAGACCTGCAGCTGTGACTAATGGGCTGAGTTCAAGAGAACATCTGAACTCATCTCAGCTGCTTTTTCCTCTCTGCCCCCTTTTCCTTCTCTCTCCTACATCCACTGCAGGGATGTTTGTCCTCCAATTGGCCTTTTTATGCATATTTTGACCTGCTAGCCTTGTTAGCATCTATTTAGCATATCCATTTGACCCCAGGTTAACTGGTGCAGCCTTGATTTATTTATTTTTTTTCATACATTTTCGTCCTTACCCCCTTTAAGCGTCTCTTGTCTCCTCTACCTGCACCTCTTCTGAAGTCTCTACCTTCACCTTTTTATTTCACTCCTGGAATGTTTTTTTCCTCTGGCTCTGATAGATAGTTTTATCCTCCTGGTATTTGGGGTTTTCTGTGTTAGCCCAGGTTAACCTCTGATTAGCATTTCCAACTGACTCTGTGCCCTGGCTGGCTCCTCAGCCCCCAGTGTTGCATTCAGATTAGCAATAAGGTGTCCGGCAGTGTGCCCGATTCCGTCCTGTCAGTGTTAAAACACACATGCTCGGCTTTTAATTGTTTTGCTATCGTGTTGATTTGGAAGAACATGTACTGTAGAGGTGGTTAATTTATGTTTCAGTCACGTCATCTAGCAGTCATAGTAATTATGACCCAAACTACGACTCAACAGAAAAAAAAAAAAAACTGCAATTATCCCAGTTGTCTGGTATATACTGAATAGTAGTACTACTGAAAAGTAGTAACTTTAACTCACTAATTGTTTGATTAGTTTCCAACTATTACATTAATTGCCAATTGAATAATCAATTTGAATAATAAAAAGTCCAAATTGTCTGGTTCCAGCTTCACACATTTCATATTTTCTGATTTCTTTAGTTTTCTATAATAGTAAATTGATCATTTTTGGGTTGTGGACAGTTGGTCTGGACAAAAATACATTTTACGTTAAATCTTCAGCTTCGGGAAACAGTGATTGACATTTGACGTGATTTATGAACAACTAATTGATTAATCATTTCAATAATCTATAGATAATTGGACTATTGAAATAGTTGTTAGTTGCAGCCCCTGTAGAATTTATTATTGTGGGACATTGTTGATATTATTACATATATTGATAAAACAATGATCTATAATAGCACTTCCAATCATTTCAATAATCAATAGACTAATCAACCATTACAATTTTTGTTAGATTCAGTGCAGCAACCCATGTTTCATTTGATCATTTTTTCAAAATGTGCATATAATTGACCTATGTGGTTATTAATTATGGCCTATGTGTGGGTGTAATTTTTCATGAATGTAAAATCACTGTGTGCATCTCTGCATCTATATTTGTCCTCTAGTCTGACAAAGCACATAGAACAGATTTATCTCAGAAATTCCACCCTTTCTTCCTCTGTACTATGATTATTTTTGGTGCAGTTTGCTACTGGGGTCGGTATTTTAATGAAACTTAGTGGGACTTCGTTAGGATTTGTCAAAAATATAAAAGTTTGAGGCAGATTCCACTTATAGAGTTTGCACAACAACATTTTTTAGTGACTCAGATTAGTGATTTATAGATGATCACAGCTGCTTTATTTTAAATCAGACAGACACGTCATACATCATTTTCTCCACTAATCTCAGATCTAGTCTCTAGTCTCAAGCTCTAGTCTCAGGATACTCTATATAGATGTACTTTTACAGGTGAAAAACAAGATATTGAAAGCTTGCTTTTACTATTTTTTTTCCTTCGCCTATCAGTTTATACAATAGCTTTTATCAATGTGCGGTTAACATTAATGACAATAGTTACCTATACTACCAACACTAGTTATTGACCTTCTGTATTATGTGTTGACCATGGGAACATCCACATCCACGTCCACAAATGAAAGTTATTTTCAGGAGAAAGTTCACTAGGAAGTTACTCAATGTTGTCAACGTGTGAGCTCATTTCTAACCACAGAGACACTGGTGAAGACACAGAACATTTCAAAATACACCCTTACAATACATGTATTTAACACTATAATGAGTAGAAAATGTCAACAGTTAATTTTAGAACTATGACATTGCTGGAATTTTCTAATGTCAATATGTCTGCAGTCCTACACATTGACTTTTTAATCTCAAACATGTTCAATTTGATGTTGGTTTACAGTGTGGTTGTTGCTTTAATCTCAATCGTTGCCCAAGTGAAATGTAAAACGCACTCAAAACCTTTTTAGGTGCATTTTCTGAAGTGTGAAGCGAGAAACTAACAAAACATATTTAAAATCTAATGTTAAAAAAAAAAAAAGCGAATGCAAGTCTTAGCAAATCAAGATGCATAAGCCGTGTGTGAGTGGGTAAGATAGAGAGATGGGAAGATGACAGTGATACAGAGAAATCAAGAAAGCAAAGGAAAGCAGAGGCAGGTGATGTTGACAAGCCAGTGTGCATGTTATCAAAGACACAGAAAGCTGTGTGCGTCTGCAACCTTAAAAAATTAAAGAAAGAAAGAAGGAAAAATATGTTTTTATCTAATATCTTGGCAACTCTATTAATATTCATGTGGCTCAAAGATTAGGGAAGATTAAACAAAATTTCATATTGCTTTAAGAAGTGAATAACAGTTAATGGTCTTCACTGTCATGGCAGCCATTGTATAACCTGCACTGTGTGATAAATGATAATCTGTAAGGACCATATTTTTATTGACTGACACTGACACTTTTAAATTCTCAAAGTAATTTTCCTTTTTTTTTGAGACATCTTCTATTGCTCAGTCTGCCATACATAATCATTTCCACCTGCTAATCAACTATGAGGACACTTTAAATTGACATCATTTGCTCTATTGATTAATCTGTCTATTAGTCATATGGTTTAAAGGTGCAACATGTAGTACTTTATCCATCAATGTATAAACTGTCAACCAAATCATCATATTGGTAGTCATAAAGATATTGTTTTCCCTCTATCTTATGTCAGAGTACTAGGTACTTCAATTAACTGTTTGCTCCTTCCACCATCTGCAGTCACAAGAGGCTGTACAAAAGAGTCCTCTTCCTGTGGAGGAACAGTCCTCTTCCTGTGGAGGAACAGTCCTCTTCCTGTGGAGAAACAGTCCTCTTCCTGTGAAGGGGCAGTCCTTTTCCCTCTTCATATACAAAAACAGTCCTCTTCTTGTACAAAAACAGTCCTCTTTCTTTGGTGGAACAGTTCATTTTCTGTGATGGAACAATCCTCTTCCTGTGGAGAGACCAGAAACATACATGGTACTACTACATGTTTCCTTCTGTTGTTTTGTTTTTGTCAGTCTGCATTTTGATTTCCTTCTGTCTTCCATCCATCTTGGTGAGTGCCCAGTTGGGGTAACCACTATTTCTAAGTGCTTGTTTGATGTGTGTGTGTGTTCCTTCTCTTTCCCTTCTTCTTTGGAAGGGATGCTGTCTGCCCAGTGTTGAAGGGTTCTGATGACCCCCAGTTTGTGTTCCAGTGGGTGATGAGAGTCAAAGAGTAAATATTGGTCGGTGTGTGTGGGTTTCCTGTAGACCTCTGTTTTCTGTCTTTGGAGTCCTTCCTGGTGAAGTTGATGTAGCTGTTGACTGCGTTTAGTCGGTAGACATATCTTGGTCAATGGCTTCTGTAAGTCTTAGGTCTTGTAGGCAGTGAACAATCTATTTCTTACAGCACTCTGTTGGGTCTCTTTCGAAAGGTGAAACATCTTCAAGCTACAAGAAAAAGTCCAGTTGCTTACAAGTAACTCCTTTGACACTACAATGACCTGGATGAGTGAGAATCTACACGGACATCTCTCTTTCTGTAAATAAACAATCCATCCTGTACAGAACAGCCTTTTTCTGAAGGAACAGTCCTCTTCATGTGGAGGAAGAGTCCTCTTCCTGTGGGAAAACAGTCCTCTTCCTGTGGAGGAACAGCTCTCTTCCTGTGGAAAAAACAGTCCTCTTCCTGTGGAGGAACAGTCCTCTTCCTGTGGGAAAACAGTCATCTTCCTGTGGAAAAAACAGTCCTCTTCCTGTGGAGGAACAGTCCTCTTCCTGTGGGAAAACAGTCCTCTTCCTGTGGAAAAAACAGACCTCTTCCTGTGGAGAACCAGTCCTCTTCCTGTGGGAAAACAGTCCTCTTCCTGTGGAGGAACAGCTCTCTTCCTGTGGAAAAAACAGTCCTCTTCCTGTGGAGGAACAGTCCTCTTCCTGTGGGAAAACAGTCATCTTCCTGTGGAAAAAACAGTCCTCTTCCTGTGGAGGAACAGTCCTCTTCCTGTGGGAAAACAGTCCTCTTCCTGTGGAAAAAACAGACCTCTTCCTGTGGAGAACCAGTCCTCTTCCTGTGGGAAAACAGTCCTCTTCCTGTGGAGGAACAGCTCTCTTCCTGTGGAAAAAACAGTCCTCTTCATGTGGAGGAACAGTCCTCTTCCTGTGGGAAAACAGTCCTCTTCCTGTGGAGGAACAGTCCTCTTCCTGTGGGAAAACAGTCCTCTTCCTGTGGGAAAACAGTCCTCTTCCTGTGGATGAACAGTCCTCTTCCTGTGTGCAAACAGCCTACCAACTATCTTTTCTCTGAGATAAAGGTGAAAGCAAGAAACTAAATTGCTTTATTGATTATTTACTCTAATTATTCTGTTAAAGTACTACACATGGCACCTTTAATCTGCTGCTTTGACCTCTATTTACTACTTACCTGCGTTTGAAGGTGAGAATGACGCCAAGGAGGATGATGATGAACATGAGAATCCCTGCGATGACTCCAGCCATCTTCACAGTGCTGTCCACCTGCTTCTCTGGCTCCATGGCGTCTGAGTCCTGGGTGGAGGCGCCTACACACACACACACACATACACACACACACACACACACACACACACACACACACAAGTATGCACACAGTCATCGATCGGTAATCATATACGAATAAGAGAGAACGACACATGTATGTACGCACACACACACACACACACACACACACACACACACACACATACAAGGTTGAACACACAACAAACAATCAGAAACCATGCATGCATAAGCATACACACATCCAGTCACACACAGAGGCACAGAGAAGGAGGTTTATTCATGGTCAGCGTCTTTCATTAAGACTCTCTCACTTACAAAAAACACACATGTGTTAGCCACACACAAAGATCCCAAGGTGAAGATACTCTAAACACTGCATCCATATGCAAAGAGACAAGCAGCTCAGAGCCTCATGCAGGGGGAAGAAAGCAGAAGTGACAGCAAACTACACAACAAAGAGCTGGGAGGCTTTACAGGGACATAGACAAATGTTGTTAAAAACTCAAAATTTCACTTTTTAACTGTGATTTTACCAAAAAACTAGCTTATCTATTTTGTTGGTAACAACATTATTAAATATCACACAATGATCATAAAGCACATGGCAAAGCCTAAACTGATTATTTTGATTCGAGATTTGAGTAATTAATGTCCTTAATGTAACAATTAGTGAATAATCGATTAGTTGGTTCATAAAAAGGTGAAAAATGTCAATCACTCTTTCCCAAAGCTGAAAACCAGTTCAAATAATATAGTAAACCAAAAAAAATGAAGAAAAATTCTGATTTAATCAGTTGGTACCAGAGAAGATGGACATTTTTTCTTAAACATGACTCAAATGCATGAATCACTTATCAAAATAGTTAATGATCAATGTTTAAGGTGGCATCTAATTGATTGATTGACTAATCATTGCAGCTTTAATGGCGAATGAATGTTCGTAAACATCAAAGAGAAATGCAGCCATGTGGGGGATCATGAACTTGATATTACTGTATATCAAATTCAACCAAAAAAACAAATAAAAACATTTAGTTAAAAAAGAAAGTTGGCAGATTTGGGTACTGAGACATATGTAAGAAAAAAGTGGAGAAAAGAGGACAACATTTTTTAAAGCTGCAAGTATTTTTATGACTTAAAAGTCATAAAAAGGCAACAAGCTTTAAAGTCCACACAAGCACATAGAAAATGCCTGACATGCATTTCTCTTTCATACAAGGATTATATGAGCTTGCAAACAAATAAACACAAGGGACAGAAAACCAGAAGACAGGGAAGGTGAATAGAGGTTGTGGTGCAGTGTGGATGCAGTTTCAAGTAGAAAACAGCAAAAGCTGTCACTGTGAGGTTTGATGTTAAGGTTGAACGGAGAGAGACAGAGAAGAGCTTCACCTCTGAATGCAGGTAAGATGCTGCTTCCTGATGTATATCATGGCATGACATGTCACCAGATTCTGAAATTTCACTTGTTTCTTTTCTAGAAATGTATTATTTTGCATTGAAAATAAATTTGCACATTTACCTTGAAATTCCACTCCTCAACTCCATTTTCATTTTCTTTGCACATATTTTCACGACCATAAGGTGCACAGTACCAAAAAGCGCAGTCTCAGTTCTGTGTGTTCACACATAAGGCACCTAACTATAGGGAACAGGTTTTATATACAGAAATAGATATATACAAAAATAGAGTCGGAACAAAAATGAGTTTGGTTGGGCTTTATTTAAGTATTGATTACAAAGTCCTAACATTTTTTAATCATTGTGGGCATGGTAAAACACAGATAAAACAAGCACACAAGTATGTGTGTATTAAAAAATAGAGCAGGGTAATGTCATCAATCAAACCATCAAAGTCCTCATCCTCTGTTTCTGATTCCAACAGCAGCTAAATATCCATCAAACATGCCAGCTTCACTTTCTTCACTCACAGAAGTCAATTTCCACAGCGTGGCCCAGCGGAATGATGCATTATAATCCGCTGGAAGTTGTTCTACTTCCAGCTACTGTAGTCCTGGTCCAGATAGAAAAATAACACCTAAACCAAAGCACCAAGATGGACCTCCTCGAAAACGTTCAATTTTTATTTCTGCTGCTAGCTTTACTGCTTTTAGTTGAATGATGACCGTCGGAACGCTTCTCCCACTCATTCTTTGCTCGGTGTTCTACTGATCGAGTCTTTCCTCCAACTCATGCCACCTGCTTTATGCGGAAACTCAGCTGGTAGCTGATCGCCTTCAGTTTAAACTGTGCTTTATAAGCGTGTCTCTTTACCGTTTTCAGGGTGTTAAAACATTGATGTTCTGCATAAGGCACATCCCCATTATTTTATATACAATTACAAAATACGGTAAAAGAATTATATCATTTCTGATTTCTGAATTCTCATTTGAAATTTTAAATTTGAGTTAAATTCAGATTAAACAATCAGGATAAATGTAGATAGAACACATAAGAAAACCAATTAGAAAAAATAGCCGACAAATCTTAAGATTTATTTTTTTTTAATCTGGGTATTTTTCTTGGATAACTATCAACCAAAACCAAAACTGATTGGTTGGGACCTTTCACAGTAGCTACCACCATCAGTGTGTGAAGTTGTGTGGGTATGTGTGTGTGTGAATGTAATGTTAACATACAAGGACCCAGACACACCAAACCAACATCAAAGACCTAGCGGTTGCATCGTCTCTCATCACCTACGTTTGTCCCAAACAGCAGCACCTGAACACACCACAAAGACCACAACCAGCAGTCGCTTACGTCCATTCTGCACATGCATGAGAGGAAATACCTCCCACGCCAGCTGGGGGCATCAATTTGCATTCATCATTCAAAAAAGGGAAACCAGATGCGTTGACTTCACGTTTACATGGCTCTGACACCACGGACCATTGTTTTTAATCCAGGATATTGTTGCTGGCAGGTGAAACTTTTTAGATACAGAAGTCTGATTTTATTGTAATTTAACATCATGTCGAAAAGTTGGAATAGTGGCTTCATATAATAGGTCGTTTCTTCCATGATCACTATGTGATTATTATTATATTTGAATAAAACTGAAATTGAATCATTTGGTAAGGCAATTGTTGTGAAAAAAATTTTAAACTTGAAAACTACACACATGATCGGATGCATTGATGTATTGAAAACAATTAAATTGTAAAAAAAAAAAATGAGTTAAAAGGTTTTTTATGTATAATAAGATGTTAGAAACAGTGCTGGTGTTGTTCTCCAGGATCTTTTTTTATCGATTATCTTAGCTCCTCTTGTTACATCAGGACAGATTCAAGGTGCCAATAGAAGTTTGCACAAAAGAATCACAAAACAACTGTCTGCTCCGTAATGCGAACACTTCCTTTTCTCTTCTCATGCTGACTAGCAGCTGAACAACCAACCAGGAGTCTAGTCCATACAAATGCAAAACATTGAATTGCCAAAGAGACAGGAAATGAAAGCAGACTAACTTGACTATTAGAGAAACTGATTCCCTCTGTCAGAGGGTGGATATAAGCAGTCATGGTATAAAGGTGATAGAAAGGAGAGAGCAGAGATAAACAAAGATGGAAATGAACAGATAAAACAGATGGGGGGGTTGTACATTTGGGACAGTACAAGCACAAAGAAGAGAGAATCATCAAGGAACTCCAGGAGGCTGAGGAGGAGAAGGACGAGGTAGACGTAGGGACGAGATAAAAGGAGGAATGACAAAAGAAAGAAAGAGCGGTCAACGGTTAATCACACGTAACTGTGGGATTCTGTTCTTTGGCAGCCGGGCAGCCAGCAGCCTCTTGTTCTAACCTTGATTCACAAAGACAGCAGATTAATGGAGTTACACCGCTGCGTGAGAGTTCAGCCGAATCCCCCCGTGTGTCTCAGCCTCACCCTCTGCATTAACAACACGGGGTTGGCAGTGGAACGCAGCGGCCAATGGCTTAAGCGTCTAACAACCTTGGCACGCTCCGTAATAGCTGCTGCGATCCTCGGTGGCTGCAGTGACGGCATGCTCCTCTAAAAGCCCTGAAATGCCTTCAATGACAACGCATTTGATGCCCTTTGTAACCTGAGCACGCAGAGCATCGTCGGATCGGAGCCGCATCACCTTTGAAAGAATGAAACATTTAAGGAAAAGCATCCATCAGTCTCCTCACTGGGCTGCACAATGTGGTACGATGCAGCTTTCTCTGTCTAATTGTGAAGTGAAGTGTTAAGTGCTCTGTGGTGTCTCATATTTTCAGCGCATCAGGCGCACATTGCTATAAATGTGGATCGTAAGTGTTCAGGCATTACCGAGGAGTCTGAATAATGCCTCAGATTGTGGAATAACAAAATATTTGAGGAGTGCAGTTGGACAACATTTGTGGAGGGTTTGGTGCTGGGGTTGTTGTCACAACTGTGCACACTAACCAAATCCTGCAGAAGGCTTCATTCAGCCAGTCTGTTGAACGTTACCCCCTACAGATCCTTCACTGCACTGCACCTGCCAACTGAGCTGCTGTCTGCTGCCAGCGTAGAGCTGCAACTTAGTTCATTAATATATTGATTAATCAATCGATTAGTTGTTTGGCTCATATGATTGTGTAAAACATGAATCACTATTTTCCCAAAATAATGGTTCAAAGTCTTTTTATTTTATCGTCCAGAAGTCCACAAGCAGAAGATCATCAGTTTACTATTATACAGGACTAAAGAAACCAGAAAATAATCAAGTTTGAGAAGCTGAAACCAAAGAATGTGGACATTTTCTCTTATAAAAATTATTAAATTGCTTAATCGATTTTAATAACAGTGATGGTTGATGTAAAAGCTGGTAACTAATCAATTGCAGCTCTGTCAGTGCTTTCTGATCATAAAACGAGGAAAGTAAATTTAGTATAGAAAGATGCCACAAAGCAGTTTTTGCACACCCTTATATTATCCATCCATCCATTTTCTATCCCGCTTATTCCTTTTCAGGGTCGCAGGGGTCTGCTGGAGCCTATCCCAGCGCATTTTATGGCGAGAGGCAGGGATACACCCCAGATGGTCGCCAGCCAATCGTGGGGCACACACACCATTCACACACCATTCACACACACACTCACACCTATGGGCAATTTAGATTTGCCAGTTAACCTGAGCATGTTTTGTATTGTGGGAGGAAGCCGGAGTACCCGGTGAAAACCCACGCAGACACGGGGAGAACATGCAAACTCCACACAGAAAGGTCCCAGACCCAGGCCCAAGGCGGTCTTGAACCTGCGACCTTCTTGCTGTGAGGCAACAGTGCTACCCACTGCTCCACCGTGTCGCCCCCCCTTATATTATATTAAGGGAAATAATTTTAAAGATAAAATGTCATACCAACTTTTTAAAGTGCTACCAGTATGCTACAGGGTATTTAAATGCTATCAAATAAGTTAAAAATCATTGAGTATTCATTATCCGCTTAACACTTAATTATCCTGCTTATATTATCATGTCCATTTGTCTGATAAAGCAATAATGAAAACATTAATTTATGTGTTTAGTTTTTGTAGAGCTGCAAACAAAATGTTTATGTTCTTTATGTTTTTTTTCTGGTGTCTTTAGTCTTTTGTGGATTGTTGGCCTGGACAAAAAAGAACATTAATAAAGGACATTTAAAGTATAATTTCCGGCTTTGGTAAACATTGATGGATACCATTTTATAACCTAAACTAATTGATTCATTTTTTCAATATATTGATGGAATACTACTATCAAAATAGCTGGTAGTCTATTTTGATAGTAGCATTTCGTCTCTTTTTGCAATCACAAGCCCTACCTCTGGCAACTGAGGGCCTGACTAATGCCTAATCATCAGCAAAAAAAAAAAATATATATATATATATAGTAACTTAGACTCAGCCATTGGTCACTTTTCCTTCCTATAAACTCAGCTGTGGTCTTTCACGTTGCTATGGCTACATGTTTAGTAGTGATGAATTTAGAACAGCTGATTAAACTTCAGGTGAACTATGTGTGCATTTCTGACACTCACCTGTGGGGCCAATCAGAAAACATGTATGATAATGTGATTTTCCATTTAAACCAGCAACACGCTATCGTGCATTTCAGCGGACACCCTGAAGGTTCTGCCAACACACAAACTGTAAAATATTCTTGTTTCAGCACTGAAGTGTCCTTCATCAGGCTACAGCCGAACTGGCTCATTTCCACCATAAGCGTCACAGATCCTGTGCAAGCAGAGGCCTGTCGGGTTGATAAATAATTACCTGACCCGCTCATTTTTAGACAATCAGGCATGTTATGCATGAGAGTGTGGCCTGCTGTGTTCTGTCCCGTTAATGCTGCCATATAGAAAGGACACTCCACGGGAGCCGGTGGCTTTGTAATCAGCGGAGCTCTATAGAAGTGCAAATTTCACATTGTGTGTCTGTCAAGCACATTAGAGTCACATGAGAGCCTCCGGCGATCAGGCAGGAGACGGGTTCACACATTTCCCTGTAGTCCCTGCAGTCCACGGCCTGGTAATCACCCCACAGGTGTATTAAACTCAATGTTCCCCCTGAGTGATCCACAATATGTATCACCTGACACATCTCGGCGTGAGATGTGTAACGTGCTGATTGGGTTCAACAGTTCATGATGTAACAGTAGAGGAACCCATCTGGTGACGGGTTCAGCTCCATTTAACACTGGGATTGGCCAGCTCGAGGCCACTCAGCCAATCAGGCGAACTCTGACAGGGGCAGAGAAGACGTGATCTAACGCGTCTGTGTCCATTACAAAGAGGGAAAAAATTGAGTGTGAGAAAACCGGCACTGAAAAAAGCGTGTGATTGACAACTGGCAGAAACAGAATTTGGAGGACACCACGGCCTCATTTATTATTTTACAGCCATTGTCAGATAACAGGTGGCCCCTAACTATGCACAATTTATGGATCCATCTTGTAGTGTTGCTGGCAGGTGGTGCAGGTATTACTTTCTTGGCACAATCGACTACCCCCCTTCTACCCCCCAAAAAAAAGGAAAAAAAAAAAGACAGTTGGAACAGTCTCAAGCGATGTTGTTGAACAGGTGAATTCTCTTGCAGGCGCAGTCCATCTTTTCTCAAATTAAATTGTCTGGCAGGACGACGCTCTCATTGCAGCCCGTGAACCTGACAGTGACAGCAGCCGTTAATACAGAGCAGCATGACAGTTAAATTAATCTGTCATTTTAATTTTAATGCCTGATCTCAAAACATGGATCAGCTCTCCCGCTGTGGAACAGATGGAGCAAAACCAAGAGGAGGTTGAGGAGTCAACAAGTTTTCATACGGATAATTTGACTTTTCCTATCAAATATATGTGAAATAAAAATAGATGTAGCTGTCAACATGTTGATGAGAGTGAAAGCATTCAGCATAACAGGTTTGTATTGAATCATATAAATGTATGAATGTTTGTATGTTTCTCCACTGATCAAAATACAATACTCTTTACAGTTATTGTATGTTCGCCCTCTCTTGAACTCCTTGACCTTTTTTTCACATTTCAGGCTTCAAATATATACATATAAATGTTTTTTGTGTGAAGAATTAACACCAAGTGGGACACAATCGTGAAGTGGAGCGGAATTTATACAATCTTTCAAACTTTTTTTAGAAATAAAAAACTGAAAAGTGGCATTGTGTGATATTATTTGGCACCTTTACTGTCAGTCAGCAACTCACTCCAGAAGTTCTCTGAGGATTTCTGATTGATCCAATATTGATCTAAATGACTGATGTTGATAAATAGATTCTACCTGTGTGGCATCAAGTCTCAGTATAAATGAACCTGCCAAGAGGCCCATGATCACTCTGCATGAACTGTAGAGATCCACAGCTGAGGTGGAGGAATCTGTCCATAGGACAACTATTAGCCACACACTGCATTAATCTGAACTTTATGGAGTAGTGGCAAGAAGAAAACCTTTCTCAAAGAAATCCGTAAAAAGTCCTGTTTGAAGCTTACTATAGGCCATAAGAGATACATCAAACATGTGAAAGAACGTACTCTGGGCAGATGAAACAACAACAAAATGTAACTTTATGGACAAATTGCAAAATTATGGCAAGAAGAAACACTGCACATAACCCTGAACACACCATTCCACAACATGGTGGGGGCAGCATCATGGTCTGGAGCTGCTTTTATTCATCAGGGACAGGGAAGATGGTTCAAATTGATGGAAGATGATTGAGCCAAATACAGGACCATCCTGGAGGAAAACCTGTTGGATTCTGCAAAAGACCTGAGACTGGGATGGACGTGTACAAGACAATGATCTTAAATATAAAGCTAAATACATAATGGAATGGTTCAAAACTAAAAATATCCAGGTGTTAAATGACAAGTCAAAGTCCAGACCTGAACTCTATTGAAAATCTGTGGAAAGATCTGAAAACTGCTGTTCACAAACACTCTCCATCTAACCTTACTTTAGCAGTTTTGCAAGGAAAATAGGCATACAATTTCCAGTCTCTAGATAAGCAAAACTAAACAGAAATACATGCAAAAGACTTGCAGCTGTAATTGCAGCAAAAGGTGGTTCTACAATGTATTAACTAAAGGGGGTAAATAATATTGCACACCCCACTTCTCTGTTTGTTTGTTTTTTATTTCTAAAAAAATATAGATTAGATTAGATTAAAATATCATACACATTTTGTGCCACTTCACAATAATGTCTCATTTGGTGTTCACAAAAATAATGGCCAAAGGTCAAAAAGCTCAAGGCAGGCAAATACTTCTGCAAGGCACTGTATCACTAGTGGAAAACATGTTACCAGCTATAACACTACGTCACGCGCTATATTACATGCTCCAGTAAAAAATAATTGTATCATTACATCCATCTATAAATCAAAATCCTCAGTGACATTAACTGCTGCTCATCTTAGGATACACCCAGTTTTCAATAGTCCAATCACACTCCAAAACACTTTGACCGGCCTCTATAGAGTAAGGCTGCAACTAGCAGCTATTATGATGTCAATTAATCTATCATAGTTAAACAACCAAATCGTAATTTAGTTCATAAATGGTGTAAAATGTCAATCACTGATTCCCAAAGCTGAAGATTCAACCTAAAATGTTATTTTTTGTCCAGACCAATAGTCCACAACCCAAATATCATCAATTTTCTATTAGACTAAAGAAACCAGATAATAATCAGATTTTAAAAGCTGGAACCAGAGAATATGGACTTTTTCTTCTTAAAAATGACTGAAATCTAATAATCAATAATCACAATAGTTGCTGACTAATGTAGTCGGCAACTAATCAACAAAATCGAGCAGCTCTCGTGTGGAGTTGGGAAGCTGGAGTCTCCTGAAATAATGTATGAGCTTGAAACTTGAGACTTTAAATTCAAGAAGAATGTATTTTTAAAATGTCTTTTCTGAAAAAGATGAATTTGTTTAGCTTTATACAATGTAGTGTAATTCTATATCCTCATAATTCATTTACAGTTTGTCCACAATGTGTTACTGTGGTGCAGAGGAGCTCCAAACCACGGCCATGGACGGGTGAGCAGTGAGGTGGGGCTGCATGATAATAGCAAGAAGATGCTTAAATTCTTCATTTTTCCTGTAAAGTGCTCCCAGGAGAAGAGGCTGGAATATCGATCTGAGAGGTATTACTGCTCCGACTGTATCTGTAGATGCCAGATTTCACAGCACTTGGCCTTCAGGATGACAGGCTGAGCTGCCGGGGGAATACCAGAGCACGGACAACAGCGTAGTTATTGGTGGCTGAAGGGAATATAAACACCCCACTGTCTAAACACAGAGGCAGAGCTACACAACACTCACATATCAGCACAGGCAGAAACTTAGAATAACATCAATTTATATTTGGTTCCAAAGTTTATGTAGTAGAAAAAATACAAACATGACCTTGGAAATGAACAGCAGAGGAGAGATGCAGTGTTTGAACATTTATTCTTGGATCTTGTTTCAGAAACACTATATCTTGAGTTTTTGGGGGGAATTGGATATACTGTTGGCAAAATTAATAATTTTTTTCGAGAAATAATGCAGCTCATTTATCGGTCTGTGTTGAAATGTTTGACACTATTACTTTAGTAAGATTTGCTAATGACGGTTAAGATGCCCGCAAAGTAAGTTATCTACTGTGTTTAAATATGGTAATTTGGTTCTACTGTCGGTTAATCAAGGCAACGGACTGGTCATTGCAGGAGTTAACTAATACTACAAGATTACAGTGAAGGCATCATTGTAGACCACGAAATAGGTATCATCACATTCTGAGGAAACAGTATCATGGACATTTGTGGAAGTACCTAAACTCTGATTTATCCCTTTTCTCCTCAATGTTTAAGGCCGGTAATATTAAGTAGTAGATTTCTTCTCAGGTCTCTCATGCTGCATTCACTGTCATCTTGTGGAGTTAGTAAACTCCTTTAATTACCTTTAGTCAATTTTCTTGATTGGCTGGTAGGTTGGCACAATGAGCCAATAAGCATCCTGATAACTGACTGTTTAGTTCAGGGGTGAAAGAAAAAAAATGTGCACAATTTTTTTTACAGCTGCAAAATATTTTACAAACAAGTAAATAATATCTGAGTAGAGTATTTGTTTACACATGTAAACAAATATGTTTAATCAGCATAAATTAAGCAAATCTTCATTTACTAACAACATTAACTTGTCATCTTTTTATATAAACTATTTTTTTAATTGCACAGCTAGAGAAGAAGAAGAAGAAGGTTTCAGTGCTACTATGATGCAGAAAGTATACAGATTAATGCACTGAGGTCCTCACTGTTTCTATTATGACTGTGATGACAGAAGCCCGCTGATCATATTGATTGCTTCTAAAAGTTTTTAATCCCCCAGAATTATTAGTGTTCCTCAGCACACACAAGCTCTACGAGTGTGTGGGGGCACTTGTGTAATATCCTTTTTATTCCTACATTTATCAGCATTTTCTTTTTTCTTCTTTAGCGCTCCTACTTGGAGAGCATGATAAAATTATCAGGGAGGAATTATGCGTAAAACCAGAGATATTAAAAACATAATCTCATCCAAATGGAGAGAAGATTGATTCTCCTAGCTACCAACGCACTGCAGCGGTTCTGAATGGAATATTAAATGCTCCTTTGCTGTGTGTGTGTGTATGTGTGTGTGTGTGTGTGTGTGTGTGTGTGTTTCACAGGTACAGGTTGTTATTTTAGCGTGGGTGTAGCTTATATGTATGTGAGTGAGTGATAACTATGATTTTCTAGCTATTATCATACATATTTTTTGTCTAATCCGCTTAAATGGAAAGATCATAATAAAGCGTGGTTAATTAATTATATGTTTATTATTAGTGGGTGCGTGTGTGTGTGTGTGTAAAAACTACTGACCGCATATTGTTTATGTTAAACTAGAATATATTGTATGTTATGCGAGTTGTGTGTGTGTGTGTGTGTGTGTGTGTGTGAGCAGGGTTGAAGTGAAGGTTTAGGTACTGTTTGTCAGCAGCTGCACAAAGCTGCACATCCTCTGTGGATTAGCGGTAGCATGGCTGAGTGTGTTTAACAGGATTATTAATCTGAACTATGCTGCAGCAGCAATGTGTGTGTGTGTGTGTGTGTGTGTGTGTGTGTGTGTGTATGTGTGTGTGTGTGTGTGTGTGTGTGTGTGTTTGTGTGTGCATGTTTCTGTGTATCTGTTCTTAAATGTGCCATTTTATTTTATTTTGATTACTGAATATGTGTGTGCATGCCATCCCCTACAGTATGTGTTTGTTTCAATACATGTGTGTGTACTTGGAGGCTTTAGTTAATACATCTCTTGTGTATGTCTGTGTGTGTGTCTGTGTGTATGTGTGGTCAAATAACCCCAGGATTAGTTTGTCCTTATACTCCTATCATAGTTTAGTGAACAATGCTAATGGTTCCTCCTTAGTCTCTCTCTCTCTCTCTCTCTCTCTCTCTTTCTCTCTCTCACACACACACACACTCACTAATGCTATTTCGATTAAGGCTGACATTAATGTTAAGGTCAGTACGGTTTACTAAGTACTTAAGAGCTTTTAGAAACTAAAATGACTGAAATGTTACATCATATGGTCTCTGTGGAGGTTTTTGTCTGTGTGTGTGTGTGTGTGTGTGTGTGTGTGTGTGTGTGTGTTTGAGGTGGGGTAAATTTGCTTCCTGCATCATTTATATTTAAGTATTAACAGTGATTGTTGCACAGCTGCTGCAAGAAAATAAATCCTTAGTCACTGACCGTGTGTTTTTGTTGGTATTTTCATATTTGTGTGTGTGTGTTTTTGTATTTTACTTGTGTTTTATTATTTGTTTCTATTGTGAATGTATTAGTTAATTATTACAAACGTGATTCATATGAAATAAGGGAAATTGCTGGAAGGTGGTTAAAAGGCTACATAACAGGAAGGATACAATATGTGAAACTGGGCCCATGCATCAGAACCACTAGCCATTTCATGTGGTGTATGCCAGGGGTCCGTTTTGGGACCAAAAGTGTTTAATGTTTATATCTATGGCATATTTGGTATATCACAATTGCTAAAGTTGGAGTTGAGACTAATATATTCTTCAGTAGTCATCATCACAATGAACTTTGTGAAGATTGTGAATGAGGAATTATATAAACTTAAGAAATGGTTGGACAATAATACGTTATCTTAAAATTTAAACAAGACTAAAGCAACAATGTTTGGGAAATACAAAAGCAATCCAAAGCTACAGATAATGATTGAGGGTGTCCCTATTGAATATGAAGATGAGAACAAAATCTTAGTTATAATAGACAACAATTTATAATTGAAAGCCCATATCAGACACATACAAACCAAAATCTGAAAAAAAGTCTTTTCAATCATAAATAAAGTAAAGTGAATATTTTTTGTGTGATTTTTGTGTCTGTATGTGGTGTACAATGTTGAAACAATCTGGATACTCATCACAAGAAATGCAGAAAGATCCACAGGTTCTAACTGTGATATAAATATATGGTTTGGTCACAATATAAAGATCATAACACAGTGTCAATAAATCATTTCTTAGCATTAGTGTTGGTTTGTGCTGTTGCTCCTGTGTTGTATGTATGACCCATTACTGTCTGCTATTGGTGTTCTTACCATTGCTGGTATGTACTGTGTCATCTATTGTAATTTTGTATTTTTTGTTGTGTATGCAGGTATTTTTGTTGTTGAAGATGATTTTCTGCTTGAAATAAAAAAAAATGAATTGAATCAAACATTTAATCCTAATATTTTGCAAAATATGGTTACTTATGATGGGATGGTATGTGCAGATGTTTGCAAATGTTTTATACAAATGTAGAAATACAAAAGTTTGTGCCTTAAAAAACAAAATAAAAGCAGTAGTCTGGCAAGCCAAACGTTTTTCAAAATTGCTTTATCTTTTTTTAATACTTATTCAGACCTCAAAATTACTCAAATTCCACCTGGTATTTTCCATTTTCTGTAGAAGCCACATCTGCAGACAGCTACATGACAGCTCCTATAAACCCATTTTCTGAAACAATTTCCAACGGTTATGCAGCATGTCACATGATGACCGAGCCAGGTACTGTACTGAGATACACACATTGTTTGCAGCAAAACTCTGATTCCCCTCGAAGGGAATTCGTTTCTGACAAGATAACAAAGCCAGAGGCCTCGGTGAATAGCATGTTAGGACCCAGCTGCTGCAAACCGACATCTACAACAGCACAAAGGCTGAGAGGGAAGGAAACCTTGAGATTATAAAGAGCAACCTGGAGCCAAAGAAGGTAAAAAAAAAAAAAGATTCACTATAACTCTTTCTGAGTGACTTGCCATAAACACACAGAATGAAATTCAATTACGGTGCTAATGTCAGAACAGCGGGTTGACAGTAAAAAACTAAATTAATTCCAAGTATATCATACACTTCCTCCATAAACATCTTATAGACTCAACAGCATATATGACATGATATAAAAATAAATACAACTTTTTAAAGAGTGCTCAAGTGTTACTCACAGCCGTATATATTAATGATGCAGGAGAGACGCAGCTGCTCTGAGCTTTATATGTTGGGCCCTTTGTGCCAGGTTTGAATACACAAGGTTGGAAGCTACAGGCTGTTCACTGTGTGACTTAATGTCACACACATCTGTGAGTTCACTGCAAATTAAACCTTGATGCAGGATGTGATGAGTTCCAGACCAACACACAGAAGCAGGTTTCTAGGATTTGTTGCTGCACGTACTATGTTTATTTTATTATTTTGTTCAAATCTGTGACTGAGTCGAACTACAAGAAACTAGTAGTATTATTAGTAGTAGTCATCACAAAGGTAGATAGTTATTAGTGGTAGTGTTAATATTACACAATTATTCAAACCAGCCAATCAGAGGAGAGGCTCACTGATAATAATGAGACAGACAGAGCTTCAGAGAGTATATGTTAAACTATTTTAAAATGATCTGGTTCCTAAAATATATATAGTAGTGCAGTGCAGAACGTCTGTATTCCTATAATAAAGCAAATAGATTGGATTAAGGTGATTTTTTTTTCATGTCCCGCACACTGCTCTGCTACCCACAGTATGTGTAGTAAATGGTGAAATGATAATACATTTTTTTGTTTTGTTTTCACATTGTTTTAATATTCCCAACAAATAATCTATCTGTGTTATCGTGAGGAATAAAGTAGCAGCTAAACTGGGAAACTTGTTTAGCTGCTACTTGTTTAGCTGCTACGAACAATTCATTCATCCAGGTTTGAATGGTAACGAAAATGGTGAAAAGAAATCATTGTTGTGATCTGGAGCTGTGACAATGAAACAAAAGCACTGCTGCAGGATAGTGGCGTGTTTCGTAAGTGTCAAGGATTATTTGCTTTACTTCGTAAAACCAAGCCCTGCACCATCATATATCTATCCAAACAACTTCACAAAAATGTATTGCTTTCCTTCTCCTATACAGTATTATGTGTAATGAACTCTCATTAGCAGCTGTATTATCGTCTTTCTCAGAGCATATATACAGTCAGTTACTTCCTCATGAAACCATTAGGGGGAAAATATTGCATGAATTGCAGCTATTATTGACAGTCGAGTAATTGAGGCCAATTTTCTGTACTATGACTGAAACTTGGTTCACAACATGACGGCAACATGACTATATCACATGACAATAAATTGACAAGTCCAGCAACGTGACAATTTTCAAATTGCTGAAATGATAAATTCAACAATAGAATCCTCAGCTGCTGATTACTAAATGAAATAAACACGTTGACTGGCCGACTTGATGCCTGTTGGGATTTCTAACGGAGAGAAGATCAAACAGCTTGGTGGATTCATCAGGGTTCAACAGTTCATATATTCAGTCTCTCACTTCACACAAAATCAATTTGTCTATCCAGTTATCAGCCATTGATCGATCTGCTCTTCCTCTTTCTCATCTCTCTGATGTTTCTTTTCCACTCCACCACTCCACTTCACATTTTTCCTCCTCTTCCCTCCCACCTGCAGCTACACCTGTCTGCAGGACAGTGGTGGGACATAAACAATTTTTCGTTTTCCTGACGTTCTTTAAGTCAGTTACTTGGTTTGTGATCCTCGGTTTCTTTTTTTTCCCCCTACTTCTCTAGTTCCTCTCAGTAGATTGGATCCATTGTTGGCTGCTTCTATGCCCTGAAAGTACCTGATCAGCACAAGATATTCACCTACAAATGCCTGAAGAGTTTGTTTTACGTCTGATTCAATCAGTTGTAAATTCGAGAGCAGATGACACTGCTGATACTGATGGAGAATAGGAGCAGAAGAAGAGAGTGCAGGTGAGTGGTAGTTGAGGACAAAGACAGAGATCATTCAGATACAGATTCCTTCAAGTTGTCACTTTTGCAAGTCTCTCATAATAGAGCTACACTTGTAAGTTGATTAACTGATTAGTTGCCAATTGTCACATTAGTAACCAATCGTTTCCATAATTGATTAATCAATTTGACATTTTAAAGAAGGAAATAACCGAATCCTCTTGTCCAAATAAACTTTAGGTTGTGGATTGATGGTCGAGACAAAAAAAGACATTTTAGTTTGAATCATCAGCTTCGGGATCAATATTTTACACCAATTTATGAACCAAACAACGAATCGAGTAATTGCTTCAATATTTGGATCAAATGTTATCTTGTGTGAGGCAATTTATTGTTTTTATGTATGGCTTTATATATATATATATTTAATATTATAAATATTAAATAATATGTGCTACTACTTTATAATGATCTTTACTTTTTACTACTATTATTATTTCAAATAGTTAGTTGTATTATTGCAGCTGTGCTCACTGAATTCCTCATATCTGACACTGTGATATATCAGAATGAGTGTGTCAGACTTATTTTTTCAGAGCCATTGAGCCATTTCACTTTATCGGAAGCGTCTCATTATCAGCTATGATGCAGCTATGACAGCTGTCTCTCATGAATTACTAACTATGGTATTATTGTAGTGGCACAGCAGTAGCAAACCTTATTTGATTGTTCAATCATATATTCTAAAGAACTCTCGTGGCCCAGGGCACTGCTCTGCACTTCATGTTGATTTTATACCAGAAGGGAAACAGTGGCCAAGTTTTTAGGGTTGCACCACATGACAGATATAAGCATATAAGCATAAGCAGCAACACCAACAGCCCGACATCTGTCATCTGTGTCCGTCTTTTCCTCTGCTGTCTTTCCTCTCTCATCAGTTCAGTAAGAGAAACGTGCTCTGCCTCTCTGGTTTGGTGCTGTTGATGTAAGTTTGGTGTGGTTCAAAAATGTTTGTGTGAAAGTGGACCCAAAACCAGCAGATTGTAACAATGTTGCAACCTTCAGCCCTCAAAGTGAAGCGAGTCCACCGTGTTAGGTGTAGAAGCGATATAGCTCGGGCCACAGAGGTCTCACATGTTGAGACTGGATGTTGGGAAAGAGCTGGAATGATGCTTTGAAGTTCTTGGGAATTTGAGGGAAATGTTTGAAAAGGAACTTTAAATAAGCCCTGATTTATAAATTAGTTTATTAACTTATAAATTAATAACTAGAGCTTCTGAAAGTTGGGTCTATTCCAACTGTAACTTTGATAACCAGTAAAACAAAATCCTTACAAACACCTCTCGAATAAAAATATTCCCCATGATGCAAGTTCAAGTTAAGAAACATAACAAAGAAAAGATAATCTGAAATTAAAAAAATAAATAAATAAACCATTAGAAAATTATTTTTCAGACTGATTGAGTTTTTATTGTCTGTACTGAATTGTTCTTCTAAACCTTTTATCAAACCTTTTTTTTTTTATTGTTTGTGCAGGTTAACTCGTCAGTGTAGACAAATGCTCCACTGAGCACAAAGAAACCACTTATTTATCCTCCATCTACAGAAGTGTTAATAATGTTAAATAATGTTTATGAAAAAAAAAATAATAATTGCTGTTCGAACACACCCAGAGGTTTAACGCTTTCATCATCGGTGTTTCACATGAATACAATCTATATTTATTCAATTTAGGATGTTACTAGTGCCACAGTTGTGTGTGATATGGAGAATTCGTTGTGCTGGCTCTCGTAATCTCAGTCTCCCTCAGGGCAATAAATGTTATTATATTCATGAGAAGTCGTCGCGCATTCGTGACAAAGGAGCAGTGACAACATTTTGATTGTTGTACTGCTGAATAACATTCCCATTCTGCCGCCACGTTGCTGCCTTGCTAAATGAAATCCTAAAAGGATTAGCATAGACATGGTTTCTACACCGTTCGGTAAACAATGTGTACCTCTGTGTTTCTATAGACTCAGTGATTGGATTAAAAAAAATAATCTATGTTTAGAAAAGAAAACATGGTTTCACTTTGAAAACTTGTTACTTCACCGAGTGCAGTGAAATATTAAAATATTTCTTAGGTAGAGTAGTTGGTGTCACATCTGTCAATAGCTGGGTATTTGATTGTGGAACTTGTGAGTTATTGTGTTGTGATGATGAATGTGAAGAAATTAAAAAACATTCTGCTGATTATAGCAACACAACGCTGTGAACATACAAACATATAATTTAAAACCTGCGGTCGTATGACAGTACTGAGTCACCAGGACTCGTCTCCACATCTTCAAGCGTTCCACCAATGACACTGCTCTGCAACAGCTGCAGCTGCGTCTTAGCACCGCCCACAACGACTGTGATTGGTTTAAAGAAATGCTAACAAGCCAGAGTGACCCGCCCACATCAAAAACCTTCAAATCAATCCACATAAACAATCAAGTCCAACCTCCTGCACCAAAGAAGCTCTAATAAACAGTTAGGATGATGATTCAGTAAAAATGCACTAGCTAAAAACCATAGAAGACATTTCTTATAATTTATAGAATCCTGTTTTATCAATGACATGATTTAAGATATCTAAATCAGTAGAGTTTCAATTAACTCCATTGAAGGGGAAAATGGAATCAATGGGGATGGGAATTCTGCATCCATTGTTTTTTCATCCTCTATGAGTTTCTGTTTTTTTTATTTTATTTTATTTTATTTTAATCACTTAGTAAATGGATGTAAATGTGTAACAAAAACAATGAAACCATACAGTACACAGTAAATCGCTTTTGTAATGTGACTTAAGCCGTCTCTTAATGTGACGGAGGAATAAAGATCCATTTAGTTCATGTGTCTCTTTTCTTTTCAGTTTTCAACTTGAATCCTTTTTTATATTTGAGTGTATTTAGTGCATTTAGTATTAGATTATCTGAGAAGGAGGAGTACAAAAATATAGCTTTTAATTAGCAAAATTCTTGCTTAGATCCAACAGACACTTCAAGTTAGGTACCTTAAAAAATGCTTTAATTCTCCTTACTACAATGCTTTTTTTTGTCCAGACCAACAGTCCAGAAAGAAAAAAAAAAAAAAACTGGAACCAGATAATATCAACTTTTACTTCCATTGATAACTCAAATTAATCAATTATTTATCAAAAATAGATGATGAATAATAAAAAAGTTGTCAACTAATCGATTAATCAACTAAACTTTGCAGATCTATTGTAGACTAGACATAAAAAAAGACGTCTAATATTACCTTAGTGTTCTAGTACTTCTAGTACTATTGACTGTGCATGAAAGCAATATAGTTTCATTGCAGTGTGTGTGTGTGTGTGCATGTGTGTGTGTGTGTGTGTGTGTGTGTGTGTGCACATGCAGGACAGACAGAGACAGAGAGGAGGTTCAAACACAGCCAGCAACACTGAAGCAGAGCAGTCATGCAAACAAATGCAGTAAGATGGCGATGAAGAGGAAAGACAAAAAGAAATAAAAGTGTATCGAAAAGTCAGGAAATAAAGGGGGGAGGAGGGAGGAGGGAGGGGACGAAATGAACGAACGTTTGTATTGTGTTCATGGTGGTTCTGTGATGAAAAAATAGAACATAGGGAAGAAAATATTCTGCCTATAAAGCAATAATCACCTTCGCTTGGGATGACTAGAATGTACGGCGTTGTTATTTGTCCCCTACCTATTACCACTAAGGCCAAGGGCCGCGTGTCCCCGCCGGAAAGCATGAGAAAGAGAGGGAAAGACAGAAAACAAACGACAACAAAAAGAAAAAGGAAAGAAGAAAAAAGTCTAAGAAAAAAAGACGTATAGTTTTATCCATTTCATCAAGGCTCACATCTGCCTGGTTTTGCACAATCTGTCTTAGAGGAGAGAAATAGCAGAGGTGAGATATAACACTAGAACATTGAGATCAATATTACAACTAGCACTCAGGATGTGAGCTGTCTGGTCTCATAGGTTACAGCACGTGTTGCTGGTGAGCAGGTTTATTAGGGAGCGGATGCAGATGTGGTGCTGGGGGTTAACGTGGGAGTCTGCTGAGTCGGTCAAAATAAAGTCAGAAGGGAGATGGGAGAGAAAAGAAATGAAGTGACGTTTAAAAGAAAAAGAAAAAGATGAAGGTATGAACTTTGTGGCTACGTTAGTGCAGAGACACAATCTGGGTTTTCTGAGATGTTTGTTAGCTCAGACTCAGATGAGTCCTCATCAAGGTCAACAACAACCAGGTATTTGTTGCTTTTTTAAAGGGCGTAATGTTCTTATACAAGATTAAACATGTGATCTACGAGAGGTTGCCTCAATCAAGGTTGGAGTCGAATTGAATACATTTCTAATGTACATTTCTCAGAGGCAGAGGCGATCTCACTCTTTACTTCAGCTAACAAACTTGTCTTGTTAGCTACGGGCTATACTGCAAAAAACAACAAAAAGAATATTCCAGCAGCAAGCCAAAAAAATACTGTAAATTAAATATTTCAACAGTAAATAAAGCTAAAAAAAAAAGAAAAAGAAAGAAAACAATTTTTACCGTTAGTTACCTTTGACATGATGTTGTGTAAATAGTTTTTTAATGAAACATATATTCATCTAATGATGCTCTAATAAAAACAATTAACAAGTACAGTAATAAAGTGTTAAATTCTATAATAACAACGTTTATTGAGTTTAATGACAGGCTTTTAGATACAATCAACTGTATATTAATCTACTTTCAATGTAATAAAATAATCAATAAAATGTTTATAATTGCATCATCTACTTAATTTAAGTTCATATGAAGTGCAATATGACTTATTTTATATCACATGTACATTTACTGTATGTGTTTTGATTTGACCAACATTTTAATTCATTTTTTTCTGTAAACGAAAAATCTGTATTATACATCCAATTATTATTATTATTATTTTATTTTTACAAGGGAGGCTACTTTTGTTTGAAATAAACTGTTACTACTACTACTACTACTAAAACTGCTAGTCCTAACAGTAAAACTATTACTACCACTACTAGTAGTAAAACTGTAACTACTGCTTCTTCTACTATTACTACTTTACAAATAGGAGCCTAGATTAAAAAAAATATCTTTATTTTTTGTTTCAGCTAGTATGAAAACTACTGTTAACAAGTTCTCCTCTTTTTCTGTCTTTCTCTGTTCCTCAGTTTGTTCCACTTCCTGGAGTCAGATGTCCTGCCTCTGACAGATGTACTTTAAACACAGACACCAGCTGATTCCACTGATCACAACGCTTTTACCTAGTGTGGCGTCTGTGAAATCAGCTGAGAACAGGTTTCACAACAAAGTGACTCAACCTCTGTTGCCCCAAAACTCCAATTACTTTCAATTACATTTAACTTTATAATTGTACATATTGGAATCAAGTTAGCATTTTGTAATATGAAAGACAGCCACAAAGTAAAAAGCATGTCTTTTCCCATGCAGGCGGACACACATACGCGCGCGTCAACACGCTGTAGAACATCCACCTCACAAACACAGCCTGGTAATGGACAGAGGAGGGAAAAAAAAGATGGTATAAAAGAGAAAAGTGTGCACAAATGAGCAATAAATGCCTGATGCAGACGAAACATAAAACGAATGAGTGAAAGAGACAGAGCAGAGACAGGAGATGTGGGAAAATCAAATCAATGTTTGATGCAGATGAAAAAAAAAAAAAGAAAGAAAGAAAGAAAGGAGGTGCGGAAAATCAATAGCGAGCCAAAAAGCTTTCAAAGCACATCGCCGGGCGAACAAATGGGTGTATTTGCCGGAGATGAGCAGCAAATAAAGATGGGAGGCATGGGGAAAGCAAAACAGAAGAGGATGAGATGGGTTCTGGCGGCCAACGCTTTAGCCTCCATCCATCGGGTTTAATGGAGGCGCTGAACCGGGGTGTAATGACCCTGATGTTCCACTTTATACACTGATGAGCAACATGGATGAGGTGTGAGATGGAGAAAGAGAGAAGAGGAGGAAGAGGAAGAAGAGTGTGAGACAGAGAAAGTGCACTAAAGAGGCAGAGAGGAGGAGAGAGAGAGGGACAGAGAGAGAGAGAGAGGCTATGTGGTGGAGTCATGCAGGAGAACATGAGTAGGAGGAGGTAGGGCTGTTTGACCCGGACCTAAGGCTGTGGATCCTAGACCACGTCCTACAGCAAAGAGTGTGTGTCTATGTGTGTGTTTGCGAGCAACACTGGAAAAGCTAAACTACAGCATAACACTGAGGCTAAAGGTAAATGAGACAAGAGAGTGTTTGTGGATCAATGGAAGGCTGCTCATACCTTTGTTAGCCAGGCGGACACAGTTGATTTTGGTTTCCTGTGAAGAAGAGAGAGACAGACGCTGGTCAGGTGACATGAAAGCATCAAATACTGAGATGAAAGCAACAACCTAGTGCCAACACTTCTCAGTCATTCACATGATCTTCAGGTGATGATCATGGGCCGAAAACCTAATCATTTCTACTGATATATGAGTTATGAAGTTGGTAGCTATGTTATTTAAGCAGCCATTATCAGGTGATGATGGTGCCTAAAGAGTGTGTTTACAATAACCAGTTACAACAAGTGATATAATGCAGCTAAAAGCCACTGCAACAACATTCTTTAAGATTTTGATGTGAGTTTGTGCTCGTATATGAATCAATTTTATCTGATTAGTTGTATAGCAATCAGAATTTGTTGAAGCAGGAATTCGGTTTCGAAATATATAACACATTTCAGAAATGAGAAATAAGTCCTGATAATATAACACATACTGTACATTATTGCTCACAAACACACACACACAGATGCATACACCTCTATAAGTCCTTAAAGATAATCAATAACATCATGTTATTAGTTTCTTATTTTGTCCCATCCAGCGTTATTGCACTGAAAACACACACCAACACATTATTGGCTTCAGGATCGATACCCTTAGTTTATTTGTCATGTTGGTGCTGATTAAAACTATTAGCCTTAATTCAAAGGCAATGTAATCGAAACATGGACACAAGAAAACACACAGCAGCTCTTAATACAAGTGGGATACTACAAGTATATATGTTCTAGATATCCAATCACTATAAATACACATACACAGCACAGTGTTGATGGTCATAAGATGCTAATTGTGTGTATGTTTTCAGAATCTTAGATATTTACATCTTCTAACAATGTTCAAAGCAGTTAGCAAAAAATAAAGACATGATATTTTTTTTTTGTTTGATGTTCACAGGGATGATTGCATATTTATTATAGATGTATTTATGAATATGTGTATATAAAACATAACTATAATGAATATATAATGTGATGGCCCCAGGGCAGGAAGGTGTGTGTGCATGTGTGTGTGTGTGTGTGTGTGTGTGTTTGTGTGTGTGTGTGCAGGTTCTGTAGCTTCTCCCCCCAACACCTTCAGTTTATTTGCTCCTGTTTGACATTCTGTTATAATTATTATTATTAGTAGTAGTAGTAATAGTAGTAGAAGTGTCTTTATTAAATAGACCATAGTGATAACATGCAGATCTGTAAAAAAAATATTATATATTTATTTAAGATAAAGAAATATAGCAATCATAAAGTGATATTTAATAAGTCTGACCTTCCTCTGTTGTACGTATTTAAAATAATTTATCCATTGTTTGATCATTTTTTTGCACACAGCTTTCATTATTATGTAATTATATAATATTATATTATTATTATTATTTCTATCTATTTTATGTTTAAATCCGAATCAAACCTCCACGGTTCTCCTGTAGGTTAGATCTGACTTTCGGTCGAGCCTGTTCGTTGTTTCCTCGGTTTCCTGCTTCCAGTCATCCCGTCACACTCCTCCTGACGGGCTGTCACTACCTGAATAGGTGGGTTCTCTCCTTTATTCCAGGTCCTTTCATTCTCCCGCTGCTCCTTTCTTCCCTCTGTGACGCGTTGTCAGCAGTAAGTGTAGGTATCTAACCCACTTGTCGTACAGAGACTGGCCTCCTTCACATGTCCGCCAATTTGTCTTCATCAAAGCTGACGACGGCAGCAGCTGTCAACTCTGACGCCTGTCGCGCATTTCAACAGAATCACTCCTGAGGTGCCGCCATGTACATTTAATTATAAATGTTCCCTTTTCCAGGTCGTATCAAACATTGATTGCTTTCTTTGATAAGTGAAGCCTGCTAACGATAGGACCTGTCAGCGTCGTCTGGTCGCTGAAACAACAGCATAACTTTATTTAGACACAACATGAAGTGTGGATAAAAAAAAACAGGGGCGGCTGGCAAAAAGACTATAGGATTGAAATGGAAACGAAACAGCATGCATCTTATTTAGCTGCAGCTACTACTAGGTTATATAAAGTATAATCCCATCGCCTAAATAGCAGCTGTTCTCCACTGAGCGTAGGTTGTTGTGTGGCTATGGGCTAAAGGTGTTTTGCAGAAACTCTCTGGCTGCACCAATTTGGAAAACATAACTGCTCCTTATTTTAATTTGTAGGAGAGCTGTTTTCATCTGGATGAAATTAGCATTAAAACATCAGGAGGTAAACCAGCAGAAACAAGTTGTGTTGTTTGTATTGTTAGTGTTATAGAGACGTTTCACACAGCAGTGAATGCTGGGAGGGCTGTTCTGTGTGTGTGTCTTATCTGTTCTGATCCTGGTGTTTGCCCCTCCCTTCCTTGTGTTTTCAGGTAGAGGTGGGGCTCAGTGGTGGAGTACTGACGACAATCTCCTTGTTCACTGCAGCATTTAAACACCGGTTCTTCTCCAACTCCTTCCCACTGGTAACCCCTGGCTCCGTGCGTTACCTGAGCTCCTTGAGTGCCAGCTTGACTTGTTTAATTTTTGCCTTTCATTTAGCTTTTTTTGCCAGCTGCAACCCTGCCTCTACCGTTCAGACCCAGTTTCCTCTCTGCACAGAACCAGGACTGGACCCAGCCTCCCAACCCGGTTCCCTGTCACACTTCCCCATGCTGCACTTCCTGGCATTTTCCTGCACTTCCCCTCTCCTTCACTTGTGCCAAAAAATCCTTTTCCCACTTAATTGTGCCTCCATCTCTGTGTCAGACCATGAACTGTAACATGAATAACCTACTGATTATTAAAATGATTGATCAATTATTTGTTTGGTTCATAAAATGGTGATAAAGTCAATCAATGTTTCCCAAAGCTGAAGATTCAACCACAAACTGTCCACAGCCCACACATAATCAGATTACTGTCATAGAAGACTAAAGAAAACAAATATAATTAGTTTGCTCTTATAGAAGTGTAAATAAACTTAAACACAATCAAGTTGGTGTCATAGAAGACTAAAGATAGCAGAACATAAACATATTGAGAAGTTGGAAGCAGAGAATGTTGACATTTTCTCCATAAAAAATGCTGATGATCAATCAGTCACATAGGAGAAAGCAACATTTTGTTCTCATGCGAGATGTCACAATTATTGTCTGTGTGTGTGTGTGTGTGTATGTGTGTGTGTTGGGGCCTGGTTTATGAAGTTAAAGAGCAGAGCAGGGAAGATGAATGTTAGTGGATGATGGATGGTGTGAGCCTCTCTGCTGGATCTCTCCACAAGACTAAACACACCTGCTTCTCCTACATCTCTGTCTGCTTCTCGTCTGCTCAGGTGATCGCTGCCTGTCCAAATCTCTCATTGGTCTCATGTATTTCTGTCTCATTCTTTTTTCTTTTTTTTTTTTTACAGTATTCTGATCAAATTCACTTTCTTATCAAATTCTGCAGCTCTATCTGCCTGCAACCTATGTGGTGTCTGTGAAAAGGAAACAGGAAACAATAAGTCAAGCAAACTAATCTAGCCAATCAGCAGTAGATAAACCAAACTTTGAAACCCATTGATCTTGACTTTAAAGGTTAGAGAAACATATTACAATCAATTATTTTCATGATATAACAGAAAACTCACAAACAGAACATCAGCTGGTCTATTTTGAAATATTCCCAGAGTGAAAGTATTCATCTGATCAGATGTATACAGGGACTGTTAATACAAATACATGTGTTATCAATATCATAATATCAATAATGTTGCTCATAGATTCTACTAGTGCTGCAAATACTGAATATTTTAATAATCCACTAATCTATTGATTATTGAAAAGATGAATCAACCAGTTATTTTGTTCTGATGATCATGTTTCTCAATCTAAACTGTTTTATTTGTCCAGACCAACAGTCCACAACCCAAAGATCGAAAATTTACTATTAAAGAAGGCTAAAGAAACCAGTAAATAACCCGATTTGAGAATTCTGAGCATTGTCTTCCTAATAATAACGCAAATCCATTAATCAATTATGAAAACAGTCGCAGAGTAACGTGATAGTTGGCGACAAATCAACTAACCATTACAACTCTAGACTCTAACTTCACTCACTTATCAACATGCAGTATCTGGCTCCAGCTAAAACACTCGGATAAGACGAGGTTCACTTGAGGACGATCATCTCTCAGCATATAAGAGGTGTGTAAAGATGAAATTAAGGCCCAGTTGTTTTCAGGTTGTTCCATTATGGGGCTTCAATGCAGCAAGCAGAATTAATTTAAAATCAATGTGGAGAGCATCCAAACTTTTTCCAGATCTAATGTCTGCAGTTGGACTTCTACAGAAAGGCGTTTATCTATTATCTGCTGCAGCTTTCAAACCCTTTGTACACAGATATGGTCATTATAATAATAATGCTGCCTTATGCTTGATTGCTTTTTTTAAAAAAATTGAAATTCAGAACATTTTCTTAGAAGAAGAACTCACAAAGAAATACCCTTTTGTACTACTGGTACTAATAAATACTCACTGTGAACTTTTATTCTCTTAATTTCACTGATTATCTATTTAAGATATGTGTACAGAAAGGTAAGATTCATTCCATTTGAGGCAAGAGCTGCAATTATTTGCCAACTATTAAATTAATCAGCAACTAAATTAGGATAATAGGATTGAATGAATTTTATGTCCAAAATTCTCTGGTTGTGTCTCAGTATAGAGGCCATAGTCCTCACCACAGGGCTTTTTGTTAAAATGAGCTGAGGAAGACATACAGGGAAATTGTTTGTATATATTAGAACAGCCCAATGATTTTATCTTATTTGTGTATTTTAAAGTAAATTACTAAAGTGATGATATTAAATAAAAAAACAAACTTCTTCTTCTTACTACAAAAACCTGATTATTGGAGTAATAAATGGTGTGTTTGGTGTGTTATGTGTTGGAGCAGCCTATCCGCTGAGGGACCTTATCTTCAGTGTGGCATATTTCCTCCTTATAGTCGCCGTGGGAATAGATAGATTGGTTCTCTGAGTCCAGCAGCAGTGATGTGTGTATTCTAGAGATCGGCCCTGTGGAGCCTATTTGGAGGCTCCGGCTCTTCTGGATTGAAGAAGCGAAGCCCCGTCTGTGCTCATGCTAATAGGCTAAACCTCAGGAGGCCGCTGGCAGCAAACTTAATAAATGTGAGGCCAATTTATCGCCCGGACTCAAACCTGGAGAAGCTGGAGCTGTTTACGGTGCCGAGACTGGAGACACAGTGTGTGTGTGCTTCTGTGTGTAGTTAACTTTGTGGAGCCTGAGGAGAATACTAAGTGTGTGTGTGTGTGTGTGTGTGTGTGTGTGTGTGTGTGTGTGTGTGTGTTGGCAATGCAGCTGCCGTGTGGGTGAGCATCCTTCTCTCTTTCTCTCCCTCTCCCTCTGTCCTTCTATCAAACAGTTGGTCCGTTGCTGTTCTGACTGACGGGCAGAATTTTCCAACCGTGTGTGTCTCCTCCTTGACTTCTGGACTCAGTGATTGGCTGCTGGGATTCTTCTTCATCTCCTTTGTTTCTATACTATCAGTCTTTTGGCTTTAGCTATAAATAAAAATATATCATGTTTATGCAATAAAAAAATATATTTTTTTCCTTTTCTTACTTTTTACTTTGACTTCTATTACTTATTAGTTTATTTTTTTATGCTCCCATTTTAAGGTACAATTTATTTAGCTAAGTGAAATAAAATACATAATGTGAAATATTTAAGTATTAGCACTCCCCTGTTTTTTTCAATCATAATTACATTTTCTCACAAATTATTAGTTGCAATACTTCCATGACCCACCAGCGGGCCGTGGCCCACATGTTGAGATTGACTGACATACACACTGTACCAGTCTAGAACCTGTTTTTCCTCTAACTTGTAGAATTCTGCTGCTTCTAAGATTTTAATCAATGCAATTTTCAATTTCTACATAGATGTAATAGGTTTATATTTATACAGATACACATCAGTTAATACATTATTTATACAGATGTATAAATATATATATTGTATTTTACTAATTTGGTTGTCAGTAAATTGCATTTATGAATCTTGCTGCCTAGTAGTATCTTTTTGAATGACAGTAAAGTGCAAGTTGATGTTGGTGACTCTTGTTTTAGCCCTGTTTCATGTCGACTGCAGGGGGAAACTAGTAATGGAGCACGGAGCAAAAACAGGCAGGCCTTTATAAAGGATCAGACTGTTCCTTTCACACTGTTATGAAAGAGAAATGATCACATCTGAGGTGAAGCAGCTGATTTACTGCAAAGTACAGTGTGTTTCTGAAAGACTCTTCTCCGGGGTCAGAGTGTCTGACCACAGAACCGGCACGTTTCTTCTCCGACAAACAAGGAAAATCAAGCTGTTCATCAGTCTTTTGTTCAGCCACTGCAGCGACAGAGACAGCGAAGTGGACAGTGAGCCTGCTGCGGCCAGGAGTCATTTAACCGAGCCTCTGCACAAAGACGGATGTCAGTATTTGAATAATTCATTCTCTAAATGGACATCTCCATTACACACCGCTGCACTGTGGATAAATGGAAAGTGATATTTTGTCAATGGAGGATTTAAGTTATCTGCTGTGCTCACAAAGTGCTGCAGTTTGTTTAATTCTGCTGCCGTCAGTCAGTGAGAGCGAAGGTGTCGACGGACAGAAACTGCTCATTTCCATTTGAGAGGACTCGGCTGCTTGGTCACAGTTTGATCTGCTGGATGAAAGTCTGTCCTCATTCACAGCATGTCTCGGATAATCCTGCCATTTTTTTCCCCTCTCTGAGCTGCACCTGTCCGTCAACCAGGATGTCTTCTTCCCTTCATTCTCTCTCTCTTCAACATTTAGAAGAAATTGTTCTCACAGTACACCCACGCTCCTCCTCTTCATCCCCAAATTCTCTTCGTCAATCCACCTTTCTTCTCTCCACAATTCCATTTCCCTCTTTGTTTCTCTCCTGTGCCCCCTCATCTTTTCCTCCTATGATTTCATTTAACCTCCCTCCACCATCTTCTGCCCTCTGGTTTTTATCCCACCTCTCATTTCCACCTGTGTCCATCTCTTTATCTCTTTATCCCTGTTGCTACTTTACTCTGTCTGCAATCTTTCCTCAGTCACTTCTCTTTTCCATCTTGTCTCACTTTCTGTTCTTTGTCTGTCCTATCCGTTTTACTTCTTCTTCAACTCTTTCTTTTTCTCACTTTGCTTCCTTTTCTCTTCTTATCTTCTCCTTCTTTTCCTTTTGTTATACCAGATATCTCCCTCATTTTGTTCATTCAAAAGTGCTTATAATAAAATAATATTTATCTTCGCCAAACAAACATATGACATCAGTATATTATTTAAACAGTAAATCACAACATTTGCCAAAATCATTAAAAACATGTCCATATAAATGTCCATTGTCATTTAAATATTAAAATAAAATAGTAAAATCTCTTTCTCTCTTTTCTCCCCTCTTTCTTCCTCTCCTCCTCATATCTGACACGAGTGTGATGTGATCTCAGCCTCTCATCTCCCATCATTTTTCCAATTAGTCGTCTCCCTGCAGATTAAAACTCCTTCCCAATTGAAATCTTAATGTCTCCCTTGGAGGCGCCCACATGTGATGTCACTCACACACACACACACACACACACACACATATATATATATATATACAGTATGTGCAGCCACATTAAATAAAGTGCCCGGGGATGTGAGTACGAGATGTGAGAGCGATCAGGGACTTGGGGATAAGGACAACTAGAGGGAGGGAGATGGAAAGTCTATTAAAGAAGATATAATACTAGAGGGGAAGATGGAGACTGACAGGGTTAAAAAGAAAGAGGGAGAGAGGAGAGATATTGTTTGCAAAGTGTAATAAATCCAAGATAGTAAGGGTCTGAGGGTAGGGTCTTCTGACTTTGTCTTACACATCATACTGACTGATGAGTTTCTTCAGGAGGAAAAGACAGAAAAAGCAAAAATAAGTAATTAGAAGAGGTTAGAGTGAGAGACGAAACATAGACGAAAAGTGAAAATTAAATTAAAAGTGGAGAAGTAAACTTAATTGATTTAAGAGGAAGGAACAGAAGGAGAAAAGGAGGTCGTCTTGACATGCTGGAACAGAGACTTAGTCAGTTAAATGGATAAAATACAAGGTGTGAAATTCAGATGAAAGCCATGGAGGACAGAAGATGAGACTCAAAGAGGAGCAAAGAAATGCAACAAAGAAATGATGAGAATAGCGGAGAGAGAAGAGGTGGAATTACTGAAGTAGAAAGGGGGAAGTCGGAGGAGGACGAGGGGGAAATGGGGCAAGAAATGGCACAAAACAAAAGGAAACTGTGACATGCAGATAAAAACATGGCCTCAAAAACAACATGGGGGGAATACAATACAAGCAGACACCATTCCTCACAAGAAGAGGTACTCTCACAATCACACACACATACGCACACACTCTTACGTTGAAACCTTAGACCCACTGAGACCAATCAAGATACACTCAGCTGACTCCACAATCCCTAAATGCACTTTTATTGTGTGTGTGTGTGTGTGTGTGTGTGTGTGTGTGTGTGTGTGTGTGTGTGTGTGTGTGTGTGTGTGTGTGTGTGCGTCTTTCTTTTATGGGACCCTAAGCAGAATTAGATTTTAGTTCATTTTTAATTTTTAACTGTTTTAAAATAAAGCACTTAACGATGGAAAAGTGTTTTCCTCAAACGTGTACGAGCCAAAATAAAACACTGCAAAGTAAAAGTAAAAACCTGGGAGCCTCCTGTAAGACAAAACATTATTCAGCTTGTAAGACTGTACATGGGTAATGAAAACGCCCAGACCTGTGACACAGCTAGACCTAGGAACGATCAGTCCAGTGCTGGCAGAACTTACTCAATGTATACAAACCTGTTTACTTGTGTGCCTGTCGGTCACACACACACACACACACACACACACAGATGCACACAGGCATGGTATGAGATTCTATTTGTTTGGCGTGTGTTTTGCTGTGCTGGATATGTAATGTAGTTTTCCCATTGACTTACATTGGTGTTCATGTGCATGTTCATGTGTTGTGATGCAGCAGCGAGGTAATCACAAAATGTGTCTACACATGACACTTTAGCATTTTTTGTTTTGCTTTAGCAATAGCACCTATAAAGTTACGCAAGCATGACAAAATTTAGTTAAAACCATAATTTAAAGGTAGTATAAATAAGTATAATGCATCCATTAATGTGTGTTCCTGTGTGTGTCTCACTGAATAATTTGACCCTCATACCCATACACACACACACACACACACACACACACACACACACACACACACACACACACACAATCAATTAGTAGACTACTAACATAAACTACATGTTTATGCTCATATTCACAGCCACTGTCAAAAGTACCTGTAGCTGAGAGATGACAACAATAGCTTGATAAAAAACATTCATATGTTTTTATCATGTTTCAACTCTTAAGATAAATAAATGTTAATCTGGTCTCTGTAGGACTGTCTGCAATAGGTGCTGTAGACGGTGCATTGTGGGAAATGTGTCTACTGGGGAAGGATATTACATCACAGTGTCATGGCGTGGCCCTGCTCACCAAACTGAGTTACTGTGGTTACGGCAGTGGAAAATTAAAACAATCCTCACAGGACAGTATTATGGAAATTCAAAAGCCAAGTTCAAGTTGTGAATGAGTTATGAGAAGGGGAGGTGGGAGGGTGTTGTTGTATGCAGACGGTATAATTGCCAGACAAAGAGGGGAAGCAAACAGACAGATGAATTCTGGGAGTGAAGATTACCATGGGGAGACGTCCTCTGTTCCTTTATTCTGAGAAGAATAAGAAACGACACAACATTGACTTTGCTGGATCGGCTCCTCCAGGGGTAAATTAAACAGCTCCTGCACCAATAAAACAGTCACCTCCCCTTAATCACTGATGCCGAGACACCTGCTGGGACAGAGCTCTTTAAGGCGGGTCCCAAAGTCCTGGGAGGTTTCAATTCAGGGAGGTGCAGTGGAAGTTTGCACCTGTGGTGACATGTCCTTTAAATCCTTTTATAGACTGAGATTTCAGTATCTTACAGATTTTCTGCAGCCCCACTGAGACACACAAATCTAATGACCTGGAGAAGGATGTTAAGCTGGACATCTGCAGACTGCACAATGACATCACACCGAATCAGCACAACACAAGTTAACCTCCCTACCTGGCCTTTAACTTCCCCACCTGCCCGTTAACCACGCCACCTGTCCATTAACCACCCTACCTGCTCATTAACCTCCCTACCTGGCCTTTAACCTCCCTACCTGCCCGTTACCTCCCTACCCTGCCTGTTAACCTTCCTACCTGCCCGTTACCTCCTTCCTTGCTAGTAAACCTCCCTACCTGCCCATTAACCTACCTACCTGGCCTTTAACCACCGTATAATAACCTTCCTTCCTGTTCATTAACCTCCCTACCTGCCTGTTAACCTCCCTACCTGCCCGTTATCCTCCCTACCTGGCCTTTAACCTCCCCGCCTCTCCGTTAACCACGCCACCTGTCCATTAACCACCCTATCTGCCCGTTACCTCCCTACCTTGTCTGTTACCTCCCTACCTGCCCGTTACCTCCCTACCTGCCTGTTAACCTCCCTACCTGCCCATTAACCTCCCTACCTGCCCGTTAACCTCCCTACCTGCCTGTTAACCTCCCTACCTGCCTGTTAAGCTCCCTACCTGCCTGTACCTCCCTACCTGCCTGTTAACCTCCCTACCTGCCCGTTACCTCCCTACCTGCCTGTTAACCTTCCTACATGCCCGTTACCTCCTCACCTGCCTGTTAACCTCCCTACCTGCCCGTTACCTTCCTACCTGCCCGTTACCTCCCTACCCTGCCTGTTAACCTTCCTACCCGCCCGTTACCTACTTCCTTGCTAGTAAACCTCCCTACCTGCCCATTAACCTACCTACCTGGCCTTTAACCACCATATAATAACCTTCCTTCCTGTTCATTAACCTCCCTACCTGCCAATTAACCACCCCACCTGTCTATTAATCTGCTTACCTGCCCCATCCTGCTGCACCTTTTTTTCCTATTCCTCTTTTTCTTTTAGGCAAAGCATTTCCCCCCCAGAGCAGCAGGTGGCGGTGCTGCGTCTACAGCCAACCACCCGTAGTAAACTAGAACAAGAAGAAGGGAAGCCTGGTGTAGCAGATTTGAGATGGACAGACAGCAGATAGTCAGTTGTTGTGGAGGCTTGTGTGGGTTTGGTGAGTGGAAACAGCCAGAGTTAGCAACACTTTATAGGTCTGCAGCGTGGCTGCATTTAGTGGTCGTTGATAACGGCAGGAAGAACATTGGTGATGAAAATGCAGCTCTATGATGACGGCACTAGAGCCATGGTATAAAATGCCCTCCTGCAAGCACTTTGGAAACATGACAATTACTGCACTGTATGAAGAGATGTAAAGAAAATCCAGTTTTAAGATGAAGGAATGATTGATTTTCCTAATGATCATGTATACCGAACCAAAATCCGTGACCACCCAACTGTGAATTTAACCAAACTGTGGATTTTGCATATATATATAATCCACTTTTCTAACATATAAGTTTTCAAAAATATAAGCCTAAAAATGTCTAACTAAGTCCATGTTCACCACTTTTCTGTGTGTGTTGTTATATCTGCATCGTGATCCACATCCATCCCTAAGTACAGAGACTCACCCCGTTGGCTCTGCTCATGGCCTGGTAGTAGATGCTGTAGCTCTTGGCCGGTGACAGGGGAGGATTCCAGAATCCGCCGTAGCTCTTATTGTCTCCCACCGTGAACGGCTGCACCACCGTAAGGCTGGACGGTGGCAGCTCGGCAGCAATATAGTACGACGAGTCCAGGATGGAGGCGTTACGGAAACTGACAGGGGCGGAGAAACACTCAGGGGCCTCGGAGGCAGCGCGGCGAGTCTTCGATTTACGCTCTTCCTTCACAACAAGCTGGTAGGAGCTGAAAACACAAATAAACCAACATTAATGACTCTTATTTGGAAAAGATACAGCTGTGGTGCTTTTCGTTGATGTGAAAGATGTAATATATTATTCCAGTAAGTGGATACTTATGTAAGTGGTTAATACTTGAAACTGTACTTGGTCAAATAGCATGTTTACGTATTTTTCTACATTCAGTGATTCGGTTTATCTGACAATTACACTTATCCCCACTATTCAATCACTGCAGACCACTTACCAGTAAAAACTTTTAATTTTCAGAGTGCAATTTTGGCACAAAACACATTACCAGAAGAGGACTGAGGTCTTCAGGAAAACACACGCAGTTCTACTCTCCTGTAAAAGGAGTTTAATTCGTTACAAAGGGTCACTTTTTTCCAATTGGTGGATCTACTTTAGAAGCAAACTTCAGCAAAGTTTCCAACAAAGTAGCTGGCAGGTCATTTCTAGTGCTGAGTCAGCAGCAAAGTGTGAATTAAAAGTAAAAGAGGTGTGTGTGTGTGTGTGTGTGTGTGTGTGTAGGTGTATGTGTGTGTGCATGAGTGCTTGCGTGCGTGTGTGTGCGTGCATGCGTCCGTGCATGCAGGAACTTATATACTTAATATATATAAAGCTTATATATGTGTTCTCATACATACATGATCAGTGCAGAGACATCTGCAGAGACATCTGCACTGTAGCAAGTGTAGTTGTGCTTGTATTGTGTGTGTGTGTGTGTGTGTGTGTGTGTGTGTGTGTGTGTGTGTGTTCATACTAACTGTGTGAAGGTGTGTTTATATACTTAAAAGGTCTGTCTTTTCATGTGTGTGTTTCCATTCCATTCAGGCTTCATGAATGGCTGAGGGCTCCTTTAGCGGTCAGGACAAACGCAGCGGCCCTCTGCAATTACCTCTGTCCTCCATGCCAAGAACTCACTTCACAATTATACGCAATTAGGGAAATGTATGTTTCTGTGAAGGGGCCACGGCCAATTATCCCCGGCTCCCGTTTGGCAGCTTTCATAAAAGATAATTGCTGATGACCAAAGATGAGATTCTCTCTGTCTCTCCCTCCATGTCTTTGCTGTTTCTGGTGAAATATCCATTTCAAGCTAATAGCTCTAATAGGCTGTAAGAGGGATGGAGCAGATTGTGATTCAGGGGGAACACGGGAAACTGTGTGTGTGTGGGAGGGTTTTGATTGATTGGTCAACTATCAGATGATGTTAATCTACAAAATCTGCAGCCCGAGTCATGAAGCAAGTGCAGGGTTCTGACTAGAGGTGCAATAGTCCATTAATCAATTATTTGTCAATTATTGCATTAATCACCAACTATTTTTACAACCAATTTATTGATGTCATTTCTAGAGTCATTTTTAGAAAGTCTGGTTCCATCTTCTCAAATCTGATTATTATCTGGTTTATTTAGTCTTCTATAATAGTCAACTGAGCTTTGGTTTGTGGACTTTTGGTCTGGACAAAAAAATCCATTTTAGTTTGAGCTTTGGGAAACAGTGATTGACATTTTACACAATTTTATGAACCAAATAACTGATTGATTCTTTCAGTAATCAATAGACTCAACCTATTATTACATTTTCAAATTCTAGACTTTTCCAGACTTCTCAGTAGCCTTGTTCAACAATGGTGACAACTAACTAAAACATCAAATTATTATATTATATTACATTATACAGTACAATTTATTTCCCCTATCTTTATGCAATTTAAAGATTATAATATATTATGATATTATAAATAGGCACCACAAATTAGTTTCAGAGAAGAACAGAAAAATATCATTTACTTTTAGTAGTAAATTATACTATATATATGTAAGAATATGTGAAAGTAAAATATGTTATACACGTTAAACATTATCTTTAAGGTATAACTAAGTGTAGAAGCTGGTGATAAAGATCAGGAATGAGTGTTTTTGTATGAAAATGAACACTATGATCAGTAATAATGATCTGTGTGTCTGTCACAAACACAAACAGCTGCTTGCATATTCGCATTTTAACGTCAAAGTGTTGTTTCCAAGCATGTGTGTGTGTGTGTGTGTGTGTGTGTGTGTGTGTTTTGAAGGTACAAACAGCTGCTCCTCTTAGCACAGACATTTCAGAAAACTCGCTCCATCTAAGCTGCTAAACTGGAGAAATGAGTGTCTCTGTGTGAATATCATACACATTAACCAGCAGATGCTTTTTTCCCTGCTCCGTACATCTGCAGCCACTTAAAACATGGAAGACTTGTAGCACAGAACACACATAATAAGCAAACAAGTCAAGGGGCTTATCCCGGGCTGATAAACACACAGATATTAGATGATTGGAGCACAGCCTACTGTAATTCAGGATATATCTGCTGCATGTGGGTGCTAAACGGTGAGATATGTTTTTGGGATTTACAGAAATTAACACTAAACCATTGACCCGCTCTCATTCCACAAATCCATTTCACCAAGTCCAAATTGAAGTGATATATATTCTTCACGCACCCTTGTCGAAGCTGTATTTCCCTGAAGGCAGCAGAGAATAATGTTCTCCTCTATACCAATTAAATGGATGAGATCACATGTGAACTTTTAATTAAAAGCATGCGGGCTGAAAAAAAATGAGCGGAGGAAAAAGAATAAATTAAGTGTGTTCATTAAAAAGAGATGGTAATAATGGAACAGCAATGTGTTTGTGGCATTTCTACGCTCTGTGTACTGTGAAATGTGTATGTAGGTTAATGTTGTCTGTAGCCTGTGTTTTATGTATCACGGTCCTAATACGTGTTGCATATATTACTCCAATGTGCAGTCGCTTGCAAAAGTATTTGAACTTTTTGACCTTTTGCCACATTTCAGGCTTCAATCATAAAAATATAAAATTATTTTTTTAAGAATCAACACCAAGTGGGACACCATAGTGAAGTGTAATAAAACGTATATGACATATAAACATTTTTTTAGAAATTAAAAAACTGAAAAGTGTGGTGTGCAGTATGATTCGTCCACTTTACTGTCAGTCAGCAGCTCACTCCAGAAGTTTCTGAATGATCCCATGTTGACTAAATAGTTGATGATGATAAATAGATTCTACCTGTGTGGAATCAAGTCTCAGTATAAATGAACCTGCTCTGTGATAGTCTCAGAGGTTTAAAGCACAAACAGCATTATGAAGACCAAGGAACACACCAGGCAGGTCTGAGATACTTTATGGAGAAGTTTAAAGCTGGGTTAGGATATAAAAACATTTCACAAACTTTAAACATCTCAAGGAGCCCTGTTCAATCATATTAGAATAGAAGGAGTATCAGACCACTGCAAAGGGTGGTTCTACAAAGTATTAACTCAGGAGGGCTAAATAATATTGCACACCACATTTTTCCCAAAAAAAGTTCAAAATATCTTATACATTATGTTCCACTTCACGATTGTATCCCACTTTATGTTGACTTTTCACAAAATATATATATTTTTTACCTTTATGTTTGAGCCCTGAAATGGGGCAAAGAGTCAGAAATTCCACAGAGGCCAAATACTTTTACAAGGCACTTTATGTTTTTATAGAATCTTATTGTGAAACCAAGGATAAATTTCCACATTGTGAAGGTTTCATAGTCTACTTACCGAATAAAGACGGAAATACTCTGAAGGCAGCCTGCTGCTCTTCACTACAGCCACTTCAGGTTTACAGTTTCATCATTTCATCTTTCATCATCTGCCTGATATCAGCAGTGTGTGGAGTACCTGAACATCTTACTCGGGTTAAAATGCTAATTTCTATGTGTTACAGTTTTTTCAGTGTGCAAAAAAAAACCTCATACTTTAATACTTGTGTAAGTTAATTTATTATGTCTATATGCATATTCAAGATGTTTCCTCATCCTGTTAAATAGTAGTGTATTTGTTTTTGTGCCTTTTTTTGTTAGAAGCATGTGCTCTATTGTCAAATATTTGCGTGATTTCATTAGTTTATTTAAAGTTTTAAAGTGTCTGATATTTACCTATTTATGTAATAAATACACATATGTCTCAAATTAAAAAGTTAGCCACTAAATTAGATAATTGTGATGATTCTCAGTCTTTGTCTCCCGGTGTTGAGAGTGAATCCATATATAACCATCAAATGCAGACTATTTAATGATCAAATGAAGCTTGTACTAACCAAAAGGATGGCGAGCAGGTGAACATGTGAAAAACATGCTGACACACACAACAGGGCAGAGAATCAAACACTTGAAAACAGGACAGAAAAACAGGACTGTATATATTTATATAATATACAGTATAAATAGACGAAGAACTAATCAGTAACAACAGACATGTGAGCAACAAGAACACAGGTGAGACCAAAATTAAAGGCAGCAAAACAGGATGTAAAAGAGAAAAAACACACACACACAAGTTTTCATCAACTTTTTACAACACACTTGTGTAAAAGCTGAATATTGGAAGAAGAATTGGCTTCCAAACTATTTGCAATATGAAAACTTGTGCCTATGTCCCAGTGCATTAGTAAAAGTGTTTAGCTATTTCTGATTCTGGTACAGTAAGTTTGTTAACCAGGAATTAGCAAAGATGCTGAGGTCCAATATAAAGAAGTAAAAGTACATTATATTTAGGAGATGAGTGAAAACATGTAAGTTGATAGAATTAAATTATAAATGAATGTAGGTAAACTGTGAAGATCTGTGATATTGTTTCTTGTCAGTATGTCTACTATCTACTTTATATTTATGTATTTGCTGTTGTATTACATGATTGAGAAAAAAGCCTACTCCATCCCTACAAGCCGCCTCTGATCCCTAACATGTCATCCAGCTGTTGGCAGGGCATGAGTCTCAGTAACCGGACGCCGGCTGCCAACTTACCATCAAACACTTAGGCCGTCACGCCTGCTTGAGGCTGCGTCCCCATATGGTCGCGGCTAAAACGCTACAGGACTCATTGTGATTGATGACGATACGTTTCACTGCCAAATTTATAAAGGGGCCAATTCTCAGAGTTCTCTTGCATACAAATTGGACTTCTATGTATGAGTGAGTTTAATGGCTTTAAAAAAAAAAACCCTTGAGGAAGAAGAGAGGGAAGAGAGGTGAGGAAACAAGAGGAGAGGAAAGAAGAAGAGAAGAAGTGGAGGAGAAGTAGAAGAGATGCGGTGGTAAAAGCCATGACCGTGAAGAGGTGTGTTAGTTGTCCTGCTGTTCGTTAAATCCTCAGACGTGGCGTTACCTGATGGGCGCTCCTCGTGACTGGGCAGGCTTCAGCAGGATGGTGATGGTCGTCTCTGTCTCGTTCAGCGGAGCCTCAGACTCGTACTCTGGCATCATGGGAGCTGGAGAACAAAAAAACAGAAAACAGTGTTTAAAACTACGAGAGCTTTTTGTTTGTGAATGGCATTTAATCCTCCAGCATAATTTTAAGAACATATTTACTGCAGCTGACAAATTGAGACACAACAGATGCATTATCTCTTCAGGTGGGTTCACTGTGATGAACCTGCATACATCAAATCTGCAAGACCATATTTTATTATTTTGAATTAATATAGGGTAAAAATTGTTATTATGTCATAAGTTATTATACCATAAATAGATTTTTGCTTTCGTTTATTAGTACAGTAACAGTAATCTCTTCAGCTGCTGTTAAAACTAATGGATATCTCACAGACAGGTTTTAATTCCACATCTGTTTTGCATATCTGACAGAGACATCAACACTTTGTTTCCCCCCTCATCGCTGTGGCATTTAGGTTATTAACAGCTGCTCCTCTGTGTCCATCCATCACTACGTGTCTGCATAGTTCCCTTTATATCTCTCCATCCTCCGGCCCCTGACTGAGTTAATGAAGATCGGGGCTGACGTGACATTTGGAGGAAAACAGCTCTGTTATGTGTTGAAGTGCCAATTTTTTTTTTTCTCCCCTCTTAGCAACATGTTGTTAAGATTTGAAAGGATGATGGAGGAAGAGAAGCTCAGTGAAAGGTCAAACTGAAATCTCTGTAAGTGTTGACAGATCGGACGACGCTGATAAGGACCAGAGTCGAAACTGCAGGAGGTTTATTTCAACATTTATTTTAGTAAGGACGACAGATCAATAAAAATGGATTCACTATAGATTCACTATACAGGTGGATACACAGAATGTCCACCATTAAGTAAGAATGTATATATGTAAAAAAAGAACCATAACTGTGTTTAAAAAAAAAACAAACACTGTCTGTGCAGCCTTTTTTATTCGCCGTGTCCATTTGAACGAGGCTGAATGCAACCATAAAGTTTTCCTGAGGCAGAAAAGATTGTCTGTTTACTCCTGATAACTCTATCACTGCAGAACTCAGTAATGTTCACATAACATTTATATTTAGTTTTGTGTGTGATGTTTTGTGAAGTTATAAGATATCACTGCATTTTCTTCATCACTATTTTAGTCATGAACAATTAGAAAGATGTTTAAATTATTATTTTCCTTAAATCTTTAGAAAACAGAATAGGAATAGGAAAAACACAATCATGATTCCATTCTCTCTTTCCTGCTTTCCATACATATTCAGACATGGGGATGTCTTGAAGTGAAGTCTAGACTTGTAGAGAAGAATTTGTCATCTTTTTAAAAAGAAGTTGCAGGAAAGGTTGTCCCCCCCCCAAAAAAAAACAAAAAAAAAACATTGCTGCTCTTTACAACTCCTCAGTAAAATTCAGAATTCTTTTTCAGATAAACAGTTACATAACCAGCAATAATGTGTGTGTGTGTGTGTGTGTGTAATGTTTTCTGTGCTGAAATGCAATAATTTTCTGCATTTTTCCACAAAACCCTTGTGTCTTAAGGAGCAACTGTGGTTCAGTGTAACATTAAGGTTTGAGAGTGCAACTGTGCGCTTCTGTGCAGATATACGGACAAATAAAAAAATACATAAAACCCAGTTGATAATAAACACAGGCTGTGGAAGAAAATCTCAAATGTCATCTAGAAAAGAACTATTAGTCAGATTACAGAACGAAAAGGTGGAAACAGAGACAGAAGATTAAAGAGGCGGAGAAAGAGAAGAGGAAACGGAAGAAAGGGAAGCGATGGCGACAGGAGGAGGATTAGGTAAAGCTGCAGGGAGACAGACAGGGTGAGTCAGCAAGATAAAAGGCCAGGGAGACACATACAGAAGGGGAGAAAGGGAAAAACTTTGTATTTTGCATCAGTCATTCTGTCATTTCAGCAACTAAGAGCAGCGTTCACCAAACAGTTGGGTAAAGAATGGAGAAGTTCTTTTGTTCCACAAGAAAGCGATGCATTAACATGGGAGGGCATTTCACACTTCTCGCCTCCAAAGTTGATTGCTTTTCCTTTTTTTTTCTTTTTTTTTCCCTTTTTTTTGTGGTGCCGCTGACATTTTCAGGCGGTGACATAAACAGAGGCTTACAAATGGAAAGTAAAAGTCAGATAGATATGGAAACGGTCACATTGACAGACAAACAAAGACACAAACAAAAACAGAGACTGGTGCATTCACAGAGGAGCCAAGTGAGTGACAGACGACACACCAACCTCCTCAACACCGGCACCTGCTCTACCACAGCACGGGAATTAACGGGTGAGTTCTAATTAACAAACACATTCTAATCAAATTAAGAACATATCCTGAACATACACTTTTTCCTCTGCGTGAAGATCCATTTCCTGGGGACTTCAAAATAAAATCAATTCCTATAAAGCATTTTGGACGTGGAGAATTCAATATATTCTCCAGAGTAACACTGTGATGAAGTACTTGAATTACCTAATTTAATCTTCTATATATTAAACAATTCACAACACAACTAGATCTCTGAGATGTTTCTTCCTGTTCTCCCTCGGTGAGTGAGCAGAAATGAGTAAAATATCATCGTTAACCAATCAGAAGTGGAGCTGGGCGGGGATTGAACGAGGTTCCTTTACCTGCGATCTTGGTGGTGATGCGGGTGGTGACGGGCGGACCGAAGCCCTTATTGGTGGAGGCCTTGAGCGTGAAGAAGTATGTAGTCCCCGGGTAGAGGCCTACGAACAGGTGGTGGGTCTCGTTCCTCAGCTTGAACACCCTTCCCCTCTGGGTTGTCAAATCTGCGCTGGGGTCAAACGAGCTCAGGGCCTTGTAGGTAATCTGGAGGCAGGCAGGAGACAAACAGTTGAGCTTTGGATGTAATGTGTTTTTTTTTTATTTTACTTACCTTAACTGTGATTATGTTTTATGTTTCGCAAAGAAGCATTTTTTTGTACATTTTAAATTTCAGCACCAGCTATTATAATACGTCTATTATGCATTGTTATTCGTCTACACACATTACATTTGCATACATTGTTTTGTGTTTTTGACTTCCATTTAAAGCACATTTTTTTCATCGTAACTATACGTTTTTTTTGTCCTTTTATTTTAAATTGTTGGCTGTTCCATGTGAAAGGAAATCAAAATTATTTGATCACTGCCATTGGCACCATCCCACTGAACAATTTTATTGGATAGAAGAAGATCAAGTAATTGTGGTTTTAATCGAAATCAATAGGCACAAAAAATGGTACTGAGGAAAACTTGTTTAGCAAATGATAAATGTGATAACCCTCACAAAAAACACACCCTCTGTCTGATTCCACTAAACACAAGTTGATTTTTTTCTTTTTCAACCCATTTGTTTTACTCTTATTTATTTAGCTAACTATTCTATGTATTACCTCACTTTAAAGACAGCACATCCACTTGCTCCTCACATCCAAGCAAACCCAATACACCAAGCTGCTGTTCATAAATTGTCTGTTAAACATCATAAATAAATGGAGTAGCTGCAGTGATGCTGCAGCAGCAGTGTTCCTCCACATGATCTCCATGTTGAGACTGGAACAAATTGAGCCAATTGACCCATGGCCACGAAACTGGCAGAAACACTTGAATAGTTCTTTCACTAAAAGAACCTGTCAATGTATGTTGTTGTAATGTTGCTACTGGCAGGTTTCTCCACTACAGAACTGTCATTGACTGACACACACACACATGCCCACACACACACACACACAGAATACCGGGGGACAACTGTCATAGTGAATGACAGTCAGTACAAAAGAGTATTGACTGGTGGGAAAACACACGTTAATAGCAATTCAACCCCAAACACACTTCAGCACTTCTGTATGTGTGTGTGTGTGTATGTGTGTGTCAGGATCTCTGAGGGCATTTCAGTTTGTCTTTCTGCCTCTGAGTGGAAAAAAAAAATAGGTAGATAAGGTGAGGAGGAAAGTGAGGGAGGTAGAGGGGGAGAATAAATAAAAGAGACAGAAACAAAGACAGACGAGGTGAAGGAACCTGGAGGCACTCCGTGAAAACCTCGACCAACACAAAGCGTAATGTCTCCACCGTTTGATTTTCTGGCTAAAGAGGATGTGAGGGGCAGCACTGTTTAGCTCAAAATATATTATTATGATACATTGTAGTTATAGTGTGTTATGTAATGCAATATATGTTATCATTGCATGTTTTTACTATCTTGTGTTGTTATGTTATATTAATATTATGTTAACATTATGTTTTACTATATTAATAGTAGGTTATATTATACTACAATACATCATGTTGTGCTATTCCATATTTCAATGTAATATATGAGATCATACAATATTTTCTGTTATTTTTTCCAAACATTATTATGTCACATTATACAATTCTATTTACAAATATACACACATTTCTCTATTTATTCATATTAACCATTGAATATAATAACATTATTACAGTATGACACCACTCATCGTAATTGCATGCACACTGTTTACTTGTTACTCTCACATTTACATGTTTTTGTGTAATGTATTTGTCACATTATCTGCTCTCTTGCAACAGATAATCTGTTTAAAAAAACAAAAAAGTAGAGATGTAAAAAATCTTGATACACAACCTGAGGGAGTAGAGTTTATGATAGAACAACTAGATAGAGACCGACATATACAAAGGACTTTAAGGTAAGGCCATGTCAGGTAAATTATGATGTCATTTTTTTTAGAAATGTATATTCTGATTAATGGATTTCATGCTTTTTTTTCTTTCTGTAATAGCTTGGAGAGCTGATGTGAGAAAGTAGGGTAGACTGTGACAGGGAAACAGTAAGTACAGGAGACTGGAAGATGAAGACAAAAGTAAAACAAAGATGTGGAGGGAAAAAGTGTCACTGAGACACCGCTATAACGGATACATTATTTAAACACACACGGTTACAACAGAGATTCCACAAAAAGATTCTCTGCTACTAATTTTGTTCCTGGAAACTCCAGAAGTGTGAGTGTTTTGCATCTTACAATCAGAAGCTCATATTTGCATACTTTGTCAAACAATGTACAAAATAGCATTGTGACAAAGAACATTAAATCTAAAATTCAAAAGGCGAAGTAAAAAGGACATTGAGGCGTGAAAGAAGAATAAAGAGTCAAAACGAGGCTGAGAGACTGAAGCAGAAAAGGCAGCGGAGAGGAAACATAGAGAGTGATAACAAGTGATGGAGATGGATGTTTGTGTAAAATGGGTCGTTCAGAGGCTGGAGGTTATGTGTGTGTGTGTGTGTGTGTGTGTGTGTGTGTGTGCGTGTGCGTGCGTGTGTGTACAAGAGTTTTTGTGGTGGTTGGGTTGAAATCTCAGCACTTTGCCCTTGTGGACATTGTCGCTCCATTTGTGAATTCAAATCAAAATCAGTGACAGCTTTGTGCCTCACTTCAACTACAGCCTAAGGATGGAGAATGTGTCACTGGATTTGTGTTTCTGTGTGTGTGTGTGTGTGTATGTGTGTGTAAGAGAGTGAGAGAGAGACAGAGAGAGAGAGAGAGAGTAAAGGGATTCCAGGGTTATTATGTGTGGCAAGTTTTTTTCCTTTGGTCTGTTTCTGTCTTGTCTGTGTGTGTGTGTGTGTGTGTGTGTGTGTGTGTCCTGTCTGAAAGGGGATCCCTCCCATGACATCATCAGCGACGCCCTGGGATTCCCTGGTCTCTCGCTGCCTTCTCTGGTCTCTGCTGCTGCAGGTGTTGCCACCATCCATCAGCTGGAGACATGGGTGCGCTCTCTGACTACAAAAGTGGACATCTCACTCATTGCGATCTGTTTCTCCTCTAGAGCAGATGCACCACACAATGCACTTATTAGTTTAGTGTTGTGACCAGGCTTAGCTTTATGTTCTATTGGTATCTCTGTTCTGAAAGATTTCATTTATTGTTTTTGTTTTTATCTTCTTGTATTGCTATTATGCTACTTAAATAAACGGCTGATGAGTCGAACGGATTACAAGGTCGGGGGCACTTTACAATAAATAGGCTTGTAAAGAAAACTGAAACATAACTTTTAAAACAAGGAAACTCCATATAGAACAACAGATGTGAAGCTTTGTCCCGTAACATTTTAACCCATGAGTCTCAGAAAACTGAATTCTTTACAAGTCATGTGATCACAGCTCCACTGCATCGCTGTAACTAACAGTAATAGGACTCAAAGGTGTGAACAATGAGCTCCGCTGCTCCACCTGGACCAGGAGCTGAGCTGCAGGGTCCAGGCTGATCTAACTGATGCAGTACAAGACAAATCCACACCATCGAGCAACAGCCATGTGAACCGTAAAGATACATCTGTAATAACAGCCAGGTTTCTGGACGTGAGTTGGGCTGTGCTGGGCTAGATATGGATCTGTGGTTGTGGAGGGGGTCCGACTGGGATGACGAGCAGCTCCAGCTTAGAGAGATTAAGCTGAAGGTGGTGTTTTTTTTTACATTCACATCATGATATCAGCAATAGAATAGCCGGGCTGAGACGAGGTGGGACTGACAGAAATGCTGAGTCAGGGTAACAGTGTGTTGGATGTGGAGACAAGATGTTTCAGAGATAGAGACCTGCAATGCTGAGCTAAGTAAGTGTGGAGAGAAGAGGATGGAGGGGGAATAGGGAGAAGAAGGACAATAAAAGAAGCTTAAACTTTGGTGGTTAACAAAAGGCTGCTGAGAACCAGCAGAATGGGCCAGATGCAGATTGCACTGATTTAGATCATAAACATTTTTCTCAGAAAGGAATTCAAAGGAATCCACTTTTCATATAAATTGGTTTATCTCAATCGTCAGCTGCTACATGAGATTTATTTAGAGAGGGTCAGAAGAGGTTTTACAGCACTTCACACAGAGGAAACCTCTGCTACTCTGATCTGAGCTGAGAAAGCTGAGAGAGCTGAGAGGACTGAGAGTGCTGAGAGGACTGAGAGAGCTGGAAGGACTGAGAGAGCTGAGAAAGCTGAGATAGCTGAGAGGACTGAGAGAGCTGAGAGGACTGAGAGGACTGAGAGAGATGAGAGGACTGAGAGAGCTGAGAGGACTGAGAGGACTTAAAGAGATGAGAGGACTGAGAGAGCTGAGAGGACTGAGAGAGATGAGAGGACTGAGAGAGATGAGAGGACTCAGAGAGAGATGAGAGGACTGAGAGAACTGAGAGGACTGAGAGAGATGAGAGGACTTAGAGAGATGAGAGGACTGAGAGAGCTGAGAGGACAGAGAGATGAGAGGACTTAGAGAGATGAGAGGACTTAGAGAGATGAGAGGACTGAGAGAGATGAGAGGACTGAGAGAGAGATGAGAGGACTGAGAGAACTGAGAGGACTGAGAGAGATGAGAGGACTTAGAGAGATGAGAGGACTGAGAGAGCTGAGAGGACAGAGAGATGAGAGGACTGAGAGAGATGAGAGGACTGAGAGAGATGAGAGGACTGAGAGAACTGAGAGGACTAAGAGAGATGAGAGGACTGAGAGAGATGAGAGGACTGATAGAGCTGAGAGGACTGAGAGAGATGAGAGGACTGATAGAGCTGAGAGAGCTGAGAGGACTGAGAGAGATGAGAGGGCTGAGAGAGATGAGAGGACTGAGAGAGATGAGAGGACTGAGAGAGCTGAGAGGACTGAGAGAAAAGAGAGGACTGATAGAGCTGAGAGAGCTGAGAGGACTGAGAGAGCTGAGAGGACTGAGAGAGCTGAGAGGACTGAGAGAGATGAGAGGACTGAGAGAGATTGGAGGACTGAGAGAGCTGAGAGGACTGAGTGAGCTGGAAGGACTGAGAGAGATGAGAGGACTAAGAGAACTGGAAGGGCTGAGAAAGCTGAGAGGACTGAGACTGTTTATTAGCTCTTGGTTCTACGAAAGTGTCCTTAAACCCTGATCATCACCTGAAACATGTCAGATTTATGGTTTGAACATGTAGTATATATAACCAGAAAATGATGTAATGACACAATGATAATCCTGGGACTGTATATATATATATATATATATAGTATTATAGTTATACTACAGGAAGAAGCATGTATCTATTATCCTGAATGATTAGTCAATTAACTAATAAGTTGCTATCTGTTTTGAGTTGAATAATCGATTTGAGTTATTTTAAATAAGAAAATGTTTAAATTCTTTATGAATTCTATCTATGATTGTCTACAAAAACCTATAGGTTCTAATCAAAAGTGAAATGTGGGAATATTATTTTATAAAGCATCTCTAACGTGTGGGTGTATGTACATGTATAAGTTTTCTGTATATATTTTCTATTTATCACTGTTTAGTGTGTATTTCTGTTTGCTTGTTTGTGTGGACCGTCATGACCCTTTGAAAACAAAGGTTTATGTTTCTAATAATAAATGGGCGATGTGTGGGGAAGAACATGAGTCGTCTGAGAATCAATATGAACGTGTGACATTGTTTATCTTGATAATGACAGTTGGTTTGTTTGTACAGAGATGATGACAAGTTTGTTTCTGCACTTCCACAGCACGTAACTCCCCTGCTGCACTGCAGACACACAACTAAATGCCTCTCAGTTCTAGGAACCCGGGACAAAACCTACAGCCAAAGGGAAGATGTGCTGTAAATGCTGTAGAGAAGCAGCTGCTTCGAATCGTATAAGCAGCCGGCGTCTTCGCGGCCTGAAGTTCGCTGGCTGGCTGAATAAAACATGTTAAATCAATAGCTATTTATACGGACTGGGACTTGGGGGCTGGAACAATAAAATATCATCTATTTCATCTACGCTGCAGTTTTGGTTTGCACATCGATGGCTGTTATTTTATCAGTCATGAATGGATCGCTATAATTTTATGGGCTTTATTCTCTCTATCTCTGCCTCACTGTCGCTCTGTTTCTACGGTTCCCTCATCTTTCTCTCTTTTCTTTCTTTCCATGTTGAGTGATTTCTCTTTACCCTTCTTTCTCTCCCTCCCGATCCTATTTCGTCAATCTTCTGTCCATCTCTTCCTGACAATTTCAATTCAAGTTAGCTTTATTGGCACAACTGTTCCCACAACAATACTGACAAAGCATCCGGAATCATCTGTCTCTTTTTGCCTGTCTCTCCCCCCGTTCCTCTCTCCGTCTTTCCAGCTCTGTGGGTGAGTGTGTCCATCAACTTCCCCTGCAGCACAGAGACAGACTAGCACTGGGGGAACACGTTGGGTACAGCAGCATCATGTCGATCGCCTGGAAACGGGGCCGTGGTGATATAACTGGACCAGGTGGGGAAATTGAACCGGGTTATCTAGACAGGATTTACCGTGAATGGTATTTTTGTGCCACCAATGTCACAGCCCACGACTAAGGTGGTCCTGACCAATGTTCCTCTGTTTATCACTGATAGGATCCTTAGCAGAGAGCTGTCCTGATCAGTAAGATCCTTCCCGCGTGTAAGTCTGTAGCATAAACTACTTATTTGATACTGATGAAACCTGGGCTGTGGCGACAGATTCCTGCTCCATGGTCCGTGGACCCAGCACGCAGGGTTGATTTTTGTTACACCTGGTGTAATTGTGACAGGTGTGCACGAGAGTGTGGAGCAGAGTGTGTGTAAGACAGGTGTGTGTGTGTGGTACGGATGGGCAAGTGGTCAGTGAGTGTGTGAGTGAAAGTAAAGGAGGTGAATGAAGGGGACAGGTGTGTGTACAAGAACATAAACGAAAAGAACAATAAGGAGATAAAGAAGGCAGGTGGGGGAGGTAAAGAAGCAGAAGAAAGTGAAGAAGCGGTGAAAACGGCAAGGAACAAGAACAGGGGCTTTTGATTGAACAGGTGGAGGAAAAAACAAAAACACAAGAACTGATGTAAAAATGTATAAAACATAAGGGAAGGGGGTGGAGCCAGACAGTGATGACGACGGTTTTAGACAAAAAAAAAAGTAATGCTGAAAGCAAAAAAAACAAATTATCGATGATGTAAAAAACAGCAGTTTTAATTATTGTATTTGATTTCATATCAGTTTTTAGCATCTCACTAATGTTGGATGGTTTTAAAGTGGGAGTGAGAATTTTGGTTTTACAAGAGACACATATTATTTTAGGAACGAAGACGGCATGAGGAGGGAGTGGAAGGGGGAGACGATTTTATCCACTACACCGACCTGAGTGGGGAAGTGGGCTTCAATGTACTTCAATTTTTTTATTCTTGGGTGGGGATTTCAATTGCATGAAAGATGCGGTTTTAGATCACAACCATGCAGAACCTTGCTTGGTGGATGTGTGGAGGAGGATACACCAGACTGGATACAAATTCCAGGGAGGCTTTTATCTATTTCCTAGCTGTTTTTAGACAGAGGAAGGGTGATATTATTCGTCTTAGGCAGTGGTGGGACCATGGTAGGACTCAAATCAAGCTCCTGTTTCAGCAACACACTCAACTTCACCAGGGACATCACCAGATCTATGAAGAGTCTACACACTGATATAGTGGAGCTAAAACAGTTACAATACAGAACCAAGTGAGTTTTTATTCAGAACTGTATAAAAGTGAATACAGAGAGGAGCATAAGCTCCTTGAGGGCTTCCTTGGGGGGGTTACCTCAGGTCTCGGAAAACACCAACTCACGGCTTAAGGCAACTCTAACACTGAGGCAGCCGGTGGAGGGTCAGGCCAGAACTGAATGATGCCCTTTGGTACCAGACCCTACAGAGCCTCCTGACATCATTCTGAGCCTGGTGTTAGCAACAGACCCTCTACTGTCTGGTCCAGAGGCTGGACAGAGACGCCCAGTGGAGGGTTCTATACAAACCTCCCCCCAAAAAGCATTGCAGGATTTTACACAGCGCTACTGCTTCCAACACTTTTATCTCTGTTCTTAACCTTCCTGTTCTTAGCTCTGTCTGTTATGTGATTTTAGACGGACTATTTATCATGTTGTTATAGAGTGTAAGAGACCGTTTCTTTGCTCCTTTAAGCATGTTTTTTTTTTAATTTAATTAAATTTTTATTTTTATGTTTGATGTGGATCTGGATGAGAGGGTTTTTATCATGGGAGCTGGCTACAGGCAGAGGGAAAGAGAAAAGTGGCAGCTCCTAAACTTCTTATCCAGTTAAGCACAATTGGCAATCTACATCAGCAGGAAGAATAGAATTGAAACAGAGTTTTATTTATTTATATTTATTTATCCATTTGATGCTTTTGTAAAATGTAAATATGTAAAAATCTGATCCCTCTCTGTCTCTCTCTAGTTGACCTATTCATCCATTTCCTCTCTTTCCTTCTAAAGGAGGAGTTTGGACCATAAACCTCTGATGTTCTCTGTCTTTCCTGCTCTTTCTCTCCATCTATATCACCCTCTCTTCTCTTCCCGCACTTCGCTCTCTATAGTTGATGTACTTGGAAGCGGTAGAGCCGTAAAGCTCAGGTTGTTTTATTGGCCAATGAAAAGGCAGGCGTGCAGCACGGCAGTGCATCTTGGGTAATAGAGTGTGCGTCTGAGGGGGATAATTCACCCGGAGGGAAGGTGTGATTGCGTGTGTGCGTGCGTGTGTGTATGTGTGTGTGTGTGATTGAATTAGCGAGTAAGACTGAGGGCGTAAATATCCGATAAATGCAGAAAGAAGACCAGGAAGCAGGAAAAGAGTCTGTGAACGGTAGGAAACAGGAAGTGAGCAGCGTCATATATTTAAAGACGCAGGAGAAGACAATTAACAGCAGCTTCCAGTGTTTAGTGATGTACCATTTAGTTTTTTATGCTGGAACTAAAAGCTTTATAAATACTCCACAGATCATTTACCACTGCTCCTAAGCCATTAATAACTTTTGGATGGTTGTAAAACATCTCTATGGCTCGTGGTGATTTCCCCCCTTCAGCTGATTAACAACTTCATAACATTAGAACCACTGGACAATATCTGTGTGTTTTACTGATATTTATGACTGGATTACACGTATGGTTGTCCTGAAAAGACAAGCACACAGTGAATGATGAAGCACTTGCTCCTGATCTCTCGACCAAAACCTTATGTTCTAGTAAATGAGTAAATGATTAATTATCCAATAAGAGTTATATTTCGCATTAAAGAAGATCCTATTAGGCTTCTCTGTGCTCACACGTGTTTGCTTATATTTGTCCAGGCAGGAGATTGATGCTGCTGAGCATTAGAAGCCGTAGCTTTTACCAGCAGCACTGTTCATCAAACACACCTCCGTAGAAGAGTGTGTGCGTGTGTGTGTATGTGTGTGTGCTCAGCCACAGAAGTTTGAGTGCATGCCAAGTTTTATGAAAATAAACCATGTTTACGAGGCACCGTCGTGGAATGGGCGCTGTAGAATGCTATTTCAATTCACTTTTGTCATACCACATTTTTTTTATGCCCTGTGCTATTGTTTGTTTTATTAGAGCATACGCGGACGCTTCATTCCTGACGGTCTCCAAACTGCCGCTGCTCTGTGTGATCAGATAACTCCGCTGTAAGTGAACTTCCTGTTGTTCACCACCTCTGTTCTCTTTAAACATTTAGTCGATGCTGTGATCGAAGCAGATTAAACACAGCGCCAGCAGTAGATAAAGTCATTCTCAGGTATTGCAGACACATCCCTATGTGCTTTATTCAAAAGCAGTGGCACTGAATATTTTATGTATCATCATTTGTTCCAAACTTTTGAAAACTAAAATCAAATTCTCTGCTTCCAGCTTTTCAAATCTGAATATTTTCAGTTTTTTCTTCACTCTTATATAATAGTGAACTGATTATCTTTGGGTTGTGGACTGTTGGTCTGGACAGAATATACATTTAAGTTGAATTTTTAGCTTTTCAACAATCACCATTTTACAGAATTGTTCATTGACATCTATCAGTCAACAATCAAACTAATTCCAGCTCTTCAAATGTTTCTGGACATTCATAGGATTACACACAAAAAATGTGCAAATCTTTTCATCAATTGATTTCAAGATGATACATTGGCCAAAGACAAACAGTCCGATTTAACAAATTCACTTTATATCTGTGTTTGGACACTTACTTTCTCCAAAGCCATCCCATAAGATTTTATAAATCCTTCTCTGCCCTCTTAGTGAAAAACGCTTGACAAAATATATTTTCTAAAGCTCCAACTTACAAGATCAATAATAGTGACTTTCATCACATCCTGTCCTGCTTCAAACTCTCCTCACTAAACTGCCGTGGCCCAAAAACACAAATCCGTTCCATCTCATTGCACTTTAACATTTGTGATTCTAACTTCCCTGAAGTCAAGATAAGTTTCTGTAGCACCTTTTTTATAGGTTTATGTCTGAATAAAAACATCTATTCTCACCTGCGCTGCACCTACCACCTTCCACCTATTGTTTTATCTTTCAGCATTTCTGTTTTTAGAAGTTTCCATTCGGGACAAACCGCTCTGCTGCTTCCGCACTTAGAATGTCAGAAACATTCTGGGTCACTACGAATGGAAAAACACTCACGAACTCGCTCTGCGTTTCACACACATGCAAATGCACACATGAATACTGATGCATACGCGTACTCGGAAACACAAACTGGATCGTTAGCGTTTTTTCCCTCATTCCAGTTCCACATTGTTCGCAGCCAGATAAGCTAAGGAGAGAAAAAAACAGACACAATAATCCGATAATATTTCCAGCCGCTGGGTCCATTGTTCTCATCGACTCTTGATAAGCGAACAGAAGTGGGAGAAAGAAAAGACAAAAGGACGGAGTGAGATGAGGACTAAATATAGCCTGATAACATTTCCAGGCAGAACAATTGTTCTCGGCAAGAGATAAATATACACAAGAGAGAGAGAGAGATGTGGGAATAAGAGGGAGAAACACAAAGATGAACATCCATCCATCCATCCATCCATTGTCTATCCCGCTTATTCCCTTTCGGGGTCGCAGGGGTCTGCTGGAGCCTATCCCAGCGCGTTAAGGCGAGAGGCAGGGATACACCCCAGATGGTCGCCAGCCAATCGTGGGGCACACACACCATTCACACACCATTCACTCTCACACTCACACCTATGGGCAATTTAGAGTTTACCAATTAACCTGAGCATGTTTTTTGTATTGTGGGAGGAAACCGGAGTGCCCGGTGAAAACCCACGCAGACACGGGGAGAACATGCAAACTCCACACAGAAAGGCCCCAGACCCAGGCCCAAGGCGGTCTTGAACCTGCGACCTACAAAGATGAACAGTATATCAATAATATTCCAGCTTCATAAATAGCTGAGCTGTTGATCTGTAACAAAGGCCTCGATGCTATCAGCTGTTCAATCAGAATCCAGAAGCAGGAGAGACCACAAGTCCTGGGAATATAAACTTCTACAAATGACACAAGTACTTTGGAAAGTGCTTCTATCCTGCATTTTTTTTTTTTGCAGCCCTTCGTGACCAAAGTGCACAGGGAAAATCAATGAAAATATAAAAGTGGCTCTGCTAAGAAGGGAAAATTGGTTCACTCCAAGAGAGGTGAACTTCAGAAAAATCATCTGCTGGTGACAGCTTGACAGGAAAAGGCCTTGATTTGCATGTGACTGACACGTGTTTGACAGACTCACAGAAACTTCAGGCAGCCAAGTAAAGAGTGCCAGCAAAAAACATACGTAGAAACATGTGGTACATGTAGAAAACACAACACGCTTCCTGCTGCTCAATAAAGAAAGCGTGTTGACGAGCTTTTGACAGCAGTGACAGTGACAGCAGTTTTCATTATTCAGTGTGTTTCAGAGATTTGTCATGAAAAAATGACTTAATCCTGAGAAAAATCAAAGCCACTGTGACAGATGTTGCTTTAAAACTCCTCAAAATCAATAACCAAATAAATATAGGCAGACATTATGCCGGAGGATTTACTTTACTTTAGCTCAAGTTGAAAAAAAAAAAAAAAATCTCATTCCCCTGTCGCCAATTAAAGACTGTGAACAGCTCCTTGAGCTCCTCCCATTGGACGTAGAAACAAAATTAACTCAATTAAAATGAACTAAACTAAATACATTTTCCAATAACAAAATACAACACAAACGCACTTATGAGACAGGGTTATAAGACAACCTAACATAACACTACCGAATGCTACTTTGCTGTATGAGACACAATAAAACCTAGTGTTTGTATAGCATGTTTCACATGACTTTTTTTAACAAGTAAAAGTGTATTCCAACAATAAAATTCTTTCCCTGCATCATCAGAACCCCACCCACCCTTTACACAGGCTGCACACTCCCCTCCCCTCAGGCCAGAGGTAGCGGAGTGTGACGTGCACAACCAGCAGACTCAAAAAAAGTCCCTTCATTCTTTCTTTTTTCCCCTGCACCATCAGACGCCCCAACAGCTGACAGGAGTCTGTAACAACAACTTCAGTGCTTTGTACTGTTTACAGCTGAGACTGTTATGTGCACCTCACTCTTTATTGAGCTACGTGTCGCACTGCTTATCCCACCTGACAGCACCTTGCACATCCATCTGTACGTAACTTGCTCTATTCCTATGGTATTTTACCTGATGATTATAATAGCGGCATCCATGTGGACTGCAAGAACAAACTGTACACTGTGCACAATACATGATTTGAATCCTGAATGTTATATTTCTTCATCAAAACTAGGGCCAACACCATTTTTATTATTGATTAATCTATTAATTAGTGTAATGATTAATCAAATAGTTGTTTGGTTTATTAGAAGGGGGTTAAATGTTAATCTCTGTTTTCTAAAGATGAAGATTCAAACCAGAAAATAATGAGATTAGATCCAGAGAATTTTGATATTTTCTTCCAAAAAATGACTTAAATTGACAAATTATTATTATTATTATTATTATTATTATTATTATTATTATTATTATTATTATTATTATTAATGCATAATAGTGTACTGTATTCTACTTTATTTATACACCAAAACAACAAATTGTAAGAAAAGTTCACGATTGCTGCGTCTTCTCTCCTTTCAGAGGAAAACCGCTCCTACACACGAGCTTACTCTAAGACACGTTTACAGACCCTCGGGAAATCACAGCATCAACTAACAGAACACAATCTGGGCCTGAATTCATTTATTTAGAAAACAGTGTTTCTGTTTTTATTTGCACACAAATAAGTAATTAAACTTTAACAGCTAACCCCCCCAGTCATCACCTCGCTTAACCGATTTTCTTTGGGAAACACTGATCTCATTGGTCTGTTAACGTTATTTTTACATTCAGGTATCAGACTATTTTTTTATCCAGAGCTCAAATTCAGAATATTAAGTCTCTACAGTTGTAACCGATAGCGACAGGCCAGACGTCAGAATCCTCACAGTATAACAGTAAAAATAGAAGGTTTGAGCTGTAGAGGACGTTCTCTTCTGTTTCTATTTCTGTTTTTTTTTGTCACTTATTCCCACTATAGTCCCTCAGTGACGTGGAACTGCTCAGAGGAAGAAACATATGAAAGAGTATTAAAAATAAACACAACAGAACTGTCAACTACAACTGGAGCAATAACAACAAAATATACCCAGCAGAGGACAGACTCCCAGGAAAAAGGATGCATAGAGCAAGAAAGTATTAGAAAATGAGTATTTGACAGGAGAAGACACTGAGGACGCGGCATGACCTGATTGGCTGGAGAAACGGCAGAGGAGCTCTGATTGGCTGCAGGGTTGGAACTTGTAGGGTCTGAGAGATTAGAGTGTGGTGGATAATCCTGTGTGTGTGTGTCTGCATGTGTGTGTGTGGAAGGGATAGAATTTAAGGTAGAGGTCTGGATGGATAATCCACTCTGTCTATTACCCACGTCTGAGTGTGTGTGTGTGTGTGTGTGTGTGTACTGTAGGTGTATAATCCTCCTCTCTCTGACTACTGGCAGACAGATTAGAGCCGTCTTGCTGTTTCAGTTCCAGAAGTGTTTTAAAAGACCTGTGCTCATTTATTCCCTTTGATGTTTCCGCCTTGAGAAAATAAGAGAATATAATTAACCATAATGAATACAAATAGCTGCCAAACAACGTGCATTGATTATGCATTGTCACATACAGGTTAACGCCTGAACTAGTTGGAGGGAACATGATGATATTTTACCTGACAGAAAAAGTGACACTTTCATAGATTATATATTCATAAAGTAAAGTGTGTAATAAAGCTATAGTCTCTAAAAATGTCACTTTTCGAAAAAAAAAATATTTTAAAATAACTCACTTTTCAATAATATTCTAAATGTTCAGGAAAAAATGTGTACAATATTAGCTACGTGTATTTGAATCACCAGTCTTATTTAAATATTAGAAAGACACTATATTGCTGAAAGTTTTCACTCACCTGCCTTGACTTGCATATGAATTTAAGTGACATCCTATTCCTAGTCTCTGGGGTTCAACATGAGGCATGTCTTGGTTTGCTGCAGCATTCAGTTCCTTTCACTATAGCTAAGGGGCAAGCCCAGCTTGATTAAACATGTTTTCTCTATTTCTGTAGGTGCAGCATAAACACTTGTCCTGTGTCTACTTGAGGAAACACTGTAAAGTCGAGGCAGGTAACAAACAGAGCCACACATATAAATAGAGGTAAAGTATAAGCTAAGTTTCACTCACACTTTAACAAGGCAATTTGCTCTGTTTTGCAGCTTGAGATGTTCTAGGGGGGATTATACCATAACAGGCTGGGATGCAGATTTGAGATTTACACAAAGGAAATGTATAGCTATAATACTCACACACACACACACACACACACACACACACAGGTGTAAGTGATAGCAGGCCATCCCCCTGCAGGCCAAACAGGCAGTGTGACAGAGTAAATGGGGTCAGCGGCTTCAAGGACTGGAAAGCCACACTAAATATAGTCTGTTATTGACAGAAATGAAAAACAATACAGAGCAGAAGAGGAAGAACGAGACGAGGAGACAGAGATGGATGGAAGACCAACTTTCTGTTGCTCACTCTTCTTCATCACTGAAGGTTTCCTCAAGGTCACTGCTATTTTTTACCTGTGAGGTTTAGATGTGACTATTATTACTGTACCAAAATTCTATATTACCTTATTTACACAGGATCTGGAGTTTCAGGTTTTCTATTTTTATTATTTCCCTCTTTTAGAAACACTGGTGACTTCATTACAACCAAACGATGTGCATGAAACCCCCGATGAAATGAAAGTACACACGTAGTATGAGTTTGATATGATTGATGATATTGGATCATTTAAACATTTATTGAAATGAAACCATAGTTAGAGTTAAAATCTGTATTTGTTGCAGCTGTTGATCCTAGTCATATGATATGTTTCTGCTGAGAACAAGTGGTTTCATCTTTAACATGTGTTTTTTATTTCAAAGCTTCTTTGTTTATCCACGGATTTAAATCTAAAGCTGCAGATAAATGTAGTGGAGGAGAAAGTAGCCTCAGCCTGAAGCTGTGCGTCAGCTGAGAGTAAATCCAGCAACAAGGTGCCTGTGGACAAGCAGAGTTCCTTCTCTGTTTTGATAAGGTTAAAGGTTTATTTACTGCGGTAAAACAACAGATTGGTCTTTTAAGGATTATTCCACCGCAGGAATCGCGCAGATCAGAGCTGTGCTGAACTCCTGTCACTCGCCCCATTGGTTTTGTGAAGTGTCTTTAACTTCCTGTTTTACAGCGGCGCTGTCGCTCAGCAAACAGACGTCAGGATCAATAGTGAGTGTACCTGAGGCAGCGGCTGCTCCCCTAATGAGAATCAATCATCCCTTTGTTGAGGAACCAGGCGGCGGGAGAAAAGACCAACTGTGCATCTGCTGCTTCCACAGAAATCAGAGGAACTCTGTGGGATAAATGGCGGCCTGGTTGCCGGTATTGATTCCTGTGATTGATTAAAGGCCATACATGAGGAGGAAGGAATCGGCGGGTAAAGATATTCACACGCAGGATAGCGACACTGCACTAGAACTTTTCACCTGGTGTGTTGGATTAAACCGGTTAAAGGTTTGTCAGCAGAATCTTATTAGGTCGGGTTTGGTAGCTGGAAATTGAGCAGCTGCTTTTAAAATATGTGAGTGTATTAAGATCCAACAGGTCAGAGAACTCTCCACTTTAACAGCATTAAACACTCTTTGCTGAGGCTTTGTATCATTTCCCATACAAACTGAACCTATAGTAAATACAAGTAAATAGGTTTCACTCTAATGAGCAGATAAGCAGATAAAGTGATTTTATTTGTAACATTTACGTTTACGTCACAGTGAATTTCAGTCTTTGTGCTTAGCTTTAAATAGGCCGATGCTTCAGCGTGTCTATTGATTGGAATGAATCCGTATCTCCTGTCTGTATGGCTACAGCAGAGCAGCCACAGATCGTGACCTTGTCCATCCTTCTCTGATCCAGCCGAGCGTTACGGCCGTCTCCGTGTGGCCGCCCGCCACCCTACAGTTCTTCTGAACCCCTGCCAGCTTAACAGCTGCCGGCGCCAACCCTGATTAGAATAAAGCGGCGAAACAAGTCACGGGATCACAGATCGGATGATTCAGCTTTACCAAACAAGCCTTATGATGTTTTATCTTAATCTGAATATAGCAGAATATTCAGGTTCAGTTGTCAGACACACATGAATTTAGAGCGCAAATACATCATCGCACGGTGTATGTGTTGGTTCAAGAGTTTAACTTTAGGAATGCTGGATAAGAGGAGCAGGAACTATGAGTCATGATCTCACAGCTGCATATAAGCAGATTTACTGTGTGTGAGGGTAAGATCAATATGCTCTAAACATAAAGACTGACAGGAATATTCACTCTGTAGGCCTACTGCACCAACAATAAGGGAAATAACTGGATTAAACAACATTTCACCTACTATTCACACATCAGTACTCAACCGTTAACCAGCACCTAACAAATCACTAACCAGTCACTAACCAGTCCACAGTTCCCTACAAGATACGTTTCCACTTCTGTGGCATTATCTGATGCTTTTGTGAGTTATGCCGTGTTTGTATTGTTGTTGTATTGTTTGAAATAAAATATATATAATATCCATGTTTTGTTTTTATTTGTTAGTAGTGACCGGTTTTCTTATGGTTGCTTGGTCCCATTAACATATCAAGCTCTGTCTTAAAAAATAATTTTCTTTAAATTTCAGAGCTTCACATACATTTCATCATAGCTCAGTTTCGGTTCCACCTGTGACTCTGACATATTTTCTATGAATTTATATTTAACAGTATGTCAACACTGTATATAAAGTTAAGGGGGTGTTGAACTGTACAATCCAAAAAGAATGAGCAATTAAAAAAAAATGTTGCTGCATGAGGCCTGATGTTTAAAATTAAATATCCTGATACCACAGCAGCTTTTCCTCAGATCAAACTCTAAATCTGTTTCTGTTAAAAATGACCCAAAGCAGATTTGAACATTTAAAACTCCAATATTCCTATGTTTAAAACCCTGATCTGCTGACCAATTAAACTGTAAGAGCCGGATTAAAGAAAATCAGACTGAAAAATCAAACTAGTCTAATTTAAGAAAAGACCAAAAATTGACTACTGTGTCCTCCCTCATTCGTTATCCTGGATTAAGAAGTTTAAAACATGAAAGATACTTCACATGATTGGTGATGAGCAGCTGTCTCAAATGCCAGTCATCAAAAACACAAGCAGACATAACTGACAATTAAATGTGCCAATTTAACAAGATTACAACAAGACCTGCTTTAAGGCTGTAATGCTGTTCCCTGACAAGGCTGCAACGACTATATTAATAGTCAATCTATTGATTATTAAATGATTCAATTCAAAAAGTTCTCTGGTTCATAAAAAAAGAAATGTCTCTTTTTGTCTAGACCAACAGTCCACAAACCAAAGGTCATCAGTTTACTATTATAGAAGACCTAAGAAATTTAGTAAATAATCCCAATAATCCCAGGGTTTTTCCCTAAACTACCTTTATTTGAAGTTTCATTTCATGTTCATATTGTACCTGATACTATATTTATTTAAGTATTCTAATCAATAGAGTTGCAGGTATATGGGAACACACAAACACACACTTCCTCTCTGCACCCCATGTTCCCCAGACACCATTTATCCTTCCTCAGATGAATAGAGGACCATGTGTGTGTGTGTGTGTGTGTGTGTGTGTGTGTGTGTGTGTGTGTATGGAGGGGGGGGGGTCTGTCCCTTTAGATCTCACCCAGATGTTTCCTTTAATCCTGTAATTAGCTGCAATTATAGTAATACATATGAGAGATGAAGTGATCATATTTGCACACTGAATTAATTCATGTAATCACGCTATTTGACAGATCCTCTTTCTTTCCGACACATTTCCACTCGCGCGCCTGATATCTTTTATCTCTTCGTTTTTCTCCTTGTCCGTATCCCTCTAATAGTCCGTCCGTCCGTCCGTCCGTCCACCACCTCCTCTTCCTCATTGTCCGAGGTGTAATTCATGCACAAAATACATGAGACCACAGCGCAGCAAAGGACGGGGCGAAGAGGCCCTTTTCAGATGTTACAGACGATGCCTTTAATCCTGTCAATAGCTGCAATTATAGTAATTATCTCTAATAGCAGCGCATTGTGTTGAGGCTGTGATATGTTTAACAGATGATGCTGAGCTGTGCCGCCTCCGCCGGGCTCGGAGGGCAGAGAGCTTCCATTCATATTAATGGAATGGACTCAAAACAAAGACGAATTAAAGCTTGTCCTGAGAAAAACGACAGTAGAGCTTATGGATTGAAGGTTATTTACTTTAAAGAAGTTTGTGTTGTGGCCCCGTACAACATCTTTCTTCCTTAACAGGAATCTGTAATGTGCCCTACTAAACTCCGACAGGTCGTTGTGAAAATGCTACAATGCTACAGACGACCTGTGTGGTTAATTGGACGACTTATAGACTGTGAAGAGTGTTTTTCGAGCTCTGGGCCAAGGTCTAATGGAGGTTTCTGAGATGCTACTGAGTGGCCATTGTGCAGTGCAGAATGAAAGGAGAACTGGAGATTGATGCAGGGAGGTGGAAACGGCTCAGGAGAAAATAGAAGCAATTACAGGAGAGGAAGAAGCTGCCAGAATAAGACGTGTTCCTGTTACTAGATTTGTGAGGTTGTAAGAAGCTGCTGAAATAAAAATAAATAAATAAATAAATAAAAACTCTCAAACACACTGGAAAGCTGCTAAATGTGAAATGCTGTCTGCGAAATATGTGTGAGACATTGCAGGCAATGATCTCAATGTTGTGACTGCTTCTCCTTTATCAAATCGATGAGCTGTTATTCTTTTGTACAAATGCTTTGCTTTCATTGTTTTCAAATCTTACGGATTTAATTTTTCACTGAAGGGAGGAACTGAATTCATTAATAATGGATCATAATTAAAGTCCAAAAGCAACATTTGAGGCTCACATTTGTTTGTTTTTTTCAAAGAAATGACTCATTTTCTAAAGTGTAATCCTTCAGCAGACACTTGTGTTTGATTTGTTGTTTGACAGAGATGTTTCCTGGTCAGTTGTGGTTAAGTTTCCATTTAAATCACAGTCTGCTGTTTAGGAAGTAAAAAACAGTAGACAGAGACTTGAATAGATAGACATTTCCAATTTTGAATTGTTTCCGATTCTTTTGTGTGTTTGACATAAAAAAGAATAAACAAACCCTCAGATGTCTAGATTTAAATATCCGCATAAACAAAAAAACGGAATATTTTCAACTTATTTGAAAAGCCTGAAACTACTTTTTTACCTCATTATTTTGCACATCACCTGCTGTGATGAAGAACCTGAGGATTTTCTGGGGTTCTTTTCACTCAGGACCTTCCAACAGCAGCAATTATAATAAGTATGTACTACCATGTCTTACTATTTCCTAAAAGTGAGGCAACCTTTATCACAATTACGGTTGTTTGAATATTCAGCCCAAACAATCACTTTTCTCATAAGGATGAGTTGGCAGGAGCAAACTGCAGTTTTTGGTGCTTCTCTGACATAAACAGACTATAACACACACACACACACACACACACACACACTGTCCTCCACCTTCTCTTTTCTCACTCTGTGCTTCTACCAGAAGTTTAATTTTATAGTTTGAGTGTTGGTATCTATTCTTGGATCTTCCTCGTATCTGATGTGGCCGCATGACGAGATCATGATGAGCCAAACTAAAATACACAATGATTTCCAATCATTTAAACCATCCTGCTATTATGTTATGCTAAATGATGCTATATAGGCTTATATTACATTTTTAAGTTATGCTATGCTATGTTACATCTTATGTTGTTATGTTATACTATGGTAAGTTATGCTATATTAATTATTATGTGTTATGTCATATTATGCATATGTGTCAGATCCCAGATAGTATTAGTTAATGGGAATCCCAAATAAAGTAAAGTGACTACTGAACTAATCTAGTAGTAGTAGTTTCTGTAGATGTTGTGACTAACCTCGTACAGCGTGATGATCCCGTTGGTCTCGTTGGGAGCTTTCCACTGCATGAAGATCTTTTCTTCGTAGGGCGTATTCTGCAGAGACTCCATCGGCACTGAGCCGGGCACTGCACACACAGACAGGACACGTTATAGAAGGAAACACGTCAGGGGCTGCTGGATACACACACCTGCTGTCAAAGAAACAGCATTTGAACAGGGAAAGAAACACTTAGAATACTGAATATTTCAAAAATGTAGTAAAACGATTTAATATGTGGATGGTAAATAGTATTGAAGAATTGAATGAAAGATTTTTAAGGCAAAGAGTTAATTGGTTTGTGTTCTGCTTTTTTCTGTTTTGTTTGTTTCTTGAAAAAGTGGATTGAGAGATTTGATGTTAAACTGGGGGAAGAATAAAAGGAGAGTTTGGAGGAAAAGACAAAATGGGAGAGAACAATCAAAAATGAATTATATAATATTAGAATTGAAAAAGCAAGACAAAGAGGAAAATAGGCAACAGGGAAGGATTATGCTTATTACATTTCATTTTAGTTCTCTCATCATTTAATTCTATTATTTGTTGTTGCGAAAGTTTCAAATATGTGGGAACCTTCTCATCACAGATATTAAGTTACTCAGAAACTAATTGGGTTGTTTCCCCCTGTGAGACAGAATCAGACTGCCACCTCAGCAAAGTAATATCAGCCAGAACATTTACAACAATTAAGTATGACAAGGTATTCTATTGTCCATCCATCCATCCATTTTCTATCCCGCTTATTCCCTTTCGGGGTCGCAGGGGTCTGCTGGAGCCTATCCCAGCGCATTTTATGGCGAGAGGCAGGGGGATACACCCCAGATGGTCGCCAGCCAATCGTGGGGCAGTATTCTATTGTATTTCTGATATTCGTAACCACTGACATCTCAGATTAAGTTTTCTCCCCGGTAAAAACACAAAGAACTGAAACTTTCTGAATGTTCAAAGTGTTGCTGAAGGTTAATGTACACCGACACGTTTCTATTATACATGTAGACAGACAGATTTCTATTAAAGACAGACAGGATTTTAATATACACAGACAGGTTTCTAATATAGACAGACATGTTTCTAGTATACACAGACAGGTTTCTATTATAGACAGACAGGGTTCTATTGTAGATAGACAGGTTTTTACTATACACAGGCAGGTTTCTATTATACACAGACAGGTGTATACTGTACAGAGACAGGTTTCTATTATACATAGATAGGTTTCTATTGTAGACAGACAGATTTCTAATAAAGACAGACAGGATTTTAATATACAAAGACAGGTTTCTAATATAGACAGACATGTTTCTAGTATACACAGGCAGGTTTCTCTTATAGACAGACAGGTTTCTATTATACATAGATAGGTTTCTATTGTAGACTGACAGATTTATATTAAAGACAGACAGGATTTCATTATAAAGATGCAGGTTTCTGTTATAGACAGACAGGTTTCTAGTATACGCAGACAGGTTTCTATTATAGACAGACAGGGTTCTATTGTAGATGGAGAGGTTTTTACTATACAGAGGCAGGTTACTATTATAGACAGACAGATTTCTAATATACACAGACAGGTTTCTATTATACACAGACAGATATCTAATATACACAGGCAGGTTACTATTATAGACAGACAGGGTTCTATTGTAGATGGAGAGGTTTTTACTATACAGAGGCAGGTTACTATTATAGACAGACAGATTTCTAATATACACAGGCAGTTATTTTTCTTTGTCTGCAGTCAGAATCAGGTTTTCACATGTCTTCATGGAGACAGACAGACAAGGTGTCAGACACCTCGTCAGTGTGAAAGTGTCAAACACTAAAATACTCAAAGTTACACCGTGTCACACGCGAACACACACACACACACACACACACGCACACACACACACACCTAACAGTGTACTCATGAACACGATGCACGGTGAAGGGTGTGAAGTGTTCCAAATGTTAGAAGAAGGGGCCAGGAGGGAAAACAGACTGTAATGTGTTAAAATGTGCGTATGTGTATGTGTGTGTGTTTTCTACCTTTCACCACTCTGTTCTTTATTCTTTATCGTAATGGATGTTTTTTTTTTTTTTTTTTTTGATCGAGCTGTAATGTCTGACCTTGTGTTACTGGTTGGTTGTAATGTAATAAAAGGAGTTAAAGGGTCTAAAATTGTAGAAAGCTAGATTTTAAAAGACGTTTGATAATGATATTGAAAAAAAGCCCCATTCAGCCATCGGTGGAGTGAGTTCAATGCAAAGCTGAATAGTAGCGTATGATGCCATCAAACAACATAGTCAGGCGGTGATCTGGCACCTTTATTAAAATGTTGGCAGTGTGGGGATGTTTTAAAGTGTCAAGCGAGAATAGAATTGCAGCTTGAGAGAGAGAGAGAGAGAGAGAGAGAGAGAGAGAGAGAGCGACGGCTGCAGCAGCTAAAAGGAAAGTTTGTTCGAAGCACTTTGCCCACTCCATCTGTGGCACGCGTCTTTGAAAAGATGAGAAAGTTCACAAAGGACAGAGCCAAAGCAAACAGACTCACAAAGAAGGTGTTGGAGTTCATGGCTTTGGATGATCAACAGTTTAGTGTTGGAGGACGTGGGCTTTCAGAGGCTTGTGGAGCACATTCATACGTTACACGGTAGCAAGCAGGCAGGATTTCTTAGATGTGTGCTCACTGAAGATGTATATCCTTGTTGTAACTTACATCCACAAACTCTTGGTTGAAGATAATTAGAAAAAAAAAACCTAACAAATGTATTTGATATTTGTTACTTAGTGTTTAATTTTATTCAGCTTCAGTCAAAAAAAAAATTCTGTGCATTCCCAGTTCTATATATATTGTCTGAAGTTGTGATGTAACAACAACACAGCCGTTCAAACCAGCCAATTAGAGAAGAGGATCATTAATATTATTAAAACAAACAGAAGCCATTGTTCTTATAGAGCTGCAGAGAGAAGCTGCAGAAAGGAGATGTGAAACTATGCTTGGATGATGTGTCCTTCTTAAAACCACAAATAGATAAATCTTGTGACATCACAACCTCACGTAAAATGCAGAGGTGAACAATATCTGACCTTTGAGCCTATTCTGCTGGTTGCGCTGTGAGTCAGTGTTGATGAAAGTTTATGATACATGCAACAGAGAAGAGGCTCCGAAAGCTGCAGGAAGATTCTTTGTTGCCTCTTTTGCACCGGGAAAAAAGCAAGGAGCAAGGAGTGGACAGCGGCCTCCGCGGTGGAGGAGTTTCAAAGCACTCCTGCTTTTTTTCAAGCACTGGCTGGTATCAGATTCACAGCCTCACACAGCAGAGGGTACAGATCTACCTCTGATTTGGGGGTAAAAAATGACCCAGATATGTACTTTGTCCTCATTGGATTGCTACTACGTCGCTAATATTTATTTTTTTGTTAAACTAACTATCATGGCAGTGGTTCTTCTAGTCATAAAACACGTGGCGTAATGGGACCCATTGTAAATCTGCCGCCTTAAAAAGTGACAAACAGAACCTTTAGGTGTTTTCTTGTTAGCTTCTGGTTGTTTTAGATTTTTGTACATTTTGTAATTTAATTATTGTGTGTGAACATGTCGACATAAAGGCTTTAAAGAGATAAACCATTGTTGCACACACACACACACACACACACACGCATGTGTACATACACACATTTGACGGAGGAATATTTGGATTAGTATTTCCTAGGTGTTGATTAAAGCCTTAGCCTTTGGAGCATATGAAATTACACTAACAAAGAAACGCAATTATGCTGATGTTTTCATTCAACACCTTATCACTCACATGCGTGTGTGTGTGTGTGTGTGTGTGTGCATGCACCTTGGGGTCTGAGACAGAAGAAAACAGGTTTCATTGAAAAGATAACAGCAGCTGTAACACATTAATCATAACTTGATTAACTTCCACGGGATTGTACGTTGAATGCCTCTCTCTCTCTCTCTCTTAATTTCTCTGGCTCCGATCCATACTTTTTATTATAATATAATAGTTTATATGGAAAAATTAGATTTTTATTCTATGCTCATTTAAAGCTTTTTACGAGCTTTTTTTCAAGTAAAAGCAAATTAAAAAGTAAATGAAATTTACTTTTTAATTTGTAAATTCTTTCCATTTTCAATTGTAATCGAAAAATCGAAAAATTAAAAGGTGACTGCTTATTTTGGCATTTGTTTTTTATTTAATTACAAAAAAACAAGAAAATACTGTTCTTTTTCTAAATGTCTGAAGCCTTAACTACTACAGGTGAGGTTTTAGTTAAAAACATACTGTATTATATATGGATATATATGTATTCAATACCTGTATTGTTCACGAAAAATCGATAAATCTACATATTTTTTTACTATTCCATTTGCTGCAGTTCATCATATTCACAATTCCCTAACTACTATAGGTAAAGTCATCAGGATCGATTCATTCATAAAGTTTAGCACCATTCCTTTTTCATTATTGATCCTCTTCTTTTTCATATGAAATCTTTCTGGAGTCAATTAAAGGCAAGGTAGGGGTTATCTACAGCTGATCTAACAAGTTTCAAGGTGCATTTTTACTTAAAATCGACAATACAGATAATACTGGCTATTAACATGCATAGTATAACCGTATGAAAATTAAGTAGGCTTGGACTCACAGTAAATTATTAAAATATGGTGTTAGCATACATCATTATATAATAATATTCACATATAGTCATTTTTATGGCCCACCAATATTTTTTTGAATGAAAATGGTTCTCAAAATCACACCCCCATCTTTTTTTTTTTCTCCAAATCTGCACCCTGATTATTCTGATGATGTTAGCAGTCAATTTATAGGCCTATCGCTGAAAATAACCATGCTGTTTGTTACTGTCCCTGTGTCTGTCTCTCATCCTACTAAAAGTGAAGCTTGTGCATAACTTTGTTGTATTTTATTGAAACGATGTTGGTGCTGTTATTGTCATGTTTACTCTGGTTATTTGCAATATGATTAAACATGAGAAATAGTAAACAAAGCTTTGCTGCATTTATTTAATTCTTTTTGAAGGGGGGACTGGGGATTTGCCGACCCGATTGGGACATAGAAGGGGAGAGCAGGAAAATGCTTTTAAGATGTATCAGGTATTACCAGGTATTACCAGGTACTATCTGTGTACTACATCCGTACTATGCATACTAGATAACTTCCTCTTTTTTTTTTCAACAAAACCTCACCTGTAGTAGTTATTGCATTGTGAATATTATGTAGTTTAGCAAAAGGAAAAGTCATTTAGTTTATTTTTCATTTTTCGTGACCACAGCCAATGACGATAGGACATTTTCAGGTCACATAAACCTGACCAATTCAATATTAAAATCAAATTCGGTCGCGTGTCCAATTTTTCCATTTCAAATTGAAATATGAAAACATCTTATTTTGTTAGAATAATAAACAAATAAAAAAAATAACAGTTTCATTTTTTAAATTTTTAAAAAATTTTTGATCGCCAATTGAAAATAGAAAAAACAGATGATACATGGATTATTCGTAAATGCAGTTGAGACATAAGTATTTTACCGCAGTGAAAGCTATAAGTTATAATAAGGCTTTTGTTTCAGTGAGAACACTACTATTTTTTTACAACAACCAGAAATATAAACTAAAGCAATATTCTATAAGAAAGTTAGTTCCTCTAATCTCTTGTGATTGTTCTTTGTGGTTTGTGGCGTCTTTAAGTCTCAGAATTGTAATGTAAGTAAGTTAAATTAAACAATAAACATATTCTATGTTCTTTTTTATACTACGGTATGTGTGTGCTTTAATAATATATTTTTTCAAGGAGATATTTAAAACCCAGACCATTACATGTCTTTATGAGTTTCACATGTCAACACTGTAGTTAAGGTCTGGTTAGGTTTAAAGCACAAAAAACACTTTACTAATTATCATAAAAATGCCCAACATGGGGAAAAAAAATATCTGGTTAAACATGTAAATGTGTTAAATGCCCATACACCGCACTTCTCTTTTTATATCTAAGTTGAGTAGTCTACCATCCATCAAATGTGTCACCTCTAAATATGAACATTTGCCAATTTAAACAGACATCACCAGTCTAAGGATTTAGGAGTTTTACATGCATGTTTGAAATATTGCTAAAAGGTGTCTGTATGAATGAGTTGTCTGTATGAATAGTTGCATCTCTACTTTAAAACAGTGTATAAATTCTTTTAACATAAAAGCACCTAAATCTGTTTAATTGTTTTTTTCAGATGAGTCTGAGAATCACTAACATTATTGTTGTTCACAATGCAGCATAAACAAAAAGATGATGATGGACAGGAAGTGGACTATTTTGACACCATCGTGATTAAAAAAAAGCTCCATTATCAATATGATGTAGATCCATCAGTCATTTCTAATGCTATCATTATTCTTTTTTCCAATTTCAAATGATGGATGTCTGGTGTAGGGATGCACACCTCATTTAATCCCATGTTCACATGTGCAAACATCAGTAATCCATGTCAGACTGATCATTTTAGATCAGAGTCATTCTTCATGTTGCCCAGAGCAACTTTAGGGGAATAAAACTGAGAACCAATAACGTTACACATTGCCATATTATAGAATTTAAAGTATTAGCTGTGATTAAAGTCAATACTGCATGTGGCCAATATTGTATTATTGTGTGTGGTGATGATCTTGTTTTTTTTGTTTTTTTTTTAAGTGTCTACCCTATGATCCTTGATATTTGAAATCACTTTTACAATGATTAAAAGCACTGAAATAATAATTACACCAGCATCTACAAATGCACTTTGATGAACTTTTTCTTTTTAATTATTAATGTAACAGCTGTTAACAAGCAAACTAAACAAAAAGCCAGTGTCTGTTGTCTTTGTGATCTCAGAAAAGACCTCGTGCTCCGAAGATAAAATGACTATTTAATCTCACCGAGTGTGTGAGCAGATCATTCCTTTTAGCAGTTTTTTTGGATGTAAGCATATCAGAAACAAATGGATTTAACATTTCAAACACATTCTATTCTTCCTCTGACAGGATCTCGAACTTGATAAATACCTCTGGCTTTGTAATAAATCCTCTAATAATTTGGGAATTAATATGATGGAGTTTAATCACATCAGGTGATTACGATGAACAGGAAGAAGCTGCAAGACGAGAACATGAGGGACAAAATGTTGATGACTTCCATGAACTAAAGATCACTATCATCTTTGTTTTAATGATATTTGGGGCTAAGTTGTTACAATTCAGAAAGTTTAAACCTAACAAATCCTCCTCCAAAACTAAATTAGTCAACAGATTAGCTTCCAACTATGACATTACTCGCCAACCATTTCATTCATCCATTGATCAATTTGAGCCAAGAAAATGTCAAAATTTCTAAGAAAATGTCAAAATTTCTAAGAAAATGTCAAAATTTGATTGGTTCCGGCTTCTCAAATCAACCAAAGAAAAAGTCAATCAATTTGTAAATATTGTTTTATAAATGAATTGATTGATTAATCAACTATCAAAATAGTCATTATTTGTTATTTTATTTTATTTATTTGTTATTGTGGGTATTGTTACATATTAACAGTGAAAAAAAAATTAAAATAAAAAAAAAAAAATATATATATATATATATATATATATATATATATATATATATATATATATATATTCAGTGATGCATTCAAGTGTAAACAGATATAAGGATATAGATCTAGATAATATTATCTATATCCTTTCTTTCCCTCTTACTACTCCCTACTTTTCATCCTTCATCAGTCCTTCCTCCTTCATTCCTTCCCTCCTCCCTTGCTTTTTTCCCTCACAATATGCTTCCTTCTATCCTTCTCCACGTATTCGCTGCCTCCTTCCTTCTTCATGTATATGCTTCCCCATCCTTCATCCTCCTCCCTCCTTCCTTCTATCCTACCCCCTTCATCCCTCCTTAATTTATTTTTCCTCGCTTCCCCGTTTCCCTCCGTCCTTTCGTCCCTCATTATAGCTTTCATTCTTCCTTATAAATATATGAGGAATGTGTATGTGTATTGTAGAGAAAGCGGGAGAAGCTGTTTCATTTGCAGCAGCCCCGGCTCTATAAAACCATTACCGTACAAACAGCAATTAGCCTCTGTGTGAACAATTGCTGTTCTGTTTCTAATTACTGAATTACAACCATGGAGATTAACGACGGTTAAATAAAAAACAATTAAGAACAAAACAATTAAGGTTTTTTTTTTTTCCCCAATCCCCCCTGAAGCCGTTTCTGTTCCCCAGTCATGTTAGCTCTTTTTAAAAGGCTCAGGAAACATGCGGCATGTGTGTATTCAGCGCACAAAGGTAGGAATTTGTGATGTTCCCCAGAAGCTAAATTCAGAGGATATTAGTTGTGAGATCAGAAGAACAGCGAGCCCGGAGGATGCAGGGAGGAGACGAGAGACGTGGGATCATTAGAGTGAAGTTTTTATCCTGCTGTAATGTAGAGGAGCCATTCCAGTTTATCACAGGCGTGTTGTTGAGAGGAATGCCAAGCATTAATGAATTATTAGCACAAGTGGCTGAGGCAAATCCTGTGTTCTGAATCAGAACAACACGTAGCCCAAAGCAGGCGGGAGGTTAAAATGCTGCTGTTTTCCAATCATTCCAAACTCCGAGGGTGCTTTTATTTGTGAGGTGTTCATTAGTGTTCTAGTACTTCCTGTAGGGCTGCTGCTCCTCAAAGGAACATTCAGGCTGTTGATTGGATCAAGCATGTGATGCTGTACATACTGTAACACTGTTGTGTTGCTAATGGCAGCCCTCGTCCCTTCAGGTAGTTTTAGTTGGTATTGCTGCTGCAATGTCAGAGGGTTGAGGAGCATCGACACACTGACAGTTTTAACTAATACATCAAGGTGTTGCACAGAAAACCTTCACGTCCATCCTTAGCTACAGAAAATAATACTGCAGTACTGCATTTAAAGAGACTTTATACAGTCACATTATACTGTCACTCAATATAGCCCTACTGTAATCAGTTCATTATATATTACATATTAACTATAGACAGAAAATTTAAGACAAGTAAACCAAACTGGTCGGAGGAAGCAAACAAAAGAAACCATTCAAAAAATAATTTGATCCTCAAAAAAAACAGTATTAAGTTAACTTTATGTTACATTAGATTTTAGGTTTCACCGTTATTTTGACTGTTAAGGTATTTTGGTTGATTAAATGATTCATTTTAGACCAATATCAGGAATGAATATTTTAAGGAGGTTTTAGGGCGATGACTTCACTCTGTTTGCGGAGCTGATTTTCATTTTTTTATTTAAAGGAAATATTAACTCAGACTTTATGAAGAATCTAATTTAGGATGCTTTGCGCCCAACTTCTCTAGCCACTCAACAACAAGTCCACCGTTCTTTTTCCTCTGAGTTCAGGATTGTTTTCCACTGTCTAGGAAGAAAATAGTCTGACACTTATACAGTATTTCAGGAGCAGGATCCCACTTCAGCAGCCCGACAATGTTCCTGAACCTTTCCCATGACGTAAACAGAAAGCAGAGGAACTAGCAAGAAGAAAAAGCAAAGTTTAAGCGAATCAATTGTTTGATTAATAAATGGTTAATTGATACTGCTGTTGGGGCTGTGGCCCTTGCTCATGAACTGCTTGATTTTCCAGATTCTTGTTAATTAAAGTTTAATTATCAAGGGCTGTAGGTAAGTCAATAAACAAGTAAAAGAAAGAGGCTGAACATGTCTACAATGACCAACACAACACAAATCACTAGTTTCTCTTGCTGTTATAGTGGAAATATGAAATGAAAAACATATGAAAAGTAAATTATATATCCCCACATGTCAATAAGCATTTCAAATGGAATTCTGTTTAGATGTGTTTTTTAATGAAAACTCAAACAATTTCAGGATAATTGATATATATATAATAAAAAAAAAATTGAAGAAGCTTACAGCAGCAGTTACTAATATTTTCCAATTTTACAAATGATTAAAATATTACATCCAAACACAAGTTAAAAATGTTTTTTGTAATTAAAATATCTTCTATGCAGAGTGAACAATTAATTTAAAGCTGTGATGAAGCAGTCACAGTCATAACTGTGACATATCATGTATTTAATGTTTAGGGAATTCTGATTTGGTGACGGTCCCTTTCTTGTTTATTTTGCTTTCAGAAATGTAAAATAATTTTTTATTTTATGAATAAATATTTTATTCTTACAATATTTCAGCTGAGATGATGAGTCCTATTAACCACATCAGAGCTAATATTAACAAAAAACTAAACAAAACATGTCTATAGTCACATTGTCTACTAATAAAACATCAGCAAACAAATCAGCAGCAAATGGCTTATGGAGCTTTTACATCTAAATTTAAAACTCTTTATAATAAATAAACTAAAATAGACTGTGGAATTATTCTACAAAACACATTTTACAGGGCATTACAATGGTCAAATATGGTATTCCACACAAAGGTAATGCAAGACAGGAAATATGTAATGTTGCCCTGTGTTTTTTTACGGATGCCTTGAGTGTTGAACATGTGTCCTGTTATGGGACACTAAAGGAACTTGAACTTAATCTTCAACTTTCCACTGTATCAAAAAGAAGGACTAACTTCCCCTGAAACATATGATGTCAAACACTTGATACTGGCTGTAAGAAGAAGTTGAAAATACAATATAAAACTAGCCCAGGTGTTGAACAATTCAAATCCATGCTTCAAAGATTTTGCTGCACTCACCGTCCTCTTCTGTCTCTTTGACGATCTCCTCGCTCTCCTTGCTGCCCTCAGGATTTGCCAGGACCAGCCTGAGTCTGACGGTGACGAAAGGCCTCAGGCCCCTCAGAGTGTAATGTGACGAGGTCTGGATGAGCTCCTCTGCTGCGAACTCCTGCTGGTTGAACACATACTGATACTGCACCTGAAAACACAGAGAGAGTAGAAAGAAAAGTCACACTGAATGCTGAATGTGCAAAATTCGCATCTGTGCAGTATTAAGAAAATCGGTATATCCTGTGTCTGCATAAATGTTTATTATGTATATATATATGAAAACGTGTAAAAAGTGACTCTCCGTTGGTGGAGATTAATAATGTCCTCTGAACGTCCCATCAACTCTGAGTGTGTGACAGTGGCACAAACATCTGTGTGTACCGTCAGGTTGTAGCTGTGACAGCGAGTCACAGCGTAGCCGAACGTCTCCCACTGAATCGTCAGCTGTCGGGCTCGCACGTCCACCACGTTCACATTCTGGGGGCCATGGACGGGATCTGAAGACAGAAACAAAAAAATAGTTCTTCAGCAGAAGAAGAGAAGAAGGGATAATAGCTTACGTTACTCTGGATCAGATGGAGAAACTGAATTCAGAGTTCTGACAGAATCCCATACACACATTCTAACGTTAGAATAAAAAATGTGGGTCTCATTGCAAAAAGTGCACATACACTTACTGGCCATCTTAAAAACAGTTCCCACTTGGCCTGTGTAGCCAGGTGATTGGTACCAGGTGATTGGTACCAGTTGGTTAGTACCAGGTGATTGGTACCAGGTGATTGGTACCAGGTAATTGTAACCAGGTTATTGGTACCAGTTGGTTAGTACCAGGTGATTGGTACCAGATGTGCAAGTAAACCAGACTACAAAACATACCCACAAAACAAACATGCAATATGAATTGCCAAAACCCAGCCAAACAATTGGTCAATAAAAATCCACAATCTGGTGTGTCATGACAATAAAGCAATTATAAATACCATCAGTAGGTAATATACATACATATAGATAAAAATAAAATTTGGGGTAATATCATTATAGAAAGAGAGAGTGAAATTGAGATCAAGATGAAATTCATGTAGCATTAATGTTGACATCATTTAATGTATTTACATGCAGATGTTATGTGGGTCAGGATGTGCAAACATATTCATCTTATGGATAGATAAAAAACCTAATTAAGGTGCATGCACTGACACAAGGATAATTGGAAGTATGGTATTTGATAATGAAGTAAGTGAAAATGTGGTAATTGATAACAAGGTAATTGATAATGTAGCATGTGATGAAATATTGGGGTGACTGATAATGAATGTTAATTGATAATAGATAATGGGATAATTAGAGGATTCAGTGTAAGTTAGAGTTTTATGAGGAAATCTTTGCTAAACATCTATTCAACTTGAAACCTACCCATCTTAACAAAAGACTGTCTGAGACCATCCAGCTGCCCGAGACATGTTCTTTGATGTTTCCTTTAAATTCCATCTAAGTGGTTCTTGTACAAGTTTTGACATTTAACAGATGGTGGTGGATTCATTGAAAAGCCACTGACAGTATTTGGTTCTCAGCTGAGCTTGAGGTGGCTCTTATGGGACGTGACAGCTGCAAACATGTCCACAGGTTCAAGCATGTCCACAGGTTCCATACTGTGATCTTTTAATTACTGGACAGTCAGTGACCACAGTGTAAAACTGCAGAGTCACAGGCCTCATATCATCTCTTACATCGATCTGCAGACAGTCAGCAGTCCATACGTCATTCACACACCCACACGCACTCTTACACACACTAGCAACAAGCGCAAACCCTCCCACACACACCCTCACATGGCCAAAACAATCACACACCCCCACACACACACAGCAAACACACCATTGTTGCAGCCATATGTTGGGCTCTCATCCCCAGGTTTGTGTTGCATGGTTGGCTGCACACTAACAAGCTTGTTAAAACCACTACTTCGTTCTGTCTAATTAGTTTCTATTAGCTAATGATGGCAACTAAAGCAGGTCACTGCATAATTAAAGACGCTATATCAGCTGACTTCTCCACTGAACAAGTTTGAGTGTCATCTCCAAATATTTGGAAAGAACAGACACCTACATGGGAGAACAAAGTTTTGGCATCGAGGTAACAACTTGTTTGTTATATGTGATAATTCTTGGAAGAAAAAAGCTTGGCTAATGAATTAGTTAGATTGGAGAGGAATATTTCTCATTAAACCTTCACAGTCACCCCCTGAGATATAGATTTTAGGCTCAGTTAGGAGGAAATGGAACAACTCAACATGTTTTATGAACGTTGGATCTCCAACAACAGGTGAGACGAAAAACGGAAGGTTTCCCTGCAGAAATTTGAATTATTTCGCAAAGTTTTCATTTTTTTCTGTCTCTATAATAATCACGTAAATATCACAGTAATCTTTCCTTTCAACAAACTAAGGGAAAACAATAATCAACTTTAGCCATGTCAGAAAGTTGTGTCTAATAGAGGCTCAGTGCATTAACAGGCTGTTCAAACGAGCTACACCATTAGACAATGGCAGCATGGATCAGATGGAACCACATAGAACTACACATAGAACCACACCACAACACACACAGTATCACACATCACACACAACAGAACTGCTGTGTGTTGGAACATACACACAGTATGTGTATATGTTAGTGTCCCTGTGTCTATACCTGTAAGATTGTGTATATACTTGTAAAGACAACTGGAATTGGTATCACTGCAAGTCTGGGATATCATGTCTGTTTGTGCTTTATCTGAGTGTGTGTGTGTGTATGTGTGTGTGTGTGTGTGTGTGTGTGTGTGTGTGTGTGCACAGTGGGTGCAGACTCCAGGCCCCCTGGGGTTCCTCATAGTTTAAAGAGTCTATGTTTCTACTTAAAAGACCAAAGCCAGTACAATAATCTAACCTTCCTGGATACGACGGATATGCTGCAGACTGACATTTGGCAGCCAGGAAAGCTGCAGGGGGGGAGTGATATAACCAAAATATAACCGATCCTCAGGTCAGCAGCACAGCACGCTGCAGCCTCTCACACAGCCCACATACTGCTGCCAGAAAACACATCTTCACTACACCTGACACACCCCACCTGCTGCATCTGCATTCCATTAACGATCCAAACACCAAATCTAATACAACTATTATACCATCTCTTAAAAGGTTATAAAATGGTTTGGTGATTATGTGAGAGTTGATCATTCGAGAAAACTGAAACAAGAACAAATCCTACATTTAATTTTTATGCTCATAAGGGTTAGATGAACTTTAAATTTGGGCATTAAATTAGGGATACTCCAAAATAATAAAAAAAAAAACTGTGGTTGAAGCAGGTGCAGAATAATGTTAAAAGTTAGATGATTATATACCGAATAGTGAATATCAAATGCAGTTTTTGTTCCCTTTATTCAATATTGTATAGTCTAGAAAAATGTTTAGTCATGTTTTTCAAACATCTCCAGTAAGTACACATCAGAAAAATCCCACTGTCCTTTGCAAACTTTTTTCTCTTTTCAGAGACATCGGCTACTGATGGAGTGGGAGTGCTGTGACTAGTTTTCCTTTTAGCTGCTGCAGTGCAATAACCAATATAAAAATGCCGAAATAGATCAAGAACATTAGGTCAACAATCAAACACGCTTAACATATATATATATATATATATATAAATGTATGCAGTGAAGTATACATCACCAACAGAGAACAGAACTGTAAAAATGTGATAAATTAGTTATACAAGAATACCTTTTTAGTATAATTTATAAGAACAATGCGGAACATCAGGATCATTTACCGACAGCCTGATGTCATTTTTAGAAAAAAGATGCTGCGACTGGAGACAAAGACTGAGTAAGATCAACAAATGTGCGCGATCCTGTAATAATAAGCAGATTGAGTCATGTACACATAATAGAGGGACACGCACAGTGTAATTTCTTAATTATAGAGACATAATCACTCATCATGGAGCTGCAGACAGAGAGAGAGAACCAACTAACCAGTTTTCCCCAAGAATGGCAATAAATCAAAGCTGCTCTCCCTGTGACGCTCCTCGGTTCTGCAAAGACTCAAACCGTGTTAGTTAAATCAGATTTAGGCTGTGAGGTCTGCAGAGGAACAGGCCAAGAACAACAAATAGCTGCCAACCGTTTCCCTGCACCACCACGCTGCCTTAATTCAGACGTCTTTCACTTGGGGATGATGGGAGATAATCTTTCACATAATCTGGCCAGCGCTCAGCTGGAGCTCCTCTAAACAGATTGTTAATTTCTGTTTGGGAAAACAAAGAGGCGGAGAAGACGAGGTCAAAACAACACCACGGAACTCGAGAAGAGAAAGAGCAGCGATTATACCAGGTTTTGAGTGGATTCATTTGAAGATAATAAGTGTAAAGTTGTCACGTCATGAAGTAAATACAGAAATCTGCCTCCCTAACATCCCAAATGATTCTGATATCATTCCCTCACACACTAGATCTATTGATTTTCGAAATGATTAATCAATTATTTACAGAGTTTATTGAAAACAAGAAAACATAATTAGTTCAATATTGAAAACAATTATCTTAAATTGTCTTATTGAAAGTGAAGATTTTTTTTTTTTTTTTTTCAAAAATGTTTTCTTGGTTTTGGTCAATTTAATTTTGATTTACCAAGAACAACCTACTGTGCTACTTTATTTTCTTTTAAGGCTGCAACCCTCAACTGTTTTAACGGAATAAATAATAGAAAGGATTATTCGATTAGTCGTTTGGTTCATAAAATGTAACATAATAAAAGATCAGATATTGATCAGTTTTTCCCAAAAGTGAAGTTTGAACCTAAAATGTCTTTTTTTGTCCAGACCAACAGTCAACCAGTTTACCGTTATAGAAGTCTATAGAAACGAGAAAATATTCAGAATTGAGAAGCTGGAACCAGAGAACTTGGACATTTTCTTTTTAAACTTGACTCAAACCTAATAAATGATTATCAAATGTAATAGATGACAACTAATCAATTAATCGTAGCAGCTCTATTTCCTTATATACAAGAGTTCCAGATACTTTGCGTTTACATTTATAGTTCATTTCTTCACATTTCTACTTTCAGGTCTACGATCTAAATTAATGATAAAAAATAAATCAATAAAAAAATTGTTAAGTTTTTACTCCACACTTCAGATGTTCTATAAATACATGAAATTACATTATTTAAGTGTCTATAATACTTATTTATGCACTTACGTATTTTCACTTTATGGCTTTGTCTTTTCTCCTCCACTACTCTCAGTTGAAGTTTTAGTTTCTGGTTTCTGTGGGGATGCAAGTCGATTCATTGATTATCGAAATAGTAATTTATGTAATAGTTGGAAACTAATCAATTAATCGACTAATCGACTACGTGCTGTAAAAACAATTCTCAGATGCAGCAAAGACTGAAGATGATTCTCATATTCCATTCAAAGTCAAATTAAAAAGCTTTGGGTGTTTTACGAGAGGTGCAGATGGAGAAGAGGAGACAAACAGAGACGAGGAGTAGAAGAGTGGGATGGATAGAGAGATGAGAGATGTGAGAGCAGCAGCGGTTATTTGAATTATAACTTTGTTTACGTCGTTAGGTCGATGATGGTGTCTCCCCGGCTGCCCTTGGTGCTGACAAATGCCAGATTTGCCACATCATCCATCTGATTTATCGCCTACCTCTCCCCTCCTCTCCCCTCCACAGAACATTTTTCTTTCATTCTTTCATTTTGAACCTTTCTCCGTCGACCAGTCGGCAGTTTGTGACGGAGAGAGAACATTTCAGAAGAAGTGGGCTGACGTTTGAATATGTAGAGAAGGAACCAGCTGGATCAGGGGAGGGAAGGATGAGTCACTGAGTAGGTGGCGGCGCTGATCAGTGGGAGGAAACATGCACCGGTGGGCAGATGGAGAGAGAGCGAGGTCAGTCTTCGAATCCACGGTAAGGAAGAACAATCATACCGCTCCGGAGGGACAGAACTCGGGGCAAAGCCTCTCCCCTCATTAATCAGACAGGTCAGCGGCTGGCATGTTAGCTATCACACGCTGTGAAAGGGCACTTACGATGGCACAGCTGGCACACGGCGTGACAAGGCCAAACAGGGAGGCATGTCGCCGCCTAACGCCAGAGCCTCGCGCCTGACCCCTGATATGCACATTAAAAGGGCAGCAGAGGATACAGCTGCTCTCACGTTGCTACATGACAGCAGCTGTACAGCAACGCAAGTCAGGAGTGGACCGGTGGGAAATAACAGGGAGATTCCACATCAGTCATCACCAAACAGCTCCTCTGAGTGGGGTGAACATTTATTGCATTTTACCTAACGAAAAACTAAATTAAATTAATATAAATAATCCAAATTATATGTTCCATGAGAAGATCTCTCTCTTATCTGTTTTATTTCTCAAACATTCAACTGTTCACACGATCACAAATATGAGTGAAGGCTTGAGGATATAATACAGTTTTCATAGTGTTTTTAAGACCTGGTCTGAACATCTGTGGGTGTGTGTATTTTAACAAAGGAAAATAAGAAAAAGAACTGTGTGTGTGTGGCCATTTCAGATTAGATCTCCTATTTACCAGATGAACGTGAATGCAACATAAAATTGTGAATGTAATTTATGAGTTTACCAGGTGCTGTGAATGCATCACAGTTTCCTGCAACAAACAAACAAAACTATATGGATGCACAATAGTGGAGACAGCGTGATGCTGATACTCATGCTCTTGTTTTGTCATTGATAATAAATGACCTGTTGTCTTATAAAAATGATCATTGGTGTGTTTTCTTCCTTCCGCTAAGTTTATCAGTTAAATAACTTTGGATGTTAAGCACTGTCGGATGCATTTAAAAGAGCTAAACAAACATGAACCAAACTACCAGTAAATTTAACGATTCGAATGTAGACCTGCTGGCCAATCAGAAAAGAGTATCCACCCAGGAAAAGGCATAATACATAACCATAAGGCAAGGCAAGTTTATTTATATAGCACTTTTCAACTAGGTAATTCAAAGTGCTTCACATAAAACATTAAAAGCATCCAGATACAATATCAAAACAAGTGATCAAAAAAGGGAAACCCAGCTATTTAAAAATAAAAGAAATTAAAAGACATTTTTAAAATAATTAAAATAATTTAAAATGAAATGAGGTGAAATCTAAGGCAACTTCCAGTGCAGTGAAAAACCATACCCAGACAATTCAGTGCTTTACAATCCAGGAAAAGTATTTTAAAGTTATTTCTTTGGGAGACATCCTATCGTTTTAGTCTTAGTGAGGACTCTATGAGCAGCATTTTGAATTAGCTGCAGCTGTCTGATTAACTTGTCAAAGAGCCTCATTACAGTAGTCAAGTCTACTGATAACAATCATAGACAAGCTTTTCCATGTCTTGCTGAGACTTAGGGACTTTAATCCTTTTATATATTCTTCAGGTGGTAGTATGCTGACTTTGTGATGGTTTTAATGAAACTATTGAAATTCAAGTCTGAGTCTGCAACTACACTCAGTTTTTTAGCTTGAATAGTTGGCTCTAAAATCACTGCATCACTTAAAACATCCCTCCTTTGTTTAATTGGAGTCATTGTTTTGCTCAATGCATTTACTCAGTGTTTGTATAGGATTATAATGTCCTGGTGATATGATGATGTAAATGTCTGTGTCCTCTGCATAATTATGACATTGTTTTCTTCCATAAAATAGGATAATGGGAGCATGTAAATGAATATTAAAGGCCCCAGAATTAAACCTTGGGGGACCCCAGAGGTTATCTCTCTGTATTCAGATTTGCAGTTACCTATGCGCACATAGTAGTCTCTGTCCTTTTAGCAGGATTAGAACCATTTTAGGGCTGTGCCAGGAAGTACTACACAGTTCTCTATTCGGTCTTATAATATTTTGTGGACAACTGTGTTGAATGCAATGCTGAGATCTAATAATAAGAATGAAACTGTTTTACTGTCTGTGTTTAGATGGACGTGATCGAAGACCTTAACAAGAACCGTCTCAGTGCTCTTTGTGGTTGTTCAGCTCAAATAATGGATGAAAAACTAGAGAAACTAAAAAAGATGAAAATCAGAGGAGCTTATTTCAATAACCAAATCCAGATGCTGAAGCACTAGAATTGAGTTTTTCTCCATATCTGTGTTTAACTGTCCATGCTCATCTACACAATCTGGTTAACAAGCGAATCAGCTGGTAGCTGGTACTAATCCCTGCTGATTTGACCTGAGGTAGAGATAAAGTTGTTTTCTCTGCCTTTGAAAGTACTTAAGGGGCCGGTGGATGTTTTGGCAGGTAGATATCTAGTTCAGGCGAGAGCCTAGTGAGGCGTCGCGTTTTGGGATGACTTCCTGAATCTGATGAATGAGCAGCAGAAATGGAGCCATTAATCCAAAGACTTAAGGGAGCCGTTCCAGGGAGGAGAGAGGGGGAGGAGAAAGGAGGAGAGGAAATCAATCTTCTGCCTCCCTATGCTCCTCGTCCTCCTCCTCGCTGCCCCTCTGCATCTTTTTGTTTCTATTCCACATCCTTATTTTTTCATGTTTTCCTTCCGTGTCATTGTTTATTTCTCTCTCATGTTGGCCTCATATTTGTTTCATGTTGTTTTATCTGGTGTCTCAGCGGCTCTCACTCATTCCTCTTTGCCCTTTTCCTTCTTTTCTCGTCCTCTCACTATCTTGATTACTCATTTACCGCTCGGTGTGCTCTTGTCGCGTCTTTCTCCTGACATTTCATCTTAAACTCAAGCTCCTCTAACAAATGTTAATTTCACTTGAAGATTTAATCTCCTGGCTGTCAAAATAGTTCGGTAAATACCGTTTGGTAAATTCTGTCGTTTTAAACCGTCTTACTCAACAGGAAAGAGTCTCAATCACGAGTTTCACAAGTGTCCAATTAGAATACAATTGGTGAATATTTAGCCACATGAACACATCTAGGGACATTGGAAGCTGGTGAAGGATTACCTCCCTGTTGCAGCTCTACTGGCTCCTAATCTGTCTTCACCACCAGAGGCCGGGGGGGGGGGATGGGCATTTCAAGGTCATGGAGAGCAGACGCTACACAATTTGGAGGCACAAATGGTCAGGAAAATGACAGTGATGTACTAAACTGACTGTTGTTAATTAAATTCTGTGTGTCTGAATGGGTGCAAAAATAGAGAGATAAAGGAGGTGTATAGGTGTATCTGAAATAAATTGGAAAAGTTAGGTTTTTATTATCTATAAGCCATAATCCACAAAAATGCAAGAAATAAAATCCTGATTTTTTCTAATATTTATATTATTAACAGAAAGTATTAAACTTTTTTTATGTTATTCTAATTATTTCAGATGCACCTGTTTATCAATTGTTAGAGTAAAAATATGGAACAATGCAAATATAAATAGAATATAAATAAAATATAATAAAGTGGTTAGGTTTTGAAATGAATGGTCAATAAAGGTATTTTTGAGGGTTTTAAGTGCATATCATTTTAATTTCTGATATATCTGTGTAAATCGCTTTGTTTTTTTGTTTTTCTTTTCAAAAAGTATCTTTTAATAGTTAAAGGACAATTTTAAGCATTTGCTTTTGGTTAGTTTTCCTCTCCTCTGCTCTCCAACTTTGTCAGGCTGTGTGGTGTATTTGATTCTTTCTCTTTTTTTTATATTTCACAAAGACTTAAAAAGGCAAAAAAAAAGAAGTAAGTCAGGGTCAGAGAAAAAACACAAAATGCTTCCCTGTGGGAGAAACATGACAGGGACAACTTTCTATTATCAAACTATTGTGTGTTGCCGCTTCTTTCTCTGTTAGCTTATCTGGTTGTTAACAATAGAGTACTGGGAGGAAGAAAACACCACAGATCCCATCTGTGTTTCTGTGTGTGTGTGTGTGTGTGTGTGTGTGTGTGTGTAATAAGCATTCATGTGAGCATTTGCATGCATGTTGGCACTTTTTCAGGGATTTTTGTATTAACATGCATGCGTGTTGGTGTCTGTGTAGGGGAATTACATATATTTCCGAAGCTTCTCTGGCCAAAGGCTAGGAACACAATTAATAATAGAGATCCTGACAACCCCCGCCACTATTACACACACACACGCACACACACACACACACACACACACACACACACACACACACACACACACACACACACACACACATACACACACCTCTGGGGCTGATATGTTGCACTTTTAATCTGCATCCTCACACCAAATACATAACAACCCAACCTACACACACACACACACACACACACACACTGAAGCAATCTCTCCTGTGACAACGACCCTCCAAGGCAAACGAGCAAGATCAGACGAAAACCCTCATGGAGCCTCCTTGGCTGTTACACCACTGTACGTGTAAGCATGTGCACATGTGTGTATGTGTGTGTGTGTGTGTGTATGTGTGTGTGTGTGTGTGTGTGTGTGTGTGTGTGTGTGTGTGTGTGTGTGTGTGTGTGTGTGTGTGTGTGTGTGTGTGTGTGTATTTTTTGAGCCAGTAGACATTCCCTCGTCCCCAAAGCACTTAAGGACATTCTTAGATTCATCTCATTAATATAAATAAAGTGTAGGACATAATATTTCATCACACAAGTACCTCAGTAGCACCCTCATCAAATTATCAGCCTCTTAATCATGACAACTTTAAGAATGTCATTAAAGTGGCTCTTTGCCTCCACACACACACGCACACAAGCACACACACACACACACACATGCACACACACACACACACACACACACACACAATATTCTACGTTATAACAATCATTTTTTTATCTCCACATTTACATGTATGACATTATATGCAATAATTTAAAGCACAGAACCACATACACAGAAATAACAATAAAAAATATTAAGATACACATCACGTATCAAACTCTCACACACCCACACACACACAAACACACACACAGAGTAGCAGCAGACAAGGCGACACCATGTCGCTTTGTGACTTGGATGAATTGGACTGAAATCGACTGCTAGCAGATGCCTTTTAGTGGATTTTAATTACGTCTCCCTGCATGGAGCCAACTACTGAGACTTAAACCATCATTCACAATGTCTGACTCCGGGAGGAATTTCTTTAACTTCTCAGCTAGGCTGAAGCCTTTTTCACCAAAAGCTCTCAAAGTAACCCCTGAACAATAAGGACAAGTGTTTTACTGCAGCATGCTGCTGGGACCATTTTCATGACAAACAAAATGTTATGATTCAGATGTTTTCATTCTTTGATTTTTCTTTTGAAGCTGTTTTAGTCTATTTTCACTCATATGTGCTGCTTGTTTGTCTTAAATGATGATGAATATGTCTGTAATTGGTGACATTTAAAAACACCGTCATCTTTAATGCTCTTTATTGTTGCACTACCCATCAGCCAGCATGGATTATAACGATCTTGTCTCCTGGCATCTAGGGCGTTTTGTTTGAATAAACAAGACAGAGTGTCAAAATGGATCAAGAAGAGAGGGACTTTATAAATCATCAAAAGATGATGTTAGATCCAACATCTACTATGCGACTCAGCTAAACTCAGTGTGTTATAGGGCTGCATAGTGATAATAACTTCAGTCATCATTTATTTAAAATATTGATTAGTAGTTTGGTTCATAAAAGGGTGTAAAATGTATTTCTTTTTTCAAAAATACAGTCCAAACACCAAAGGTAATCAGTTTACTACTTTACTACTAACTAAAGAAGACTAAGGAAACCAGAATATATTCAGATTTGAGGAGATGGAACCACAGAATTTGGACATCCCTCCCCTAACAAAGAGGTTAGTTCAACAAAAGAGTCATACTTCAGTCTCAATAATCAATCTCAAAATCAAAACTACATTGTGAAGACGCCAGAGCTGCCTTTACTCATAGAAAAAATAAATACATTTCTATTACTAATAGAAAAAAACAAAAAACCTAGGTTAATTTTCAGCACTTCAGCTAAACTGATCCATGTATTCCTACAAGTAGCAATGACTTCATGGGCTTCTTTATTGACATTGAAAATGCTGACAATTAGAGATAGAAAATGTCACATCTTGTCATCATCTGGCACCAATTTGACCTAAAACACAGGGAACATAGAAACAGATGAAAGAGCTAGCATCTATATAGGCTCATTTTTTTCAATCAACCGTTGTGAATTAGCTTCATTGATGTCGACATCCAAAACGTCAACCTGTCTTTCTCAACATGCCCTTATTATCTAGCCATGTACCACAGTCCTCCAGACTAGGTGTAAACAAACCTCTTCTCAAAAAGGAAATCCAGTGATATATCTATTTTGGATATCCTTTGCGTCCAGCACCACTGTAAGAAATCTTGGAGTCATCTTTGATCCAGATATGTCCTTCACTGTCCACATTAAACAAATTTCCAGGACTGCCTTCTTTAACCTATGTTACATAGCACAGGTCAGGCACAAAAACCTTATCTGTGCATTTGTTACTTCCAGGTTGGTTTACTATAATTCTTTACTGCGAGGCTGTTCCAGAAAGTCTATAATTCTAACTCTTAATGCTGCTGTGTGTATAATTACAGGCACTAGAAGAAAGGACCACATCTCACCAGTATTAGCCTCTCTGCACTGGCTTCCTGTGAAATCAACAATATAATTCAAAATCCTCCTCCTCATCTATAAAGCTCTTAATGATCAGGCTTCATCCTACCGTAAGGTCTTATAGTTCTGTGACATACATCGAGAACACTGTGTTCCCAAAATGCAGAGGCAGAGCCTTCAACTACCAGGCTCCTCTCCTGTGGAATCATCTTTGTTTTCAGACCAGGGGGCAGACACCCTTCCTACATTTAAGAACATGTTAAAAACTTTCCTTTTTGAAGAAGCTTATAGTTAAATCTGGCCCTAGAACATTGTTATGCTGCTATAAATTTAGAATGCCACAACCTCGTGAGATACTCTGAGCTCCTTTATTCCATCTGTAACACTTAAAATGACTCATTTTATTTAACTGATTATCAAAGTAATTGGCAAATCAATGTAATAGTTTGCAGCTAATCGATTAATTGACTAACCATTTCAGCTTCAGACGGCGCACCTAACAGAGCTGGTGTAAAAAGGGATATAAATGCTAATGCAAACCACCTTTTTATTCCTAATGAAATTGACAAATAGTTGACAAATAGTTCTACAAATTATTCTTCTATAACCAAACACAACCTCTGACCTTTATTTAGTGAGGTATTATTGATCATTGATATCTTCTGGAGTTAATAAAGCCTCTCATCACACTCGGGATACTGAGTTATGGCAGCACTGTGACTCTGATGGTTTCTGTGAAGTCTTTAAGCAGGATGGATGTGGGATGAATGTATAGTGTGATATCATAAGCAGCAAGAAGACGAATGCCTGGAGCCAAAACCACGCAGTAATGTAATTCAAAAAGGAGAAGAAAGGAAATCTATTTCAAATCCTGCTTTATTAATACCATTGCTGCCTACAGGCAGGGGAGGGACAATTGAGTTGTAGTAATTTGTAGAACGAGGGGGGTGAAAGAGGGACGGTGACAGACGACGAGCAAAGACAGAGAGAAAGAGGAGAAAGGAAATTTGAATGGACAGAGAACAACACAATGAGAGGCGGGAGGCGAATATATTAAAGTGTAAATATGTTAGGAGGGATGGGAAGTCAGAGACAAGGCGGGTGAAAGAAAAGGTGAAGGAAGCTCAAACAGAAAGTTAGCGATGAATAGAAGGAAACAGAAAGTGCGGCAGCCAAAAGGAAGATTTAAAGCAGCGATATAATAAGGCAGTTGATGGCGAGGCCCAGGGTTAAGCACCTGAAGCCAGCCAGTAATTGGCTGAAAATGACAGGGTGACAGACGCAGAGATATCAGCCTCGACCTGGGAGGAAGCAGAGGTGGAGGGAGGAGCTGAGGGTTTTCATCTTCGACCAAAACGTGTCACCGTGGCCGAGGAAGAGCAGGAAAAGATTGAAAAAGAACCCCAGGGCTCCGGATAAAAAACACCAATTCAGCTGCTGCTTTCAATAATGTCACTCAACCAATTAAAGTCAGATTACATTATGAAAGAAATGCCCTTTTCTTCAAAAGTCCTCCAGAGATTTTTATTATCATTGTGATTCCAACGATCTCGGGACGAATCTCTGTTCTAAAACATTTTCTCCTTGATCACTAATGATCCCTCGTAGGGTTTTCAGAGCTTTGAATGACAACAAAACAGATTCGAACTCTGGGAATTTTGTTCATTATTATAGAGAAAAATTTAATCTAAAGCAACATCTCTGTTGGTCTTTTGTTCTGATGCTTCATCACAGCACAATATATGTATATATATGCAGTCCTCTTCAAGGTTATTATGAATAACGAAAAGTAATAAAGTCACCAAAAACTAGAAATATTATTTGTTAACCAAAATAAAAATAAAACAATATCTAATGAACAACTAATTACAGATTTGTAAAAAAAAATGTCCTTAGTTTCTCTCATATTATGGGGACAGCAAATTTATGATAGTTTTTTGTGCCTGCAAAATACACGGATACATACTTTAATGATCTTCAGAAACAGAAAGGCAATTGTAAAGAAGCCTAAACCTTAGAAATAAGTAGGGCTGTAACAATTAAAGTTGATTTATGGATAACGTGTCAATTATTACATTAATCACCAATTATTTTGATAATCAATTATTAGATTAGAGTCACTTTTAAGAATTTTCTGTGTTTTTCGTCTTCTATAAAAGTAAACTGAAGATCTTTGGGTCGGGGACCGTTGTTCTGGACTTAAAAAGACATTTTCGGTTGAATCTTTAGCTATGGGAAACAATGATTGGCATTTTATACTACTATATGATGCAAGCAACTTAATTGACTTCAGTATTTGATGAATTAGTCTACTTTTAGAGTAGTTTTTAGTTACGGCACAATGGAATAGGTCTTCTGGTTTTGGATGATGGAAGGACCTAGATGTGTTTGAGACAATAGAGGAATTAATCTATATTATAAAAAATATATATTAGCTTGAGGAACTTTCAAATGATGTCTAGGGTAGGCAGGTGGATGAATTTATTTGGCGGAACGTTTTAACCAGAACTAAGAGAGAGTTACTGTCATAGCCTCAGCTGTGTGTCTGTCTCATCTGTTCCGTTAAGACCTTGAATTGTAACAGTTACCTTCTAATAATAAAGAGTTGCGGACATATATATCAATTTCTTACATAGATGGTTCAGAGCTGTGATCAGGGGGAAAGGTTCTGGATCTATTAATATATCAGCCTTTTTAATAAATCTGGATTATTCTGTGACAGAAATAAACTCATGGAGAAGAATCATGAAGTACTTTAGTCACTGGCTTGTAGTTTTACTTCATGTTCTTTTATATGGAATCAGAAGCCTTAAAGTAATATGTTTACATTAAATCAACAGCATCTGCTGGTTGACATGACAACATGCCCTTTTTTTTATTAATTAGCAATTATAGGAACTTTACAGCTAATGAATTTCTCAGTTTCTCACAATTGTTGTCAGTAGTTGTGTTAGTTATCATGGAACAGAGTGTTAGTTCTGCACCTTTTGCATCATATGAGAAATTATTAATATTTTTAACAAAGGAATTGAACTGGAAATGCTACAGCAATGATAGTCACATTGATGATTATCATACATTGAATTCTAATATAACATCAACATACTGTAAACTGGAGCAAACCTTTGTCTTAACTCATGAACTGACATTTACAGAAATGTCTGGTCTCATCTTTAACCGCAACATCTACAGATTGATTCCAAACGATAGATGAGAGATGAAAGACCCAAACTCTACTGAGCTTTCTATAGTTCTTTTTATGTCTTTGCATGTCTGCATATTGCAAATGTCACAGCACTGGCAGCACATCGAACAAGCATTGTGTCTGAACACCCACTGTGTCTTTATTGGTGTGTAAATGTGCACCTGCATAATACAGAGTCTACAACCAAGGCCATTATGGCCTTTGTGCATGTGTGTACGAGAGGAGTCTTTGTTTTTTGTGTGTGTGAAAGACGGAAGGAGTGCTAAGTGTCAGTGATGTTTGTCTTGTCCACAGCCTTAATGGGAAGTATTGATTGGTTTCGGAAACACAGATAGCAGAGAAGGGAATTTATTGAATCCTGCTTCTCTTCTGGAAAAAAAAAAAACTGAGGTTGAAAAGAAAAGAGTCTCATAATTTGAGAGCTGGCATGCAAATGCCACAAAAAAATCTGAAATCCGCTCAGGTAAGATTCTAATAAGTCCTCATTTCAGAGAGGCAATGAAATTGACGAGTATTCATTGGGGAGCTACTAATCACTTGTGGAGCTAATATGGCACTAAGCCAGGTGCTCAAAACAATCTAGAAGGTTTAATTATGTGACTGTCTGGCAGACTTTATTCCACTGGGGTCAATTATTACAGGAGTGTCTACAACTCTGCTGACTGTACAGGTGGCTGAAGATTCTGAGTTAATATGTCAACATACAGGTCCTTCTAAAAAAAATTGCATATTGTGATGAAGTTCATTCTTTTCCATAATGTAATGATAAAAATTAGACTTTCATTTATTTTAGATTCATTACACGCCAACTGAAATGTTTCAGGTCTTTTATTGTTTTAATACTGATGATTTTCGCATACAGCTCATGAAAACCCAAAATTTTCAAAGCTCAAAAAATGAGCATATCATGGAAAGTGCTCTAAACGAGTTATGAACTTAATCAGTTTACTCTAAACACCTACAAAAGATTCCTGAGGCTTTAACAACTCCCAGCCTGGTTCTTACTCAAAACCACAATCATGTGTAAGACTGCCGACCTGACTGCTGACCAGAAGGCCACCATTGACACCCTACAGCAAGAGGGTAAGACACAGAAAGACATTTCTGAATGAATAGGCTGTTCCCAGAGTGCTGTATCAAGGCGCCTCAGTGGGAAGACTGTGGAAAGGAAAAAGTGTGGCAGAAAACACTGCACGATGAGAAGAGGTAACCAGACCCTGAGGAAGTTTGTGGAGAAGGGCCAATTTCAGACTTTAGGGGATCTGCGCAAGCAGTGGACTGAGTCTGGAGTAGAAGCATCCAGAGCCATCGTGCACAGGCATGTGCAGGAAATGGGCTACAGGGGCTGCATTCCCCAGGTCAAGCCACTTTTGAACCAGAAACAGCAGCAGAAGTGCCTGACCTGGGCTACAGGGAAGCAGCACTAGACTGTTGCTCAGTGGTCTAAAGTACTATTTTAGGATGAAAGCAAAGTTTGCATGTCATTTGGAAATCAAGGTGCCAGAGTTTGGTGGAAGACTGGGAAGAAGGAAATGCCAAAATGCCTGAAGTTCAGTGTCAAGTAACCAGAGTCAGTGATGGTCTGGGGTGCCATGTCAGCTGCTGGTGTTGGTCCACTGTGTTTTATCAAGGGCAGGGTCAATGCAGCTAGCTATCAGGAAATTTTGGAGAACTTCATGCTTCCTTCTGCTGAAAAGGTTTATGGAGATGAAGATTTAGTTTTTTAGCACGACCTGGCACCTGCTCACAGTGCCAAAACCACTGGTAAATGGTTTACTGACCATAGTATTACTGTGCTCAATTGGCCTGCCAACTCTCCTGACCTGAACCCCATAGAGAATCTATAGGATATTGTGAAGAGAAAGTTGAGAGATGCCAGACCCAAGACTGTGGATGAGCTTAAGGCCTATTGAAGCATCCTGGGCCTCCATAACACCTCAGCAGTGCCACAGGCTGATTGCCTCCATGCCACCAAGTATTGAGTGCATAACTGAACATAATTATTTGAAGGTTGACTTTTTTTCTATTAAAAACACTTTTCTTTTATTGGTCAGATGAAACATGCTAATTTTTTAGATAGGGATTTTTGTTTTTTCTTTGCCAAATTCATCAATATTAAAACAATAAAAGGCTTGAACTACTTCAATTGTGTGTAACAAACCTAAAATATATAAAAGTCTAATGTTTATCAGTACATTACAGAATTACATGAACTTTATCAAAATATGCTAATTTTTCTAGAAGGACCTGTACTGGGTCAAAGAGAATAAAATAACTCGATATGTGTCTCTATATAAACTACTGTGGGTTAGTTTCAGGTCTGGAATGATTGAGTGAGAGGTGGAGAGAGATAAACTGAGAAAGTTTATCTCTCTGTTTATCTTCCATTCAAATAGTAATAATAATAATAATATTATTATTATTATTAATAATAATAAAAAAATGTATCACATTGTAGATTTTCAGATAGCTACAATTGTATTTTATATTTTTTTTCTGACCAGTATTAGTTTCATTTGAATGGAAGTCAATGGGATATTGCCACTAAATTGTGGATATCTTAATTTAGAATTGCAACTAAGACTTAAGTGCAGACTTAACCAGGTAGTACACACAAATAAAATTACTGAATTTATCATGTATGCATTTCAATTTACAGAATGTAAAAATAAAGATTTTCTTTTCTTTCAGTTTCTATCATTTCAGAAGGTGCTTTACGAGAGAGGAATAGAAATATCACTTTGGTATATTGGTAGCAATGCTATTGAACCAGTAATAATGTAATTTTTTTCTATCTATTGCTTGCCCTCTTCCTTTAATTCCGTCTTTAATCTTTCTTTTTCTTTTTTTCTTCTCACATTTCTGATTTTGTTTTGTTCACATTTCATTGTTCTATATTTTGGTTTTATTTCACCCCTCCTCTTTCTCCCCATTCTTCTGACCCTGCAGCTTGTCCTGTTTTTTCTTTCTCTAACTGCCTTCTCCTTATTTCTCTTTCTTCGAATTTAAATGTGCCTCTCCCTCCTCCCCCCTCCCCTACAGCTCTCATCAGTAGTTAGAAACTGGACAGAGAACAGAGAGGTCACTGAAGTCTGCTGGCTACTCTTAATGAGCTCAACACACACACACACGCGCATACACACACAGAGCTACAAGCTCACAGTAATTAGAATGACAAACAGCCAGTTGAGTGTGGAACATATTACTAATGCTGGCCAGATTACCTGAGTGGTGTGTGTGTTTGTGTGGATTGTTTGTTGCATTGATCACTTCCCTGCCGAATTGTGTGTCTGAGTGTGTGCATCCATTTCTTTTTATGTAGCTGAAATGTAAGCAATATCATGATTTGCTGTAGCAGTATGATTTCCCATCATTTAAACTGAACCTTGATTCATGGTTACAGGGGGTTAGACTATAGTGTCTGACCCAACCAATCCTTAACAATAAACATCCAAATATAGCATTGGCCCATGTGTTTCAGGAATGTTTCTACTCAGCACTCATCATCAGGACAACATATGTCTGTGTTACACATCATTGTAAATCTATAATGATGATTATTATGTGGCTCTGCGGTTGAGGTCTGTTGAGGTTTAGACACCAAACACACTTGGTTAGAAAAAAAGTGTTATAAAAGTGTTTCTAGTTAAAGTCAGACATTGCCATGGATACTATATGGATACTATATATATATATATATATATATATATATATATATATATATATACAGTGGGGTAAATAAGTATTTGAACACCCTGCTATTTTGCTATTTTTCCCACTTAGAAATCATGGAGGGGTCTGAAATGTTCATCATAGGTGCATGTCCACTGTGAGAGAGATAAACTAAAAAGAAAAATCCAGAAATCACAATGCATGATTTTTTAATGATTTATTTGTGTGATATATATATATATATATATATATATATATATATATATATATATATATATATATATATATATATATATATTACAACTACAAGTTAGATAGAGATGTTAGAAGGAGAGGAGAGGATGCAAATACAGAAACAATTATATCAAATCATTAATTAATTCAGATGAATTTTCAATGCTTTTCCACACATTTTGCGACAACTCTATGCAGATGATGCTTCTATCTCCAATATATAATGTGTCCACATATCTGCACATCTTCTAAAGTGAACTTCTTCATGTCATAATTACTACAGCCACTCAAACATAACTATAGGTTGTTTTTGGGCAACTGGCTGTAGTTTTTCTGAGGAGACTCCTCGGAAATGTGACAGCAGCTACAGCGATGCCAAGTGGAGACCACAACAACTATGATTGTTCAGCTTTGGCTGTGCTATCTCTCTCTCTCAGCATCTCTCTTTCATTCTATTTCAACCCAAAACATTCACTCTAAACACAGCTAAGCCTGTGCAGCCATTGCTGAGTGTGTGTGGACAGAATGGAGGACAGACAAAAGGATGAGGGAAGGTCTTTCTCATATAAACACAAAAACACAGTCACAAGAACCCAGTAAATCGACAGCAATCAACACGCACCGCCTTCCAATTCCCTTTCTCTCACATACACACACACAGTCTCTTCTATGCAAGTCCAGAAAGCAATCATCCTTCTAAATCAATCACATGCACACACACATACAAAATCACACATATTCATCCAATCACTCCTTGTGTGTGTGTGTGTGTGTGTATGTTGGATTGTTATTGGTTTACAAGGCTCAGAAAGCCAGATGAAGAATTTTTGTGCATGTGACTTCTACTTTTGAAGAATGCCAAGCAGTAATGATGCTCTCACTGGAGATCAGACAGCGTGAATTCCTGTCTGCCACCTCCACTTCAGTGTGTGTGTGTGTGTGTGTGTGTATTGGCAAGCCCCCCATGTGCACATTTATTAGCCGAGATTGAGGCAGTGGGCGTTGGAATGGGGGAGAGAGGGTGAAACAGTAAGCAGCCAAATAAGTTCTCTCTATTATTATGACATGTTTCGTATAGTTTATTGTTATATACTAAAAACCAATGATGCTTTATTGTTCATTTGTTGGACACTGACACAGATAACACAGATAAATCACACCAGAGAAAGTCAACTGGTGGGGAGGATGGAGGTAATGGAAAGGAAACTACACATATTTAAAAATTAATCAACAACCAATACTAACCTTCACATTAATACAGTATATATTAGAAATCTCTCAGTATGAGTCACCACAATCTAATCTACAGTCTCAAACACCAACACTGCAGCTGTTTGCGAAATAAGAAAATATATATAAAAAAAACAAACCTGCAGAACTTTTGATGGGTACGGTTTTGCCTCTGCCTGAAAATTGCTTGAAATTCTTAAAGCATCTTCTACTGTGGAGAGCTTCCTCTTTGTGTTATTTTTCCTGTTATGTGTGTTCAGCGACCCACCTGCACACCCACTGAGACCTCCCAGTGGGACCCTGGCCACAGCTTGAACACACCGCTGAAATAGATAGAGGTTCAAAGATAGCTGCCTGCGTCATGCAGCTGGCCTGGGATGTGGGAACCACAAAATTAAAGCCGCTTGAAATTTCCAATAATAGTTTATACCCTTTACCCATGCTGATGGACTATTTCTTTTCTTCTTTTCATTAAAGGAGGAAGCCTGGGGGAGGAGAATAGATGAAAGAAAGGGAAAAAGAAATACTAAATACAAGAGGGGAGGGAACAGGAGAAAAGAAGAAGAAGAAAAAGAGAAGAAGAGGAAAAAGGGAAGGAAACAAGGGGATGGTAGAGGAAACAAGAGGGAAGAGGAGAGAACAAGAGGAAGGGAAACAAAAGGAGAGACTCTGTACTACAGTGTTTCCCAACCGGGAGTACGCAACACTGTAGTACATGAGAGTCTCTCATTTTGGAGAAGATGCTGCAGGAGGTACGCAGCAAACAGGGAGATTCTTTTTCAAGGTGTCACACGAAAGTGTAGTCCCAATAACTTCTAATATGAGGACAACAGAATGACTGCAGTGGAGTTTACTTTAAGGATAATTACTTAATACGATTTCTAAGATGATGAATATTTTCAGCAATCTGTCATGTTCAGATTATTTATGTTCCAAGAAAACATATTCTTTATTTTTATGTTGAATTAAGTTAAGGACACTTCATCATTGCATATGTGTGGGGGTACTTGTGGTGTGACAAGAAGGCTCAGTGGGTATTAAAACCAAAAAAAAGGCATCTACAAAACATTACATGTCAAAGTCATGATTTTTTATTTTTGCCATTCCTGGCAGTTTAATTATGATTATAGGGTTTGTCCTTGTTATGTTGAGAAACAAATATTAAGGAGACCTCTTGGTTTTGTTCAAAATTATTAGCGGAATTCATAAGAAGGAAAGGAGAAAAAAAACAAGGGTCAAGAAGACACAGACTCAACAGTAGAAAGAAAAGCCAATAAAGAGATGTCAGTTTCACATTCAGTTTGCTTTCTATCAACAGAGAAACCAAATACTGGGACTACTGCTACAAGAATGAAAACAGTGGCTGGATGGATCAGTTTGGGGAAGGTTTTGTTAGGTTTGGATTAAAGCACTGATCCATGCACCCAACCCTCTTCATCTGGCTGAGAGGGAGCCATCGTCAGAACTATGATACCGCATTGACATTACACATATCAGAATTTACAAAAATATAAACTGCCACCATTTCCCCCTGGAGACTGAGCTGAGAAATAGAGACATCAGAACCTGTATCCAAGCAGTCTGCAGAAGGGCTCCACTACTGTGTGTGTGTGTGTGTGTGTGTGTGTGTGTGTGTGTGTGTGTGTGTGTGTGTGTGTGTGTGTGTGTGTGTGTGTGTGTGTGTGTGTGTGTGTGTGTGTGTGCGTGTGTATGTGTGTATGAGACGAAGGCCATCTATAAAAAAAGATTGATGATTGATGGCAACAACCAGATGTCAAATGATTGCTGGTCCCACAGCTCCAATACATCACTTCCTGTCTCTGCATACATCACTTCCTGTCATGGAGCAGAAGGAATACTGTGCATCAAATCAGCAGACAGGGATATTTTTCTCCATATTGCTGCCGTGGATGTATTAAAAGACCTGGATATGACGCCACCTCTCAGCAGCATTCCCATTTTTCCCAGTGACCACTGGTGGCATTTTTCTTTTAGACCGGAATAGTACAACTGTTGACACCCCCAGCTATAACCCTGTTAATTACTAATCTTTGTATCATATAGATTTGAATCATATAGATTTTTTTTTTAATTTTAAATATTATTATTTTTAGTATTTTTTTTTATTTGTTTTTTCTCATTACGTTTTTTTTTTTTTATGTGGTCAGCAAAGTAAATTAAATGACTCAAATGTGTCTTTTATTCTTGTTCTTTTTTCTGAATTTGCACATGCTCATCGCCCCAGGGCATGATGGGAGACCCCAAAGCATCAAGGGAGATGGATCTGCTGCGCAGTATATAATGGGTTGCATAACGTGGATGCGCCAGGCAAACAACTCCTTTTGAAATAAACACTGCCCATTTTTTGGTCCAGTATTTCGTTCTTATTAAACATCCATGGTTGCTGCTGCAGAGATATTCTGATATATCATTATGTTTTTTTTTGTTTTTTAGGTTTTTTTTGTTTGTTTTTATGATATACTCTTCTCTGATTGGTTTATTGCACATGTAGTTCAGCTCAAGTTTGATCAGCTGTTCTAGATTCATCCGCAGTTGTTAAACTGACAGTTATTCACTCAGTGAGTTCGGAGAAAACAACAAATCATAAGAAGAAGACGCAGGACAGGAAGCAGACTATGTATCTAAGTGAATCTCATTAATTCATTAAATGTCTATAAACTTGAATCAAGCTTCTACTTTTATCTAAGGTCTATTTACTGGAGCAGAGAGCAATGTTAACATTGCATGTATATACTATGGAGCGGTAATAAGGGTTCCAGGTATTAGTCAGGGTCGTGTTAGATGGGTGACACCAGAGAAACTAAGTCAGCGCTTCTGAAAAACTTTACATTAAGCTTAAAAATTGCTTGAAAAAACATCTTATTGTTGATTTGTTGTCAAATGACTATGATGGCATGAACAGGCCACTGTAGGTTATTAGGTCATGTGAAGAACCAGAACTACTCACATATTTACTCTCACACATGTTTCTGTAGTGCAAGTAGATTTGAATTGAGAGTTTAATGGTGCAGTAACAGCAGAAATGATCCGCAGTTCACTCCATAAGTCACTTTTCTCTTTCTGTGTCTTCCAGCCCTCCGCAAACATCTCTCACTCATTGGCCTCCATAAGCACCAATCAACAAGATGGCAAACTCAATCACCACGGCAACTCATAACCATCTTGACCCGCAGCCACTGAAACAAATGACGGAGTCGTTCACATTACCGTTAGCGTCGCTGTTTGATTGTGTGTGTGTTTTTTTTTCTCTTCGCGCTTCTGAATGCCTGCAGCAGTCGTCGGCATCACGCCGCTAACGAGACTCTACGTGCTGATGTCAAGATGAAAGCAATCAACTTGTTTTCCTACACGGGCTGCAACACGGGAACATGAGTGGGTTCGACCAGAACTATTACAGGTCTTATCATATAAATGCTTCCATTACATCATTGTAATTGTCTTTGCTGTTGTGCTAAGAGAGGAAACAATTTATAGGATAACTTCTTGTACAAGTAGCGTTTCAGGAAGCTTGTGTGGCTTCACATTTCTTAACAATATCTGCACTTGTGGCCATTACGCCAATATTAATGTTCTGTGTTCAAGATTTCAGAAGAGAAAAACAAAGCTACAACAGAGAGAACACGTTTAAAAAGCAGCTATTGGATTTGTCATGTTGTGAGGGATCCTTTCATGTGTTTGGAGAAATTTAAAATAAGATGCAGTTATTTTGTTAAGAATAATCTAACCATCATCAGTAGTTTAGAATAATGTAACCATCATTATAGCAACTCTAGTTGCTATAATTTGTGTTTGTTGAAGGGGTCAGAAAGCTGCTGCAGCCGTTTCTGATTTTACAGGACACGAAGAAAAACCTGGAAGAGACACGACTTCACTACGTCCTCCACCTGAAAGCTCAACTACAGGACGATTTTCACAAAAAGTTCCAGAAGCAGAACTCTGAACTTGTAAAAACCTAGAGATCCGGTCATAAACTCTGTAAAAACAGCGATGAATAAAGAGAACAACAAACCCACCAAAGGTTACTTCACCCGTCCTATGTTTAATTGCTGTTGATTTGGCCAAATTAGTTTTTTTGTTCCTCTGTTGTAGGTCAGTAGGCGAAAGTCTGCACGTTGTGTTTTATTTTGAAAATGAACCTGTTGATTTGTGTCTTTCCTGTCTGACTCGTTCGATTAGCTCTGATTGTTGCCTCACTGATGTTACGTTGCTGTTACTCTGGCATCAGCGTGATGTTACACTGACATTATTCTGACTGTGAGAACTCACTACTGCTCAAACTGCACTGATCCCAATGTCCTGCACTAAAAGTGTTCACTACAAATACATGTTACTGTTACAGCCATCCTACTACCTCCTTGCCCCCTCCCTTACCCTGGATCCTGACTGGTGGATTCAGAGCAGTGTGGCCAGGATCCTGACAAAATTTTAACAAACACATATAACAACATTTCTGTTTCCATTGCGGCTGCTCCTCGTCTCCTTCAGGACCAACTACGAGGTCCTGCTACTCACATATGAATCCATCTTCCTACCTACAGGGCCTGATCACATCACACACCTCCACCCACACCCTCAGATCTGCCAGCAGCTTCCTCCCCCAGTAATAATGTCATCGGGGGGCGAAACCTTTCACTCGCTGGACACATGTGGAACAGCCTTCTTAAAAAAGACATGAGAACCATTATATTCTATTAACTCTTATTAATACTTAATTTATCGCGTGTGTTTTATCACAATATCCTTCCTTCTTTCCTTTCTTTCTGTCTACCTTCCTACCTTCCTTCCGTAACCTCTTATTCAACTCTGTCGTATTATGCTTCCTTCCTCTTCCTGGTCTTCCTTTTTTTTCTCTTTACAATGCAAACTGTTCCTCTTTCTACTCTATTTCCTATCAGTTCAAAAGACCCAAAGACCTTCATATTCTACTAACTCGTAGAGCTGCTTCCTTTGTGTGGTGTGTGTTATGTTGTTAATAATACTGCAGTACTTTGAGTTTCACTACAAATGAAAAGTAGTACGACTGTGACTCGAATACACACACCTTTAGGCTGAGGAGATGAAAGCTTGGAACAGTCCAGTGTGAGCGATCAGAGATGCTGTAAAGTGTCAAAGATGTCCGACTCTGGCCTTTGATCACATGGTGAGGCCGCGCCTCTGTCAGAAGATGTTTTAATATCTTTTGGAGTGGACCCTCTCTTCTGTCACAGCCTAACCTCTAACTTGAAAGCAGCTTTTCACTTTTAATCCACTCAAACTGAAAGACCGTCGACGACCCGCTTGCAGAAACTGTTAAGGATTCAGAGCGCTGGAAAATTACCAGCAAATGTCCACAGCTACTACTCTGTAAAGAACAGGATGAATCGCGCCCAGTATCGAGGTCTTCACTCACCGAGAGCGTGATGAATAAACAGCGAGGAATCTGAAATACTCAAATATTTCACGGCAACGTCACCCTGGCAGCGCCACAAATTCAAGAAATGCATACATCAACACGCTCACACAGCAGCTGAAGCTTTATCGGCTGGTTCCTGACTAAAGTTTGGATGCAGGTGGGTCAGTTTAAGGCAAAGAAACATACAAACTGTTCTCTTTATTTAGCTTCCAAATTTACAACCCATTACATTAGCTGGTCACATCCATGTAGGAGATTGTTGTGTATCTACACATTATCTTTAATTTCACGTTTCATGATGTTTGTTTTTTTTCTGCACAACGTGACTGAACATATTCACCAAAGAATCGACCTCAGGAAGAAAAAACACTCTGCTTTTTATTTGTGTGGTATTCACTGACTGTGTCAAACGCTCCCTGTGTGTAAGAGCCTTCAACAGGGAAACAACAGGTGAACAGATCGGAGGGTTTTCATGAGGTCGTGTTGAGTCTCTTCCAGTAACCGCCAGACAGCTGAAGGCCTGCTCTGCCGATTCTGTTCTGAAACTGGTCCATTAAATCAGCTAAACAGCACCACTGCCCACACCGCTCTGTTGTCTAAAAGCCAGAGTTTCCGTTTATTGTCATGAGGAATCTTTTTTCCATCCTGGCAACTGAGTATCTGATCGATCTTTAACAAATCTCACAGATCCGTCAGCTCTGGCGCTCTGGACTCGGTGTTGTTCCTGTGAATCAGCGGATAAAAGGTTCATATTTGGGGCTACAGCGTCCACTCAGCTGTGAACCTAAAGTCCTCTGTCACTTGTTTTTTAACATTAGGAGGCAAACCTGAGACAAAAGTTGATTCAGTGTGGCTCTGTGTTACTGTTGTCAGCTTTAATCCCGTCTGTTCACCTCTGCTGCTTCTACACAGGAGAAGGGCCAGTGAAAATCCAACTGCTGCTGCTTGTCACCAAAAATGCAAATATATTGTATTTGGTACAATAAGTCCAATGTTCAGAACAAATATTTCATTTCACTGGCAGATACGGGTTTCTTTCTTGATTTTTGTCAATCTAATCTGGTTTAAAAAAAATACATTATTTCATCACAATGCTCCTTTAGTTCATATTTTACTCTTTTCTTTTATTTTTCACATGCATTTCTCACCTTCCTTTCACCTCCTCCTCCTACTCTTTCTGTTCTGTTATCCTTCTTCCTCTCCTCTTTCTCCCTCTTGTCTTCTCTACTAACAACAGAATCATTCCTCTTTCTTCTCCCGTTTCCTATTTCATTTTCTCCATCTCACCTCTGTTCCTTCTCCTCTGATCCATAATCCCCTTCACTTCTTCGTCCTAATCGTTGAGCATCTTCTCCCTCCGTCCCACCACGCGATATTTTCCTCGCTTTCCACCCCCCCCTCCCTGCATTTTTACCACACGCAGTGCCGAAATATACAGGAACAAGCTTGTTGCCCTGGAAACAATGCAAATCGGCCCCAACAGGCCAATTATCAAAAAGCACCAATTAGAGCCAGACCTGGTCCGTTTAAAGGGTTTTATCAAACACACACACACTCACACACACACAGATAAATTCTCCATCACTAAGTTAACAACTGCGGTAAGTGTGTGTGTGTGTGTGTCCCTCTCATCACCATATGTATGCGTTCATTTGTGATGCTGTGTGTGTCCTCCTTCCACTCACCGGCTGCTCCTGACTTCTAAGAGGCAGCCTGATGCCAGAGTGATTGGCTCTGTTCGCTGCAAACTAACAAGTACGACTTCAATCTCACCCCACGGAGAGGGCCGTGGGAGCGAGAGAGCATCACTTAAATGCAGAGCGAGAGAGGGAGCGAGCGTGCTGGTGTATTCATCCGTCCGATGTGGTAATTGTTCGGGTCAATTAAAGACAAACTGATGATGCTCTTTACCTCGTCTCTCAGACCTTGTTATTTCTCCTCCAAGAGAACTAGGGGCGTCATTACCGAACTTGGTGTGTGTGTGTGTGTGTGTGTGTGTGTGTGTGTGTGTGTGTGTGTGTGTGTGTTACACAAATGTCATAAATCACTACAATATTCAACAAATGCAGCATATACAAGTTATCAATGGCCAACAACATTTTCCTAACCCAGACTCCAGGGAAACACTAACAGTTTATGTTTTTGCAGATACGTTGAGTGTCAATGTTTCATATCAGCGTTTTGTTGGTATGTGCACATTTTTACATTTTTCATCCGCCCAACCCTCCTCCTGCTGCTGATGTCACCACATTTGAAAACTTGATTCATAGAGTATTTGTGGTTTACAAAAACATGTACTGTCATGTTTCCCTCTCAGACTGAGCTCCACTTTCTTCCAAAACATTCTTGCCTGGTGGTTTATGGCTATTCAGACTATTGTTAAACCCTGCAAATCAAGCCTAATAGAGGGAGATAGGTAGAGGGAATTATGCATTACATTAAAAGCTGCAGATTTATGGTACATTCACAGTTTATTTTCTTTTTTGACATGTTTTTTTATTGATAGAATGTGTATCCATGTATGCATGCATGTTTCATGTATGCATCTGTGTGTGTGTGTGTGTGTGTGTGTGTGTGTGTAAATCATAGAAAAAGCGACAAGGTTAGCAACTTAGCCTTGTTCACATAGACATAATGAAAGAGAAATTAGAATCTATATGGCTTTAACAAAAGCAGTGTGTGTGTGTGTGTGTGTGTGTGTGTGTGTGTGTGTGTGTGTGTGTGTGTGTGTGTGTGTGTGTGTGTGTGTGTGTGTGTGTGTTCGTGTGTGTGTGTGTGTGTGTGTGTGTGTGCAGTATTTCTAGTTCATTTTCTCCTATTCCAAGATGTTGTTGTAGTAAGTTTCATGACATTAATCACACATCTCCCTCACACACATTTTCTCTCCAATACACACACACACACACACACACACGTGTGCACACACATACTCACATTTACACACACACACACTCTATCACCCCTGGTGTTACTCTTCCTACGTTCTTCTCACAGTTCTCTCAAGTGTTGATTACAACCACTACACGCTGTGAGAGTAAAAAGTGTGCAAGCATGTTATTGAAAGTGTTTCACAGTATGTTACGCACACACACATGCACACACACTCACACAAACACACACACACACACATTGAGGTGTGCTATACTGTATGTTTTTATGTAACTTGTAAATGAAATGTAGCGGTTACTGTAGATTTCGTGCCATTGAGGTTTTGTTTTTCGTGTGCTGCGTTGCACACGCTCGTGCACATCTGTGCCTTTATGCTGAATAATGACGCTTCCTGCATCACGTTGTCATGTCTGTCGCTGGTTTTTAAGAAGTTCTCACTTCATCTCCCAGACAGACAAATTTGACACCTCTCTATTCCCATCTGCTGCTGCATGACAGGCACATACTGCAGCTCAGAATAGAGGCCTGTTACTAGGAAGATTCTGTTTGTTGTCGGGCAGGTAAAGTTCTCTGGAGTTTATTTATATCTGGAACAATTAGGCCACTAAAGGCACTGAATACAGGTGTTAATGGGACATTGGCCTGACTGGGCCACAGATAAGGGTCCTTTCTCTATTCAGAATCACTTTATGTTAAGAAGTTATTGTTAAATCTTTATTGACATTTCTTTAAACCATACTTTTTAACCTTATTAACAGTTAATTCTTTCTCATTAGTGTTGACATTTTTGACCATTTCATGAATTAATAGATTAATCGTTTCAATAACCGAGAAATTAATCCACTACCAAAATATTTGTTAGTTGTTGACGGAGTTAGGACAACATCCTATTACGGATGTATTAGTTAACTAGTTCTTATAAGTGTCTATAAAGTTTTGTCTTTTCTTTTAAAACACATATAGAAGAAAAAGAAAGAGGCCAAATATTTTGCAGCTGTAGTGTTGGTGGGGATCAGGATGACAAACAGCCACCATGATGCCGTTATTTGGAGGTGGGTGCCGTGCTTTAGGGCATCTCAGCAGCAGAGCTGGAGTACGGAGAATCATCAGTCTGCTTGTATTTTTATGGTGATTCAGAGGTGCTCTGGTATTCACAGCGCGGCCCGTGTCCCATCGCCCTGATTGATCTGATGATGAAAAGATCATTCAATCTTGGGACATACAAATACATAGTCTAGCACAGAACACACACACACACACACACACACACACACACACACACACACACACACACACACACACACACACACACACACACACACACAAGACAGAAGGGTTTGAATATAAAAAAAGACCTGCAGACCAGCGTTTCTTCGGGGCAAACATATCGACCAGCCTCATTCATGATGTTTGATTCATAAGACGCCTTTCATACATCTCCTTAAAAAATATTTACTTTCTATTTTTTCAGCCATATATATGGTCATATATATATATATATATATATATATATATATATATATCATATATATATATATGACTGAAAAAATTGAAAGTATTTATTGTATATATATATATAATGGGGCGACACGGTGGAGCAGTGGGTAGCACTGTTGCCTCACAGCAAGAAGGTCGCAGGTTCAAGACCGCCTTGGGGCCTGGGTCTGGGACCTTTCTGTGTGGAGTTTGCATGTTCTCCCCGTGTCTGCGTGGGTTTTCACCGGGTACTCCGGCTTCCTCCCACAATACAAAACATGCTCAGGTTAATTGGCAAATCTAAATTGCCCATAGGTGTGAGTGTGTGTGTGAATGGTGTGTGAATGGTGTGTGTGCCCCACGATTGGCTGGCGACCATCTGGGGTGTATCCCCCTGCCTCTCGCCATAAAATGCGCTGGGATAGGCTCCAGCAGACCCCTGCGACCCCGAAAGGGAATAAGCGGGATAGAAAATGGATGGATGGATGGATATATATAATGTTGTATGTTTTTTTCAAACCCTTATTGAGTCATTTTGCCTGTATCCCCTGGGCATGGAACTCATCAATATACAGTAGATAAAAATGAAATGACAGGATGATTTTGTTTTTTCATCCATGTGAGTCTGTGTTTTCTTGCACATATGTTGTCATTTTAGTTCGCACCTATTGGTGCTGAGCAGCTTTTTGGGAAAAAAGCTCAGGAAGTTATTTACATATGAGGTTTTACATTCCTGTTGCTGCCTCATGTTTAGGATAGGATAGGATAGGATAGAACTTTATTGATCCCACAACGGGGAAATTTGATTGTCACTACAGTTTACAGAGCTGAGCAACAGGCTGCCTACCGTGGCGCCATTTCTTGGAAACAAAGATTACAAGCAGAGCAGTACAAAAAACAACAACAATTTGACATCACAGTAGAAACAATGGAAACATTTGTGCCCGGGATGTGCACGGTAACTTTAACGAGGTTTACATTAGGGAGGGACACTAAAATTTGGAGTAAAAAAAACTTTTTAAGGCAAGATATATATACACAGATAATCCTGTTGAGTCTATGCAATGCATTAACACAGTGACTGGATTTTGTTTGATTTTTCATTCAATATGAAATGAGATGTGACAGAGAAGGCAGATGGAGCAGATTGTCAAAAGGAGTCTAAAGGGAGCCTTTTTTTGTTCTAAACAGACGATCTGGCAACTAACGAAAAAGACACAGCTGTGACTTCACAATGTCTTTTTGTGAAATTGCCTTATCAATCAGACTCGTATCACACTTTCAACGCATGCATGCACACACTCAAACTGGCATGTACTTTTTTTGTGATTTGTTGTTTGGCCTCAGTGTTTATGTGTATTTATTATCACAACTATACCGATTGGCTCCTTCTACCGTGCAGAATAATGCACCATGCTTTTTAAAAGTTGATTCTGAAGTTACATACAAAAACCACATAATGCATCTGAATCTTGGCGAACGGCGCATGTCCTTCAAACGAACAAGCTCCCGTCAGTCAAAGAGGAAAAAAACAGGATTGCACTGCAGCAAAGCAGCAGCAGATAAACAGGCTAAAGCAGGGAATTCAAAGGACAGAGTCAGGAGAAAGGAGAAGCCGCTCTGTGGGTGGTTGTCTGCTCCGTGTATGAAAGAGAGAATGTCGGGCAGCAGAGGAGCGAAATGTAAAATGACCTTAAGAGACAGGAGAGTGAACGGGCTGGGCCGGGAAAAGAATGAGAGGACAGAGGGCAGGGATGTGACAGGCATTCTGAGACCGAGCAAAGGGGCAATAACAGTTCAGACGAAAAACGAGACGCTCTTAGAAAAGAGGCAGAAGCTGCAGAGAACACACAGCAGAGACAATACATCTCCTCTGGAAAGATGGATTTTTATCCGCTGGTCTGAAGGGTTTGGAGGGGAGAAATATGCTTTTTTAATAAACTGAAGCAGCTCCTGAGGAAACGTGCGCAGAAAAAGAGGAGGAATCTTCTTCCTCACAGCGAAGACACTAACAAACCAGATTTTTACATCCTATTCTACATCCTACACGTATTTAAAAAGGGAAAAATAAAATTTCATCCACGTTGCACAAAGAAGAAACTTTACACTAAACTGATGATGATCAGCAGCTTTTACCAGCTGTAAAACCATGGCAACGGTGTAATTACTCTGAGCAAAGTGAAAGCAGCTTCTTGACAAGTGAAGCCTCCTCTACTCAGGTTTAGATGGAAGCATTTCTTTGATAGAAGAGTGACAATTTAAGCTTTTCTTTCCTGTGTTCACTTTTACATTCAAACGATTAATCAGAGAACAGTTCGATCATACTGATGAGTTAATAATAAAAGTCTTATGTTAACCAAAAGCACCATTGAACAGAGATGGTATGTTCAGCCATTCTGTCTTTTTTTCACAGTGGCTTTTTTCATGAGACAGTTTCTATAGAGACGCTGCTTCTCAGTCTACTGTGGATTTATTTTTATTTGTTAATTATTTGGCCTTTTCACTTTATATGAAGAATTTGTGAGTTTGTTGCAAAACCTCCAAAAAGTTCAAGTGAATAAAAAAGTTGTCTGTTAACATAATTATAAATAGATGCAAATGCATAAAGGTACCTAAAACATTACAGTTTTATTTGATCATAATATTTAGTGTGTTTATTTTTTTTTACTTTAAGGACGTGATGTGTTTGTTTTCAGCTAGCAGCGGACATTTTTAGCTTCTCAGCCAAGTGGAGAAACAAAGGTACTTATTGTGCTAATTGTTGGTGTAACAGCCCAGATATATCCTGGTTATATACAGTTCATACCCACTGTTATTTAAACCAGGTGATTTCATTCCCCCACTGGGCCTTGTATATCATGTCGGTGTTTATCTGTCTTTATTTGCCTGTTCTTTTCCTTAGATTCCTTTTCCTTATTCCTTCTCACCTACATAAAGCTTAATTGGGTCTCTTAAAAGGCACACTCTAAATTCAAATTATTATCATTATCATCTAGTATCAGTTTGTGTTTTCAGAGAATAAAGAAAGGACAGCTCATATTTATAGAGACAGTGAACACATCTCATATTGTATCAGAGATGGTTACATTTGTAATGAAATTCAAATAAGTAATACACTATAGGTTTGGACAAACATGGTTCATTTGTATTTTTGTTGTTATCCAATTATGGCTGTTTTATGATGCATTACCTTATTTTATTCAGATTTTATAAAAAGGATAAAGGAGGAAATTTTTTTTAATGAAATTTCCATTCATAAAAGTAATTTAAAAGCTAAATGGAACATATGTAAATTGTGTTGATTATATTACTTTCCGTATTTTCATGACCATAAGGCACACCGTACTAAAAGGTGCAGTCTCAGTTCTGTGTGTCATTACTGTATTAAACACACACATAAGGCACCTAACTATAGGGCACGGGTTTTATATACAGAAATAGATATATACACAAATAGAGCGGGAGCAAAAATGAGTTTGGTTGTGCTTTAATTAAGTATATTACAAAGTACTAACATTCTTAATCATTGCGCGCATGGAACACACAGATAAAACAAGCACACAAGTGTGCCTATTTAAAAATAGAGCATGGTAATGTCATCAATCAAACCATCAAAGTCCTCATCCTCATCTGTTTCTGATTCCAACAGCAGCTAAATCTCCATCAAACATAGCAGCTTCATTTCTTCTGCTAGCTTTACTGCTTTTAGTTGATTGGTGACACTTCTCCCACTCGTTCTTTGCTGGATGATCCACTGATGGAGTCTTTCCTCCAACTCGTGCCACCTGCCTTATGTCCGCAGAAACTCAGCTGATAGCTGATCGCCTTCAGTACTGTGCTTTATAAGCGTGTCTCTTTACCATTTTCAGGGATGTTAAAACAAAGATGTTCTGCATGACGCACATCCCCATTATTTTATATACAATCCATGCTTACACTTCCCCCTTTATACATACATAGGGCGCACGGCACATTTTGAAGAAAATCGAAGACTTTAATGTGCGCCTTATAGTTGTGAAAATATGGTACACATGAAATACAGTAAACAAACAAATAAAGTAAACATCTGCCGAGCATTTTAGGAAAGATAAATAGGTTTTAATACATTGAATCAGAGGCCCCAAAATGAATGGGCCCACCAGACCCAGCAGGAACGATAGATGGATGGATGGACATCTTGTTTTAATCCTGCTCATTTAAATAAATAAATGAGATGCATCTGTTTGATTGCAGGAGCGTCTGATGCAGACACGATGCAGTCTCTTAACTGTGGCTAAAGTGCTTGGCTTGGCAGAACAGTGGAGCAATAGTGTCAGTAAATACCCAGCAGGTGAATTAAAAATCCATCTTTATGGAGCAGCACATTAGCCAATGCTTACATTACCATCCTTCACATAAAGATCTACTTTATAAGATATGGGCACAACTGGGAGAAGAGGGAAGGCGTTGGGATGTAAGTATATAACCCTCAGGTGAATTAAGTCTTTATGGAGTGCTGCGTATTAGCCAACATTCACATTAGCATCTGCTTCCCATAAAGAAGAGAGAGGGAAAAGGAAATGTTAGGGGAGAAAAGGCACGGAAAGTCTACTAAAGGAAGATTTATGTACAGCAGCTCCACCTTTATAGGATAACATATTAGCCAACACTTACATTATCATCCTTCACATAAAAAATATTAAAGAGAGGAAGGAAGGAGGAACCGTGAGGAGTGGGAATTATAGGAGGATGAAGTTAAAGTTTGACGCGGTAATGTTCAAGTTAAAAGCTCATATTTATAGAGACAGTGATCACAGCTCATATTGTTGTTTTATGGTCATGGAATGTTTAAGAGTTTAAGGTACTAATCTAAATGAAGATGGAAAGAGAAGAACAGAGGACACTTAAAACATGAAATCCTTTATTTGGTATAATTAGTCCAATATCGAGAAACTTATTTTAAGTTATCTTAATCAAATGTGGAAGATAATTGTATTTTTCTTGTCCTGATCATGGTCAGCTTACTCTTGTTTTAACAAGACACACAAACAGAAACAAAACAGTTTTCTGCAACTGTTTGTCATTAAATATTTTATTGAAACAGTTAATAAGTTGTTTCGTTATTATAGTGGTGAAAAATCAAGATCACCATTTCCAAAAGCTGAAGATGTAAACGTGAATGTCTTGTTTTGTCTAAAACCCAGAGATCCAAGTTTACTATTATAGAAGACTGAAGAAACCAGAAACCAGAAAAAACATGATTTCAAAAAAGATGAGATGGAAAAAAAACTAAAACAAAAACAAGATAAACAACTTGAAATAACCAAATGATCTGTGAGTGGAATAAGATGATTTTAGGATAAGAGAAAAAAGATGAAGGAGTTGTGGCGGAGTCGGGAGGATGATGAAATATCAGGAGAGTCGAGAGGATTCTGCAGCAAAGCAGTGTCGCTAACTGAAGAAAGATCAACTGGGAATGAAGTGCAAAGAGAAAGAGGCTCATCTGAAGTCAGCAAGCACAGACCCACAGAGGTCACACACACACACACACACACACACACACACACAAAGCAACAACTGGTCCTTTGAGTGCTATAGAAAAAGAAAGCAGGCTGATGAATTATTAGGAATCCTTGGACAGTGAGGAAGGAGTGATGAGCAGCGGATAGAGGGATGGGAGGATGGAGGTGGAGGCGCGTGATGGAATCAATCGCCATGAAGGCCGCGTCCTCGCTGCACCTCCAGCAAAATGAGAGAGAGTTCATTCCCGCTCTGCTCTTCACAAATGTGCCACGCTAGAGGAGGCGTGTGACCAAAATCACCGCAGGGATCCCCGGAGCCACGGCTGCACGGCTTTTTGGGTGAAATGGCCTGAATCCTATTTTGAGCAACGGCCGCTTGGCAGCCCGTTGCAGAACCGGACAACAATCAAGAAAAGCTGGTGGAGGAAGAGAATGGATGATTCTATCATTGTGTGGGTCGACTCCAGCTTTAAGGAGCAGTGGGCGGAGCCTGTTTTAGCCTTAACTTTTGTCATTTTTCCTACACAATGTGATTCATGATCCTCCCCTCATCCTCCCTCTGAAAATAACAAGAGAGCTTGTTGCTCTAGCTCATCATCTACACTGACAATATATTACCACACATAGAAAATACAGCTTTACCTGCTACAAGAGCACCTTCAGCAAGGCTTTTTGGCTGCAACTATCGACTATTTTAATAGTGGATTAATCTGTGGTGCATTTAAAAAATTAATCAATTACTTATTTGGTTCAAACATGTTTTTTTTACATTTTCCCTGAATATTTCTGAATGATCCAATGACGATGTAAATGATGAAATGAATATGAATGATGATAATAAATAGGTTCAACCTGTGTGTAATCAAGTTTCAGTATTAATGCATCTGCTCTGTGATAGTCTCAGAGGTTTAAATCAAACAGCATCATAAAGACCAAGGAACAAACCAGGCAGGTCTGAGATGCTGTAGAGAAGTTTAAAGCAGGATTAGGATATAAAAAAGCTTTAAACATCATATGCAAGCAATCATTTTTTAATGGAAAGAGTGGTAGACCACTGCAAACCTACCAAGACCATCCATCTAAACTTTCAGCCCAAACAAGGAGAGACTGGTCAGATGCAGCCAAGAGGCCCATGATCACTCTGGATGAACTGTAGAGATCCACAGCTAAAGTGGAGGAATCTGTCCATAGGACAACAATTAGTCACACACTGCACTAATCTGAACCTTATGGAGGAGTAGCAAGAAAGATGACATTTCTCAAAGAAATCTATAAAGAGTCCCTTTTGAAGTTTGATAGAAGCCACCTGAGAGACGCAGCAAGACATTTGGTTTCAAAATTGAACTTTTTGGGCAAAATGCAAAACCTCATGTTTGACATGAAAGTAACACACCATCCCACTGTCAAACATGGTGGGGGCAGCATCATGGTTTGGAGCAGCTTTTCTTCAGCAGGGACAGGGAAGATGGTTAAAATTGATGAGAAGATGATGGAGCCAATTACAGGACCATTCTGGAGGAAAACCTGTTGGAGTCTGCAAAAGACCTGAGACTGGGACAGGGGTTTAGCTTCCAACAAGACAATGATCCTAAACATAAACCTAAATTTATGATATAAACTAAAACTAAAAAATCCAGGTGTTAGAAAGTCAAGTCAAAGTCCAGACCTGAACCCAACTTGGAATCTCTGAGAACAATCATGAATTTCATTGTGTCCCACTTGGTGTTGACTCTTCACAAAAAAAATCCAATTTTAATAAACTTATGGTTGAAGCCTTAAATGTTCAAGGAGGGCAAATAAATTTACAAGGCACTGTATAAAAAGAAACCAGAAAAAAAATCTAATTTGACAAGCTGGAAAAAGGGAATTTGGATATTTTCTTTTTAAAAGTGACTCAAATAGATTATTGACTATCAAAATAGTTGTTGTTCAGTTTAATATTCTGCAACTAATCGAATAATTGACCAATCATTGCAGCTCTACTCGCGTTGCAGGGAATCTTTTATCATCCTCCCTCGTCTATGTCCTATGTAACCTCCCAGGCTCCATACAACTGCTCTTTCTACAAAACACTGTTTCTGTTCATTGCTCTTTGGATTTATGGTCCTCACTCATATTGTATCATCCATGCATTATAACAAAATATGTGTTGGATCTCACATTAGACACATTTGTGCCTCAGGCTTCTAGCTGCACAGATCATTTTATTTTTGTCACTTCTATAAATGACATTTTTTAGTAACTTAGCAGAAAGTTTGACAAACTTTTAGCATCAATAAATCTTCTAAGTGCCTCTTCACACCTTTTCTGCTTCCAGCCTGCTTCTGTAAGCAGTACTGCTAATTACCATTGTCATCAGTGGAAGCAATTGTATTCACTGGCACCTCATTCAGCCTGATAGCCCATCTGTGGAGTTGTATCCGTTTGCATAACAACAGAACAACAGCTCCAGTGTAAGAATTGTGAAGAATATCTCAGTATTTGAGTTGGTACGTCACTCCCATGACAGAATGAACAGTCTGAGGTCTAATGGACCTGCTGCAAGCATCAAACCTGCCTGATCATCTCTTAGATGTCTTTGTAATGAGCTCCGGATCCTGAGCGTTTTATCTGTAATCAGGAGGCAGCAGCGCTTATCTGATGCCTCACATGAGACAGATAGACCTCATGCAAACACACTTTTCAGTTTTTCTCCCTATAAATAAGCTCCTAAATTGCTCGTTAGTGCATCATTTCAGTTTCATACACACCACAAACATCTGCAGGTAGAATCAGACAGCCGCTCACACAAAGATGTTTTATTTTTAAATGTTTCACCTCAACTGTGAACTATAGAAGCTTTAGTTATTCATTAATGTTTGTGTGATTTTGCTGAAATATTTCCAGAATGAATTCAACATTTTTAACATTCACAATTAATATTATAATAAAAGAAATTTCAGTTTTTAGATTTCATGTGCATTTGTTATAGAACTGCAATGATAAGTCCAATTATATGGTTAGTTGCCAACTATTATGTTAATCACCTATTACTTGGCTACAACTATTTCAATTATCAATTGAAGGATTTACGTGTTTTTAAGGAGAAAATTCTCTGGTTACAGGTTCTACATGTCACTAACAAGATATGTTTGTGGTTTTAAGAACCAAACGTTTTCTGAATGTAATTTTACATCTTGCACTCTGCAGCTCTGTCTGACTCATTAATATCACGTTTCTTCCTTAATATGGGCTGTGTACAGCTTTAAAATGTGACAGTATTTATATAAATTGGACCTTCTGACAACCGTAGATATCTATGGTTCTATGATGCAAGACGTTTAAAGTGAATCCAGCTTGAAAATACGACGCGTTGCTGCTTTAAAGTGATGATCTTTTGTTGCGGCCTGAGCTGCAGATGCTAACATGACGAGAAAGGTGAACACAGAAGGTGCACACACACACACACACACACACACACACACACTAACACTGCTGGTAGCCAGCAGGCTTCTGAACATCTGTCATACCTGCCTGCCCTGCCTGCTCCAATCACTTCACACACACGCACACGCACACAGACACACACACACACACACACACACACACACATACAGAGTGAATAATTTTGACAGCTCAACACAGAGCCACTAGCCCAGAAACACATGCTCCTCTCTCCTATGCTGTACACACACACACACACACACACACACACACACACACACACACACACACACACACACACACACACACACACACACACACACACACACACACAGTGACCAACACCTCTGTTCCACTTCACTTCTCATCAACCATCTCTCCATCTTCCTTTAGTCCTTCTTCCACCACTTCCTCTTCCTCCCCCTTTTCACAGCACCTCCTTCTTTCAGTCTCTCGTCTATATCCATTATTCTTTCCTCTCCTAAACACTTTCACTCTCTCATCACCTACTTTTTTCCAGGCTGCATATACTGTACTTCTTTCTTTTCCAGATTTTGTAACTGCAACTACTTTTTAGCTTCCAGCTTCCTTTTAAATTCAAGTGATTCAAATTAAATTGTAAAATCAGCTGTTGATATGTGAAATAAAGTGAAATATATTGTCTCATAAAGAACAGCTAAAAGGGCGGAGCCTTACATTAGGTATAATTAAAACTTAGAATAGATACATACAGAATATTTCATTTACAATCAAGCTGTTAAATGCTCAGATCTTATAATGAAATAAGCTGATTTTTGATGTTTAATGAACATGTGTGGGTTGGACAATTTCTGTGATAATGACACACAAAAAAAAAAAAAAAAAAAAAAATCTACCAATCTCTGTTGATTCTCCTGATAATTTTCATCATCCTCAGATTCCAGAGTAAGTAAATTAGAGCTGCAAATAATGACTAAAACGTATTTCTTTTGTCCAAACCAACAGTCCACAACCCCCAAAAAAACATCCAATTCTCAAAAAAACATAGAGAATTTGGTCAATTACTTCAATAAAAAATACTTCAATCCATTAATTGGTCATCAAAAAGTTGGAGAGTAATCAATTAATGGTTGCAGTTGTAATGTCTTGTCTCATTTTACATGTTAAATTTTTCATGCAACTTTCTTTTCTTAAAAGAGTAAATAAGTGAGAATAAAGAGAGTTTTAGAAGAGATCAATCATCAAAATAGTTGGCAATTAATATAGTAGTTGGTAACTAATAAATTAGTCATTGCAGCTCTAAAGTAAACTATAGAATAGTATTAATGGAAAACAAAAATCCCAGGAAAAGAATCAAGACCAATAAATCTTTTCTATGCAGCCAAAGCCTGACATATAATAATATTAATCCTTTGTGTTGTCCTTAAATGATTAAACCATTAAACAAGAGACATGTTCCTTCAGTAATATGAACACACAAAATATAGCTGAAAAATAGTCTCCAAGAAATACAATAATGTATTCACCTGTAATAGAGTAAGGTTGACTAAAAGGTGATACGTGTCTCTTCTTTAAGATGGACGAGATAGGTTTAGACAAAAAATAGAAGTAAGAAGGAAGTGGAGGGGGAGGGAACAAGAAGGTCTGATGTTAACACATCATTTTCACCTGCTGATTACTACAGAGTAAAAACATCACTGACACACACACGCACAAAAACACAGATTACACAAGTGCTATGAAACACAGACAAACTCAGACAAAAACAAGATCAGAGAAAAAGATTTGACACATACCTACAACCAGATAGCAATTAAATCCAAGCACCTGCCAACTTAATCCTCCAAATATCTGACAAGTTATAACACACAGCTAGCAGCTCCAAGAGACACTCATACACACACAGACACACAGACACACACAGACACACAGACACATGTTCACACCGACACAGACAGACACTCGCAGACACACACACACAGAGAGTCACACACAGACAGACAGACACATTCACACAGACACACAGAGATCCGATGGGCTGTCACTTTATCAAATGAGCTGCCACTTGGTTGTGTCCCTAACACCCCCGCTGGGATCCTCATTACCGGCCATGATTGCCCTGATCTAACCTCCCCCTCCTCCCGCCTCCCTCCTCCTTCTCCTCCAGCCCCTGCGCTCCACCTCGTTCTCTTTCAACGCTGGGCATCTGCCTTACATCCCACTTAACAATCATCATGATTTGTGCTCTTGGTCCTAGGAAGAATTAATTGCAATCATTTTTTTTTCTCTTTTGTTCTACTTTCTGATTATTTTAATCCTTTTATTGCATGAATTAGACCACTGAGATCTAACATCAAATATTCAGACCATTGTTTATCCACCATTAGTAAACTCAGTGTCAGCATCTATCCGATGAGTGAATGAGTGAGTTGATTATTCATTTCATCTTTTTGAGTAAGAAGAACATGAAGACACAATCGTTCCCAACAACATTAGAGAGACAAAAGAGAACCCAGCAACAAGAGAAAGGAAGGTGGATGTTTACCGGTCGGCATCACTCACCTGCACATTTAGTCCTGGTGACCAGCGGCGGCCCCGGCGGCCCGGTTCCTCCCTCGCCAGTTCTGGAAAGCAGGACCTTGATTTCGTACTCCACGTCCGGATCCAGGTGCCAAAGTTTGTAGGTGGGGGAGTCAACCACATGGGTCTCAGCCCAGTTCCCCGAAGTGGTGCGGTACTCCACCTCCTTCAGGATGATGGGCCCGTCGCCGATGATGCTGTTGGCATTGGGTTTGATCCAGAGGTAGGTGGCACCCACGGCGAGGAGCTCGGGCGGAGCGATGGGGGTGGGCGGAGCTAGGAAATGGGAACGCAGGTGGTTAGGTTAGTAAATATTTCATTTTTCTAATACCCTGTATTAAACAAGTACTAGACAATACTAATGTCTCTAAGGGAAACCATCAGTATTTATTACATATATCAACATTCTTCATTAAATATTTCTACCCATCACTGTATTATACACGTATCTATGCGTGTACACATGACCAGGATCTGTCAGCTACAGTTTGTGTTTAATACTGTACATTGTACTTTATGTAAAAGACAACTTGTTTTAAATGCTAACAGAACAAAATGTATGTTTTCAAATGCCATTGAACCTTTTCTGAGATTCAGTGTGTGTTTTAATATAGATATTCAGGGGGAAAAAATGTTGACTGGCTTTCTTCTAAACCTCATATTTAACAATTGGTACAAAGATGTATTTTGGAAACAAGGCCAAAAAGAAACTTGGCTGTAAAAGAAACTTGGCTTCTGCAGCTAAGCACTACATCCTTTAGAAAAGTACTGGGAGTTATCATTGCTAAGGGATCTAAATAAAACATTGTAATAGCAGCTTCAATCTGCAGCTCCATGTGTTCAACTGGTTGCAGAGACACTCGAAGGGGGAGGAGACAGGTCTCATGCAGCAGACAGGGTGTCAGTTTGACTCCTGGGTCGGACATTGTTTAACTAAAAAATGATTCACGGATGTGGAACTGACTTTGATGCAAAGAAATGAACTTGTTGGCTTTCTTCACCAAAAGCACAATTTTCTTCACCAGTGTTATTTAAGGAATAATATGAGTTTTGACTGAATAATATTACCAGATAAACATATTTCTGTTTTGTTAACCTGCAGACTGTTTTTGATCATCATTAATTAGAGGTTGCTGTTACAGCATTCTCTGTACAGTGTGTCTTATTTTTTAATGATTGGTTACAAACTTTGGATAATGGTAAAAAAAATATATGGATGAAATAATGACATTATTTTTTTATCATTATTATTATTATTTGATTATTTACTGCACAGAAATGGGCACACAAAAGAGAAAAGTTTCTGTACTGTACATTTTCAGTTCATCCCTCTTTATGATAGAGAAGGTGCAGCAAGAAGAAAAGGCCCCCCCTACATACACAATTTAACAGGGAAAACAAAAAAGAAAAGCCACAAAAAATAATTTTGAGTTTCCTACATTAATCTTTTTAGGAAATAAAGAAAACAAATAAAAACAAAACAGATCCAACAAGCACAAAATAAATGAATACACTTATATAGGAATATGAGAATTGATTAAATGTGTTTTTCAAGTTTTATTGTGATTTTCTGAAGATCTTGCATCAATATCAATCTCCGGACTGTTATCGATGCATCGACACCCAGTTTCACTTTGATCCAAGTGTCAGTGCGTAAAGACTTTAACTGTCAGTGTGGTCGAGCAATCAGATCCTATGCTGCCACCGCGGTTAAACGGCTGCAGCTTGATGTGAATGTAAAGTGAGAGCAGCCGCTCAACTTTTGAGTTGAACACTGCTGCCACTAAAAGCTAAAGGAGACGTTTTAGAGAGGGAATTCTTCACCTGTAGCAATAATCCATCACTTTGTTGACATGTTGCTGACAGCAACTTTGCCACCAGACTTTCACATTATGCTACTTTAAAATAATGGCCTCTGTCAAGCCTAAAAGCATGAGATGTTTTATCACCCTCCTTCTGTTTTTTTTTTTTTTTCTCTAAAACCAAACTCTAGTTGGCGGCTTCGTTTTAAAGTAAAGGGAAATATCCAGAATCCAAATACAAATAGACGCATGGTAAAAATGCTCAAAGGCGCATCCAAAAGAAAAAAAGTTGAATTAAAGAAGAACATCGGAATTTATTCAATAAGGTAGAAACGGATAATACTTTCTGTGAGAATAATTGGTTAGGAGGGAAAATTAGCTCAGGTATTAAAGTGTCAAATTCAATTTTATTGTCAATTTCTTCACATGTACTTGACATACAAAGGAATCGAAATTTTGTTTCTCACTATCCTATGCGTTTACATGTACAACAACAAGTGTGTGTGTGAATTTAAAGTTCACAAGCAGGCAATACTTCTGTTCACTATCAGTTAATGAATGTGTGTTAGCTGGCTTCGTAATCAATTAATCAATTATTCGCTAACTATTTTGATAATCGATTAAGGATTTGAGTCATTTTAAGAAGAAAATCTCTGGTTCCGATCAGATTTATAATTCATAATCTTGAATCTGATTATTTTCAGGTTTCTTTAGTCCTCTACTCTGATAGCAAACTGATGATCTTTGGGTTGCAGATTATTTGCTTTGACAAGAAAAAAAAGACATTTTAGGTTGAATCTTTGGCCATGGGAAACTGTGTTCCGTATTTTACAGCATCCACTACTATGAATCCACTGAATAGTTGTTGCATCAGATTAGTTGTTAGCAGTTCTAATCTTCAGAAAGTTACATTAAACCTCACATGTGGAACTTTCATATATAAATAAACATCCAATCCACTCAACCAATGACCCCCAGAGAAGAGTTATTTAATCTTGTGTAGGTAGAGACACTCCCTCTGGCTGCTTTCTGCTTGAAATAACTTTAATGTATATAAAATTGTGCAGTTCTTCTATAGTCTACAAGTGATTTCAGACAAAATTCTGATCAAACGAGCCATTTTATAGAAGAAGGTGACACACTGAACAATGTATCCACTGCTTTACAGCAGTAAGACGTTTTTCAGTACTAGCAGGGGGAGACGAACATCTCACTTTAAAACACTACAGCTTTAAACAGCGAAGAACACAAACCAGGTCTACACAAGGACTCTCTAAGATCCTATATTCTCTTTAAACCCATGAGCAGACAAAGTGGAATTCACTAAACAAAAGTCATGTCACGATACGGCAACGCACTCAGTTGAACAGCGACGGGAACAGATGGAAACAGATGACAGGAAAATGAATTGGAAGTTTTTTCTGTTAGTCATCAGACGGTGCCACTGAGAATCCTGCTCATCAGCGGGAGCTATGGTAATTACAACAGACAGCTCCTGCTTCTCTGGTGGAGCATCAGCACCTTGGACAGCGACGTGACAAAAAAAAGGATCAAACATCTACCTGAGCTTGATACAGGAAACAATAAGGAGATCATTATGTTTTATTGAAGACTCCTTTATCTAGCCTTCATCAATACCACAATCAATACGTATTATCTAGATACTATAATGCAGATATATAGTATCTCAGATACTATATATCTGCATTTATTCTCACTAAAAGCTATACATTCCTCTATCGCCTTTAACAAACTCAACATGTCCCAGTGTAATTTTTTCCTCAGTAAAAATGAAAAATGTGAAGACAAAAAAAGTTGAAGAATCTCTCAGCCTTTTAATTAGGGCCAGGAATCAGAACAGCATATGAAATTCTTTCTTAAATATTTTGAAGCCAACAGCGTATTTTATTGGATTCTTTTCAGGCTCTGTGAAACGGAAGTTAAATAGTACTTTTGTGAATTTTTTTTTTCCCCCAGTGAAAGATATAATTTAACGTTTGAACAGTCACACTTTTACAAGGTTTAGATCAAATACAAACTATCACAAAGCGAAAAGAGTCAGACAGGAAAGGTGCAAATCAATCTGTGGATTTTCAGAATACAGTAAAACACTATGTGCTGACTTCTGCCTACTGACCCACAGTAAAAGAAAAAAAACCAGACATGACAATAAACGATGGACAAAAAGTAAAGTGACCTTTGGTGTGTCCTCGTGTCTGTGTTGTTACAGAGATTATGGAAGGATCTGACTTTCGTGGGTGCTGCTTCAGAAACACATCTCATCCGTCTGATTGTTCCTAATATTAACGCATGTCTTTACAATCATAGCCTTGAATTGATTAGAAACACACTGACCATTCGAACGTGCCTGCAATGAGTTTTCCTTCCTAAATTCTGCAAGTAAGAGAATCAGAGAATCATTTTAAGATTGCGGTCTGGGGTCTTATTATAAATCTCTTTTTTTTGTCACAGTGACAGGTGCTTTGTCAGTTGACAGCTGCGTTATGCTAGCAAAGAATAATGGCCCCTCTCCTCCTGCTGTCTGAAAACAAAGTCCTGATCTCACTCTGCAAGTTCCTTACTTTCCTCGAGGCTCCATTAGAATATGTATGGTGGCTGCGGGACCGATGAATCAACTGTCAGTCACCACACACTCATACATCTCATGGAAGCTGCGAGTGTGTGAGTGTAGGAGTGAAATGTAGTCAGCGTCGCTATGTATGTGTGAGAGAAGGTGCTTATGTGTGTGTGTGTGTGTGTGTGTTGCATTCATTTGAATGTGTTTGAGTCTAAATAGAGTGCCACTACATTCCCCTTCTTAACATTCATGAACCTTTGTTCCTCAGATTATTCATCAGCAAGAGTGAAAGGAGTTTATCGCCACGATTCAGAGAATCTCAAATGATTTCAAAGGGAAAGTATGAATGCTTTCGTTCAGAAAAGGAAATGAGAAGAAATACAGAGAGAACATGGAAACTAATGATCCTCATCCCGAAATACAAAAATAATTTAGTCAACAAAGACTTCATCACACTTTTCTTTCATTGTGTGCGTCACATTTTCTAAACGGTTTCATTACCGTCTCAATGAAAAAGCACTTTACTTTCTCTGGGAAACTTTTAAGAACAATTCACTGGATTTTAAATGCAATGAACAATTTAGACAAAAAAGCAGAATAATTTGCAACTAGTCACAACTCATAGAGTACTAAAGTTTGCCATCTTATACCAAACTTCTAATCTAAATCTGTGGACTGTGCTTTATAATCACTCAGAGGCTTCGGTATAAGCATTTCAACAACAAAACACTTAGTGTTTACTTATCAGACGCCTCTATTCATCTGTAATTTCCAAAACGACCCACCGTGATTGAAATGCATGCTTGCTTCAAAAAGAATTCAAAAATACACTATATGTCACAGCCAGAAAACTGTTTGTCAGATTTTACAGAACTCATCATGCCCCAAATGCTTCTGGGAAAAGTAGCAAATATCAGCTGAAAATTTCATTAAAATCTCTTTAATCTACATGTCTCGTTTAAAAATTGTGAAGAAAAGCGTGACAACACAGTGATAAGTGTGTGTGTTTACGTTTCAGCAATAAAACACTTTGTTCAAGGTAAAGTGATTCCGTAAACTCTCCATTTGGACACTGGTAAAATTGCTGACTTGACAATATAGAACATTCAATTAACAGTGGTGAACAAGTGTCAGTAAGTAAACCAGTAACCACAACCACAATTTAAAAAAAAGCTGTCCCAAGCAGCAAAGTAATGATGTAACCAGCCACTCAAAGGTTCATCTCCACCTTCTATAAACAGCTTCTGAACCCACCCACTTCTCCAGGTCAGAAGTCCTGAGGCTGCGAGATGGCGTTCATCACTCTAACATATCTGTATTTACAACCTGGCGTCTTAATTCGTCTTGGGAGGACTCCACCATTTGTATTCAACAACTTCTCCTGATGTTACTCTACAGGAAGAAAGAGCGAGCTGCCTTAATCACTTCCTCCCGCTGTCTGTTTCCCACCAACATCCCCCCATCCCTCCCTCTGCCAGCTCCTTCACAGCAGAGAGTTACAGAGGCCACCCAGCGACACACAACCTGGCACCCCAGAGTCATGGATGGAGCACACACACACACACACACAATGGATAATACTTGTATATATGCAAATGACCATAATTAGCACAGAATCTTATTTTAATATGTAACAGAACACAGTTTTCCTCATGAATGTATCCATCTACACAAAGTCACACACATGATCACATGATTGAATAACTGTAGCACACACACACACACACACATACATGCTTCATGTGGACACAGAAACCGTACACAGACTCACTCTGAATGCCAATCAACTACGCTTCATACACTGATGCTAATGAATTGTGAGTGATGGAGGGAAGAAAGGAGAAAGGAAGAAGAAGGATTTTATGGAGTAAGAGAGAGGGGGGTTTAAAAAGGAGGGGGGGGGGGGGACAATGGATAGGGGAAGGAAAGCAGTGGTCAATTACTGTGCAGGGTGCTTAGAAAAAGAGGAGAGTGAAGGTAAGAATGAACAGATGAAAAAAAGAGGTGTAAATGTTCCCCCTGGGGGCAGTGAATACAGTCAGCACAGTAATAAAAGTCTAGAGCCACAGAAGGGAGGTTGCGTTTGCTCTCAAGGCGGCGGCTGTGTTCACATACAGCTTTTAGAATCAAAAGAAAGACAAATAAGTGTCCCGTTTGTGTGTCAGCTGGCTGGAGGGATGCGTCTGCGTGCGTGTTTGATTGACAGCGTTCGACAGGCTGCCGGAGCGCTAGATCCGTCCCCCCGCAGGACGCCGTTTGATCTCCACAGACGCCACAATCGCTGTGGTAAAAACAAGCAGCGTTCATAAAGGTTTAAAACTGGATACAGCAGGAGTACAGCAGTGTATCCGTGTCCAATAAACACTTCTGTTTGTGTGTGTGTGTGTGTGTGTGTGTGTGTGTGTGTGTGTGCGTGTGTGTGTGTGCGGCAGCAGCCACAGAACTATAAAGGTTTTATCTTGCGCTTCCTGGGGCCTTGTTGTTGGAAGACGCATCGCACACTCAAAAGTGACTTGTGTTACTACACCCTGAGGATGCAAAGTGTATGGATCTACTTTTTACTGCACCGTATTACACCGGCATGGTGTTTGAAGATGGGTCATAGTGTGTGCTGTGTGTGTGTGTGTATATGTAAATAAGTGTATGTAGTTATTTTATGTTCAAGTCTCAATGTTATTGGAAATATGTATTTAGAACATGTGTTTCTATGTGCATGTGGGTGTGTTTGTGTATATGTGTGTGCATGTACAAGTGTGTATGTGTGTATGTGTATGTGTATCTTTTTAGTTTTATGTTCAACACTGTGTTGTTAATATACTAACATATTGTAAATACGTACATATATATTGTATGTTTTGCATGCATGTGTGTGTCTGTGTGTGTGTGTGTGTGTGTGTGTGTGTGTGTGTGTGTGTGTGTGTGTGTGTGTGTGTGTGTGTGTGTGTGTCTGTGTGTGTGTGTGTGTGTGTGTGTGTGTGTGTGTGTGTGTGTGTGTGTGTGTCTGTGTGTGTGTGTGTGTGTGTGTGTGTGTGTGTGTGTGTGTGTGTGTGTGTGTCCAAAACCAGCCTAGCTGTCCGCCTGCGTTGTTGCTGTGTCTTAATATTTAAAAGCCACCTACAGTAAGAAAGCATGAATAAATAAATAAGAAACCCACTTGAAGCTGGCGAGGCATCGGGTCTGAACGATAAAACTGTGACTGAATTATGGAAAATGATCAATCTGAACGATGAGTCACTGTGGTAAAGATAAAGCATCAGCTTTTCACAGAGTCCATCTTTAATGCATCAAGGACCAAATCTGGTGGTGACAAAACCTGTTCAAAATCATGACTTCTCTGCAGTCCTATCACTGTCACTAAGAAAGTAAAAAACTGATATTTACATTCACTTGCCTTAAAAACCTGCATTAACTAGAACTATAACTAATTGTAAGTGTGTGTGTGTGCGTGTGTGTGTGTGTCTAGTTGTTTTTCATGTGTGTTTGTGGCAATTCCAAAAGTGCTATTGAACGTGTTTCTGTGTGGATTTGTGAAAGAGAGAAGAGAGATAAAGAGAGAGATAAAGGGAGAGAGAGAGATGGAAGGCCTCAGCCCACCAGAGAGGAGAGGAAAGATATCACCTTGGTGGAGGAAAAAATAGAAAAATCAGTTGCACTGAAAATGACATTCAGTCCACGCAAATCTGTTTTCCTCCAGTTTCACCAGCAGAGGGAAAGTCCAGTGATAAGAGAGAAACAGCAGGAAGAGAAGGTTCTTCATCCTCCTCCTGTCCACCTGTGTCTCTTTGCGGGTTTCCATTATAATATATTTCATAAATCATATACACTAAATGGAAAACATAATTAATCTACTCTGTTTCAAAATGACAGCTTTCGAAACAGAGGAGACAGCATAGTGCAACAGTTGCTTTGACTTAAGAATTCCAATTTTATGAATTCCTTACTATTTTAACCACTTACCCTAAAGTCTGTGCAAGTTTAAGAAACTGCTAAATTATATGTAAATAAAGTATTTCACACACAAACAACCGGTATCCATAGCAACAGCAAAACACACAACAGACCAGTTTTGGGAACCATAAACACACGTTGTTTGTTTTGTTAGTAGCAGCAGATCCGACTCTTCGTTACCAACGGCATTGAAGCCCTAAAGAAACTTTTTTTTTAGTTACAGAAGTGTTGTGTATTATGAACATAATCGTTTTTATTTAGTTTTTTTTTTTGGAGGCACAAAACTGAAATTATCAACTTGAAACATAAAATATTTTGAAGAAACTTGGACATGAAAACAGAGAGAACTAATCAGTAGCGCTCCAATGTTTCTAAACTTTTTCAAAACAATTTTTCATAACAAAGTTATTTGTGAAAAATATGATAATAGCAAAATCGTTTTTCATGTCAAACAGCGGGAGACTGGTGTGTTCCTTTGTGGTTATTTTTATTGGTAAAGTTTTGTTTTCTTCATTGTGCTGTTTTTATCTGAATATACAATGTTTTTGCTGTTACTAGGCGACAGAAGTTCCACATCTCTCAGCAGGCAGAGGGCATTTTACTAATGATGTTTTCTACTTTTTGCTGAGAAACCATGTTAATTTTGAACAATTGTAATACACACAAATATATATATATATAATACTGTTGTTTGGAATTAATAATAATTATTATAACTACAAAACCAATGTTATGTACTGACAAAAAATGATGGATGCTCACTCATGCTGATAAGTGTTAGAGGACATAAGCTCTGCTCTGCAATGATATCACATGACTGTTGTATGGACTGTTACAGACTATAATATATATTATATAATAATGCTTCTTTTACTATCAGCTCCCTTGTGTTTCAAACCAATTTATTGAGTTCAATTGAACTGAAAGAAACTTATGATTAAATATAGGTAAAGTTAGAAGAGAAGTTTTCCTACACTTTGCCTTCATGTTTGTGGATTTTTCTCACTTCTCTCCACCTATCGTTGTATGTCACCGTCTTATCAGTAAAACATTCCAGGTCTATTTCGCAGCTTCTTGAACTTAGCAGTTCATGTCACAAAGAACTGATATGTGTACACACACACACACACACACACACACACATACAGTTCAGCATGACACAGCTGTGATATAATCAGTCCAGCCCATCCGGTGTTAATAATAACCTCCGCAGTGTGTTTAAGTGGAACAAATTTATATTGGATATTTAGTTGAAATCATCGTTTGGCAGAAATGAGAAAAAAATGAAATATTTCGAGAATATAAAGCATCCAGCATATAATGAGTTTCCATTTTCTTAAACAGCAGCTTGTGTCATGGACTGTGTTTGAGAAAGGACCATACTTATGTAAATTAGAGTCTCATTTCTTGTAACCTCTAAGTAAATTGCATGCAAAGGTGTATATATATATATATATATATATATATATATATATATATATATATATATATATATATATATATACACACACACAGGCAGACACACACACACTGTATTATTCGTTTATCTGCATACACTTACATATGAATTTAAGATTTAGGTGACACTAGCTCATCTGGGAAGGCTGTCCAAAACAAGGTGGGTGGTGTGAGCGACCGACGTGGTCGCCCCACAAAAGGGATCAGGGCAACCGGAAACAGAAGTGGAGACAGGAGGCAAAGGAACTCACGTAAAAACATTTATTGACGGCGGTACAAAAAACACAAAAACCCAACACGCTCACGTCAGCAGGAAAAGTCCACCTCGCACCAGATGGACCAGACAGGCAGTCCCATGCGTCGCGTCACCTGTCCCGCACGTAAACATGTCCGGGGGGGAACTCTCCGCAAACCCGTCTGGGGAACTCTCTCACTGCTAGTCAGTTCCCCCTTATAACCAGGTGAGAAGGGGAGGGGTCATCACCTTCTCACAGGTGGTTATGGGAATTTTTTGAGGTCCCACACTGATGTTGGAGGAGAAGGTCTGGCTGTCAGTCTCTGCTCTAATCATCTCATAGGTGTTCTATCTATCAGGTTGAGGTCAGGACTAGGCAGGCCAGTCAAGTTCATCCACAACAGACTCTGTCATGCCTCACCCTGCATAGTACACTGGATGGTAGATGTTGATGGGTGAGCAACTACATGAATCAACTAGTTTTCTAGGTGTATTAAATATATATGAATTTATCCTTTTTTTGGTTACAGTAATTGAAATTCTGTGTCAGTGCAGGACATTGAGTTTGGTAAAGTGGTGAGTTCACACACACACACACAAACAGAATAAGTTCCATATCTGCCTGCAGTAAAGAATGCCTCCGTAGTGCAAATAACTCCAGAGTAGCATCACCTTAACCTCAGAGTAAGCTCTAAATGTAATGGAAAGTCAGAGTAACGTCAGAGTAACGTCAGAGTAATGTCAGACTAACGCAGTGCTTCTCAATTATTTTCTCTCGCTCCCCCTATGTGACTATAAATAGTTTCATTTGTCTATAAAATTGTTAAGCACACCTCTGCATAACACGGTATCCTTATTAACGTATAAGAAAATAAAAACAAAATGAAATATGGACCAACTTACAACAAATAATAGGTGTATTAACTCACAGAAAAGATTTAAAGTGCATCTGAAAATCAAAATTAAAATTAAACATTTTTTGACTGACCATGTCAAACCATATGATACTGAAAAATATCAGCATGATTGGGGTGCCAAGTGCTACATACGCTTTACCTCATATTAGCTTTGGGAGACTTTTATTTGTCTCTTTATCTGTGTCTCTCTCCACCTGTCTTCTCATCCCTGTTAAATATGTTTTCACAGTGTCACTTGAGGGTCTGCTACACTTTGAGTCTACACTTCATACTCATACTCTGTGCTGTATGCTCCCTGCACACACTCTGCCAATGAGAGCGCTACTGCCCCCTAAGGAGTGGAGGTGCAATTGCACTTTATTTCAAGGAAAAAAAAAAAAAGATCAGACTAAAAAAAAAAAGCATGCTCCCCAAGGTCAAACGCACCCCCTGACAGCGACCCACTATTTGAGAACCACTGGAGTAACATCAGTGATGTGACGGTCTGAGCTGAATGTTGCCACACATATGTGTGAGGTCTATTTTCGACAAAGTCATGCTGAAGCAGTGTCAATCTATCACAGAGAAGAACAAGGACTGGAATTTCAGAATAAAGCACCATGTGCAGACTTCCACCTACTGACCTACATCAGAGGGAGAAAAAAACAGACATTTTACCAAATCAAAAGCAATACCCAAAGTGACCTTTGGTGTATTTGTTGAATTCTGAAGCCTTCTGAAACTCTTTTTAATCATCGGGTAGTTCATCTCTAAGGTGGAGGATGAAGTGAAGCTTAGTATCTCCAGGCATTTCTTGGTGTCCTGTAGAATCAGAAACAGCTGCAGCAGCTTTCTGACCCCTTCAACAAATAGAAAGGTTGTTTCCCTTTAACATTATAGCAATAAACTGATGTAAACTTCTGGAAGAACATGGCCAATGAGCCAATGTTGATGTTAAACATTGCTAAACTTAAAAAAAAAAAAAAAAAAAAAATTAATTTTTTGTGCTTGTAGAGGGAACAATTTTTTCACTATGTGACATCACTGTCTGTATGTATGAAAGCTGGTATAAAATATTCCAAGTGAAAGCGTAAGTGGAGCAGATTTCTCTGTTTTCCTCTCCTGTCTGTGACCTGGACGCCCTGCATGCTGCAGATTTAATACGCGCTTGTTCCTGTGAGTGCTCCGCTTCATGTCCTGAGGGGAACGGACTGACTCACCCGTCCTCTGTGTATTCAAACGACCCGCTGACTCGCCCTCGCATTGTCCTCCAGGACACACACATTTTGTTAACATAGAAAAGGTGATGGGTGGAAAAGTTCCAACTTTTACAGAAGTTAGAAACAACAACATTTAATACATTGCATATTCAAACAATGCAAGTCTGAAAGTATTTCTGCTTCCCCATTTTTACTCAATCTAACAGAATACGACTCATGATATGTCTATGTACATTATTTCTGTGCAATCTATTTTCCAGCTAAGAGCTGCAGCTGACTTTTATATAAACAGAACAAGTGGCCGGGATTGAATGCTTTCAGCATGCTGAGTGTGTGTGTCCCTGATGTGTGTGTGTGTGTGTGTGTGTCTATACCTGTGAGTAACACACTCCATACTCCCTGAGGCTTTTACTTGCTATAATGAATTCAGCACTTGTATAAACACACAGACACACACACACACACACACACACACACACACACACACACACACACAAAGGCACAGTTTCCGGTGCCTGGTCACAAAGAATGCTTTAATCAAAAGACTCGTAACACAATGACACAGCCTCAATTTTTCACAGAGGATCAGCTACAGGGGAGAGAGAAAAGGGGAGAAAGAGAGAAGGCTGGGGGCAGAAGGAATGGTGTTTTACACCCGAGGGGGAACCAGGAATCACGGGAAATGCGATCTGATTCACCACTGCTCACAAAAATTCACAGTGGACAGACACCTGCTGCCTCAGTAAACATACACGCAGAAAGGAAAATCACCTTCAATCTCACCAACACTCTTTACACAGCTGAGTAAGTGTTTAGTCGGAGCTTTGACAGATTGAGACACTGCTTATTTGAGCCTTTGGTATTGTGTTTGAAGCAATAATTAAAGACGATGGTTCATTTTAATGACATGTATTAAAAATAATGATTGGTGCTAACTCCATTAATGGCTGCATTAAGTTAATTTCCTAATTTCATAAAAAAAGGGTGTTGCTATCAAGACAAATTTTACTATTTAAAAAAAACATACATAAAGACATATATAAAACATAAAGTGTAAAAAGAAATAAAATTGTTCTTCCAATGACCAACTAAAAACCACAGAACGCATCATGTTGTCGGGACCGATTAGTCCTGGTTATTCAAATCCGTGTTCAGTACAGGTTTCTGTCCTTTTCCTCCTCACTCGCTGTTTCTTTTTGAACTGTGGTGTCATCCTCGCCTTGTCAAGTTTTCGGCTTGTGTAATTGCCCTAATGAGTTCCACCATTTTTTCGTTGGCTCCCTGCTGTGTGTGTAAGCTGCGTTCCCCTTCTGTACCAGATCATCCTGCTGTCGTACGTAAGCGGTCCAGCAGCTTCCTTGAGTTTTCCTCTAGCGGGTGTATTATCAGTATTTTGTGTTTGACCTCTGAGCCTGCCTTGAGCTTTTGTACCTCTGCCTGATTACCTGCCTGTCCAGTTTTGGTTTGGACTGAATAAACAGACTGAAGAACAACAGAGTGTGTGTGACACAAGCAGCAAGCAGATAACTGATACACTGATATCTATAGCTATGTATCTATCCATCTATATATATATATATATATATTATGTATATATATATATATATATATATATATATATATATATATATATAGAGAGAGAGAGAGAGAGAGAGAGAGAGAGAGAGAGAGAGCTCTCTTCAGCCCCATGTCATTATCTCAGCTCCTGTCTTTGGTTTCACCTCCTCCTCTCTCTCTCTGACCCTCTCTGCTTCCTCTTACCCCCCTCTTCTCACCTCCACTTCTCCTTTCCCTCTTCTCCTCATACCTGTTCATACATTACTGATATTTCTCTTCAGAAATTCTGTGTGAAGTGTCCACCCTCTCTGTGTCTCACACACACACACACACACACACACACGCCGAGACTGATGCACATGAAAGAGCAATGGACATGGAATACCAACGACATGACAAACCGCCCAGCATCACACACACACACACACACACACACACACACACACACACACACACACACACACACACACACACACACACACAGGTGCAAACGCACCAGAAGCCCTTAACACTGGGTAAAGACAAGGGGGTGTACACTGTATGGGAACTTGCTTCCCTTTACATGCACACACACACACACACACACACAGGCACATAAACAAGCCATTTCACATATTGTAGGTCTTTTTTTTCTTCTCAGGGAGCACTCAGTTTCTTGTTTATACTTCATAATTTGGTTGTTTCATAGCTGAAAGTCTGGGCTGTCATTCCCAAATTCCCAGAATTTCATATATAAACATGATTGAATGCTCAAGTTTAGCCTGTTATTAATGTTTACTGAACCTATCTCTTCTCAGGGTATCAAATATCCCCCTGACACCATCTGATACTGACACATGAAATAATTATGATTGAAATTCGATGTACTTGTTTCTCTATTCCTCGCCTTTTTGTTGTGTCAAGCTGCACCTCCTGCAATGTCAAATGACTTTCATGCATTTAAATAGTAGCTTTTACTACAGCATTTACAGTAATTCACTTAGTAAGTCACTTGAGCCACGTTATTTAAACAGTTCGCTGCTCTGTAGAGAAACATGTTTGACACATTGTGATTGTGACTTTCCAAAGTTTGACATTTCATTTTGGGGAACAACTTGTCACTTTGGACGTTTAAAGCAGTTATTTTCACAAACTGTAGGTTGTGCTCAGGCCCGGAGGACGTTCAGTGGGCTTCCACAGATGTGACACACAGGGCTGAGCTGTCCACTCTCCTATTGATTTCCTTATCAAGGAACAGACACATAGAAGATGGCGGGAATGAGCTTTGAGCAGCAGAAAGATCCCTGGACACACACACACGCGACGCACATGCTGACACTTACACACTGCAGTGGCACTGGTGGCTCTAATTCTTGGACTACAATCAGCTTTATGACCACCAGGGGAGACTCTGACAGATATAGCAGTAGTCCTGTGGATCTCTCACATGGAGTCTACAGGGCACCGGCTGACAGTGGCTCTCCTGGATCTCTGCAACACCCCGCTGAGTCTTATCTCTCACAGACAGAATACACACACACACACACACACACACACACACACACACAAACGTACAAAGATACCCAAACGCCCATTCACAACAAAACATACATAAATGTAGATACTTATCCCAAAAACGTTCCTTCTGCCCAAGACAGATGTACTGACAGAGCTTACACACACACACACACACACACACACACACACACTTGGGGGTATGGTTGAAACCATGTTGCCCTGGGGCTTTGACTGCATCTGTTCGACAAGAGCCATACAAATGAGAAACGCACAGGAGCAGAGAAGAACATCTGTGTGTGTGTGTGTGTGTGTGTGTGTGTGTGTGTGTGTGTGTGTGTGTGTGTGTGTGCGTGCGTGTGTGTATTTGTGCCTTATTTTGAATGTCAATGGATATATTTCTGAGTTTTTTTCAAGTGAAACATCTCCTCTATTTTCACCTTTTTTTTTAAAGAGCTCCTTTCATGCTCCTCTCCTTTTTTTTATCCTTGTCCTTTTATCTCCTTTCATGCTCGCAGATAATTCCTATTCTCTTATTTTCACATTTATTCCTGTAAAACTGCTGCTTTTTTGTTACAAGTGTGAGCTCTCACAATCTGTTAACGCAAAGATATGTCTTTTAAAAAGAGGGGGGGTTTGTGTTGACAAAAAACCGCTGCCACTGCATTCTTTCTACTTCAACATTTATTAGGTCGCGAGGCGGCGTGAAGTGAGGCGGAGGTGTGAAGACAGAGAGAAAAGAGATGTGAGGAGACGAGCCAGAAGAGGAGCTGGATGGGGAAAGAAAGATGAGAGCCCGGCTGTGAATAATATGTCACCTTTCAGCCTTGGACTTGGTAAACGTCAGGGAAAGTGGAAATATTGTTTTAATTAGTTATTATAATTATTTCATTAATAAGAAAGCATTCACAGCAATAGATTCTAGTGGTGATTGATATATGTTACCCTATTTACATTTTCATTGACTGTTTAGGTGTGGGGGCGACACGGTGGAGCAGTGGGTAGCACTGTTGCCTCACAGCAAGAAGGTCGCAGGTTCAAGACCGCCTTGGGCCTGGGTCTGGGGCCTTTCTGTGTGGAGTTTGCATGTTCTCCCCGTGTCTGCGTGGGTTTTCACCGGGTACTCCGGCTTCCTCCCACAATACAAAAAACATGCTCAGGTTAATTGGTAAATCTAAATTGCCCATAGGTGTGTGTGTGAATGGTGTGTGAATGGTGTGTGTGCCCCACGATTGGCTGGCGACCATCTGGGGTGTATCCCTGCCTCTCGCCATAAAATGCACTGGGATAGGCTCCAGCAGACCCCTGCGACCCCGAAAGGGAATAAGCGGGATAGAAAATGGATGGATGGATGGATGTTTAGGTGTGGAAATCTTATGGCAGCTATTAATATTCATTATTAAAAAAAAAATATCAATGTACACCTGAAACATTATCTTGAAAATTTCTACCGACTAAATTGTGATGTAAACTAATGACTATTTTTATAAACGATAAATCTGCCCATTATAGAAACAATGAATTGATTAGTTGTTTAGTTCATAAAGTGGTGTAAAATGTCAATCACTGTTTCTCGAAGCTGAAGATTCTGACTAAAATAATCAGATGTGAGAAGCTGGAACCAGAGAATTTGGAAATTTATTTAATTTATTAATATAGTCTAATGTAATAGTTTATAAGTAATTGTTCAGTGAATCGTTGCAGCTCTCGTGACTTATCTCTCATCTTGATTGACGGGTTTATGTGAAATGATTGGTTGAAATCCCTTGAGGCAAATGTCACACTATATATATATATATATATATATATATATATATATAACAGAATTTTGATAAAGAATCTTGTATTTTTTGACAAATATAATTTAAAAGAAAAGTCTTAGGTAGACTTTTCACTGTCCCATATTTGTGTAAAAAGGAAATCAGAATAATCTAGCAAATGTTACACATTTAGAGTTATTTTACTTTTAAATAGGGAGTATTTTATTTTATGGATAAAAATGAGGATGCTGTGTTAGTTTAATTTCAGCTGTGTATTGTACATTTGCAAAGAAGACATGTTGGCCAGCAGCAGTGTGGTTTTAAACAGATCCACATGCCTGAACAGGCAGACACACACACACACACACACACACACACACACTCTGCAGATTCCCATGGTCACACCTGGCTGAGCGACACACTAATTAACCCCAATTTCACTTAGCGGCTTGGGAGAGAACACAAACACACACAGCCATAAAAATAGCTTTGGACACACAATGACCATGACATCTCACACATTAACACAAAAATTAAATAGCATGCAGTCACACACACACACACACACACACACACAAAGGAAGCTGCACAGCTGATACCACCACACATGAATGGATAGAATGAAAAAAAACTCAAAATACACAAATGTACAAATCAAGGACAATAGTACATATACACACATTTAAGAACACACATAGGGAGGTGTGTGCGTGTGTGTGTGTGTGTGTGTGTGTGCATGTGAAGGTGTGTGTGTATGTAATAATGCAAGTCTCTCTTATTCACAATGTTGGCAAGGACTGTTCCCTTGGCACAATGCATGGCTGACAGCACCTGAGCTTCTCACACACACACACACACACACACACTCTTAGGAGTGCCGTCTGTGTGTTCTGCTAACAGATGGTAATGACAGTTTTGGTCCCTGGACTATCATTTAATCAAAACAGCACACACACACACACACACACACACACACACACACACACACACACACACACACACACACACACCAGTATCCCTTCAGATTAAAACATCCTTCACACCAAATAAGGTTAACAGCATAATTCATCAGAAACATGCACTGAGACTATAATTTAGGCTGGTGTGCTCTACACTTAAATGCATTTCAGTGATGAAATTTAAATCCCATTAAAAAACAAACACAGTTCAGTTGCCTCTCGCACCACAGGAAGATATATTTTTATGCTTAATAGAAATAGAAATAAGCATAATTTCCCATGTCATTTTGTGGTAAAGACGTGAGTATTTTACTACTAAAAATGCTCCATCAGTGATGAATCAGGTACCAGCCGTACGTCAATGCAGGTGGAGTCAAATCAATTGTCACAATACTTCTGTCTGGTGACTGAAGCTAAAGATTTCAGATTTGTCTGTTTTCATATTCCATGACATGAGTCCATAAACCATGCTTGAGGTAGAATTGCCCAACACGACAGAGAATGTCAATGAGCATTTAAGTGAACACTGTCATAACACTGTCACTCTGGCTATGTAGAGTAGATCACATTAGCACGGAGGATCAGTTCAGAACCTCACAAAGAAAAAGATGAATCTTTATCAAGCAGATTTTAGTTAGTACTGTGAAAATAAAGTAAATAATGAGCGAAGAAAAGAGTCGAGCCAGAGAAACTTTAGGATTATTAAATGAAACCTTTAGAGCAGATCTGATTGCTTGATTATTTACCAGAGTATTTGATACAATCATACAACAAATCAAAAGCTTAAAACATTATTGTTTGTAACCATAGAACCAAAGTCATCAACTAAACCAAACCAGCGTTCACTGAGAACAGCAGTAATGTGCAATGTAAATATAACATATTGTCTCCCTATTAAAATAGCAGCCTAAGTAATTTTTGATGCCTAAAATCACCTAATCCTTAGTTAGAATCTTTATGCTCTATAGCACAATGGAGATTTTACTAAAACTTAAACTGATCTGAAACTGATTCTCAAGTCAGTTTCTACAGGTGAGTAATAAAGGCTATAGTTAGCTATGTGTTTTATAGTGATATAATCTAATAATCAATGTAATAATTTAATATAAAGTGCTGTGCATGTCAATAAAAAAAGTAGCTAAACATAAAGAAAAAAAAGATAAGTTCCAGGATATTCATTCCATTAAACATGTTGATGACCACTGAGGGTCATCACTTCTTCAAGACTATGCCACATCTCAGGTTTTCAAATAGTTGTTAAACTAGAATTGAGTTCCCTTCATTCAAAAACAAGCAAAGAAGACCTAATAAAATGATGAACGGGAGCTACCTATGACCAATCAGTTTTTTTTTTTGTTTTTTTTTTAATTTTTCTATTTGGTTCATTTAACCCCAGGTAATGTAAGTTTTGAGTTTGCACTATGGAATTAAAGGAGAGTGTAAGCCAGGTTTGAAGTTTCCTAAAGTCACAGTAGAATGTTCAAAAAACTGTCCTGAGTCACTCTATTGTAGGTTGAAGGGAAGTTTTATCTTACATTTGAGTCATAAACATGAGCTGTAATGGTAAAAATGCTAACAAGGCTAGAGGCTAAAACAACAGGATATTGAGCCAACTAAAATACTAACTAAACTAAATATAAGTATTTATTGTTTTTCATTTAGTATTCTTATTATTCTTATTATATTGATATCAGTTTACATTTCCCATTTCCTTTTTTAATTGGGTCAAATCTACCAGAGAAGTAGATCAGAATGTAATTTTTATGTAAAACTGCATCCTGCATCCACCTCAATAATAGGAGATCATATCAAATTATATCATTTCCTCATTGGAATTTCAAAATAAAATTAGTTTCGTAGGTGTGACGCACATAATTCCCATGTTGAGTGATTAGAAGCTGTCGAAGCCCGGAGAAGTCCAAGGAAAGTCCGAGGAAACCTAAGTTTTCATAGTGAAAACAAAGATACAGGCAGAGTGGACTAATCATAGGCTGCAGCAGGAGGAGGCTGTGAGAGGAAAAGAATGTCATTACGTCTGACAAACAACTGATCGCTGCGATGCCATAATTCCATCAGGCCTCACAACAATGTTAGCGACCTCCGCCGTGCATTAATATCGTCCCCAGCAGGACAGCCTCTGTGTTTCCTGTTGCTCAGAGAGACGGAAGGTAAATCACACAGATTCCTTCATATTCAGAGCAGATCGCGTCAGAGGATCTGAACGTCCTCAGCGAGAGGATTTCTACGTCTGCAAAGACAACAGGGACGGAGGAAATGGAGCGATAAAGAAGAGGAAAAACCTGGTGCTTTTTATTAGCAGTCAAATTAATGGATATTTTAACCATTAAAGCCAAATGCATATGTTTAACATCCTGTAATCTCTGCTAAAAACACAACCTACTGTTTATTATATCATATTCTACACCTTCCCATTATCAGAATAATTAATATTCATGAGTACACTGCAAAAAATGTATTCTCAACAAGTGATAATGTCTTGTAATGAGTACTATTAGTTCAATATTGAGTTGAACTATCTTTAATTATCTTATTCTATTAGCAATGTTGTGAGTTGTTTCATGATTTTTTAAAATTATGAGATAAATATTCACAATGATACACATGTATACATATAAAGATTATAGAAACAGTCAGAACTGTGAAATATTTCAAATAATTATAGTGATTATGTATTCTTTAAACAAGACAAAATTGACCAAAATTAACACAATAATAAATTACATTATATGTTGATGGAATAAAGTAATTCAAGATAATTTTACTCGGTAATGGACCTAATGTACAAAAAACAACATATTTTCACTTCATGAGAACTTTTAGTACTTTTTTACAGTCTGGATTTAAACTTTTGGGCCACCAAAAATATAAGATGCTGGCTATCTGAAAAGGGTTGTAGGAATATTTGGAAAAGAGCTACTTGACTGTCAGTAAACTACTGTGCCAGTATATTCAGTATATTGTTCTTTATCTGCTATTTCCCCGTCTTAATCCTCCCATTGTTCTTGCTGCTTGTTTGTGCTGTGTAAATATTTGTAGTGATTCAAGAAGCCCAAGAAGCTTTTCTGACTAAAAGAAAATACTTTGAACTGCAATTTTTGTCTGAAAGGTGCATTATAAATAAGGATTTACTCGCTCACTTAATGGAAGGAGCCTCTAAAAATACTATTATGCTTGGAAATGTAAAGAGATAAAGTAGGTGTTTGTGTTTGAATGTTCGGAGAGTGGAGGGAACGTGAAGAACTGAAATGCAGACTGACAAACAGAAAGAGTGAAAGAGCTCATTGTGAGTTCCAGTCACTACTGTGGAGTCTGCTCAGTATTCTGTCCCCAGCGTCCCACAGCGCTAATGAGCAGCAGATAAACACACCAACGCACTTGTTTCTCACTCTATTTCTACATTAAACAACTTGTTACTTAACCGCTGCTTTTCTTTCACCTTGCCTTAAGCCCGTACATTGTTTTAGTGTCACAACAAAAAGAAGAACATGAGCAGCAGCAGATTGGAGAAATATATGAGAAAAAGTGAAGATAATTAAGAAAGATTCGCCTTCATTTTTCTTTTTTTTGGATGAATGCTCAAAATTATTAATTAAATAAGTTAGTTATGTGATTACAATTACGGGACACAAAGTGAAAAATATTACATATGTCAAAAAATAATATAAAAGAAAATATATTAAATATAAAAATATATATAATAAGATAACATTGTGATAAAATGTCAAAACAAAATAATAATAAAATAATATAAATTTGCCAAAATAAAGAAAACAATTAAATAAACATCTGCCAAAGAAATAAAATGATTTATGATAATGAAAAATATGTATTTATTTTCTTCTTCTAAATTATTAAACAAAAAAAAAAACATTGGATAAAAGATCTTAGGTATGGTGTAAAATTCAAAATTACAAAATAAATATAATATAATAAATGTGAAGAAAAAATATGACATAAAAAGTGGATGAAGACACCATGATAAAATGTTAACCAAGATGAGTCATGTTTTCCTAAAAATGTAAAACACAATTGAGCAGACCTGTCCATCGGTATGTTTGTGCGTCACACAGCGTACCTTTAACGATGAGGTCGGCGTAGTTGGAGACCCCCGAGCCGCCATCGGAGCGGATGACGCAGCGGTAGCTGCTGGTGCTGCGCTGTGACGTGTCGCCCACGCTGACGGTGGCCGAGAAGCGTCTGTGGTTCACCACCCTGGTCACCATCAGCGCCGTGTCTTTACCGTTCCACTGCTGCAGGACAGAAAACACAAACGCCACCTCAGCCTTCCCCAAGAGACGCACAGCAAGGCTCTCAAAATGTACATTTTGTGTTCATGATGGGTTTTTTTGTCATTCAAAAGTTCATCATTATCATACGAATTTACAAAGAGCTTTTGTGGACATAAAGCATCAAATGGTGTAACCGAAAAAGAAGGATAAGTTTCAAATATGTAATTCACCTAGAATATAAAAGTAGTTGATTGCATGTGTTTTTTTAAGAGAGTTAAACTACCTGGTGCCAAGTTTTTAGGGTTACACCACACGTTTTGTCCTCTGTCTCAGTGAATGATTATTTCAGGTTTCTGTCCAGTTACCATCAGCTGTGATTATCAAAACAGCACTTTCAATATTCAAGAATTCACTGAATTCCTATCAACAATTGATTCAGTAATAACCTCCTATTTCTTCCAGAGACCAGAAACCAAAATCTTCTAAAAAACCTCAGCCATGCAATTTAAAAAAAAAAAGTGAACTGCAGACAGTTTCTACTTTGCATATGATCCCCACATCTCTGGATTCAATCTTCTTTTACTGCTGTTATCTGCCAATTTGGAGCAACATGCTTTGTCCCAGCAGACCTTGCGATGCGGAGGGTCACTGCTCTCCATTGCAAATGTCATTACTGTACACAGCAGCGCTTTCAGCGGTGCACGCCAGCCGCCGTGGAGACACCGGCGCTCGCTGGTGCACGCAGAAACAAAATAGGACGAGTACATCGTCACTAGTAGAGAGATGGAGCCACTGGTGCGAAGAGGAACAAGGACTTTTAATCAATTCTGAAATAGAGCAGAGGGAGCTGGGGATGTTTGCCATGCTGTACTTTTTTTTAATAAAACGGCATAAATAAATCATGATTGCATTTGCTGCACTGACCGTAAATCGGGGGATCTTTAATATTATACAATAGCTCATGTAAAGTTTAATGATCTGCAGTTATGTCCACTGTGAAACAAATTATCTCAGCAGGTAAAGACTGTTTTTTGGTAAAATTGGAGTAGAATTATCTTGAATTGATGTTTTAAAATTTGACATTATGATATGTCAAAATTATGAGATTATATATATATATATATAAACATGAAACAATGTAACTAAGATGAGATGAAGTCCAAATTATAAAGTCAACCAAAATTATAACTTAAAAACTAAACGAGATGAGATAAAGTCAAAATTACAGGGTAAAAAGTAAACAAGACAGACAAGATTAAATCAACTTTATGAGACAAAAGTTCAAAAATATAAGATAATGTGATAAAAGTAAAGGAAATAAAATAAAATAAAAATTGAAAACAACTAAATGTACAGGAAACAAGATATTTATACATTATTTTTGCAATGTGCTTCACATTTCAGGATAACACATAACAAGAACATGCAGCATGCAGCATGCAGCAACACTGTGAAATGTCACATTTCACAGGACATGGTGTTTATCTGCGTTTTATGCACGTCGCCGTTCTCTGGTACGAGCACACTGACCTGCAGCCACAGCTTGTCGTGCTGGGACCACTTCCCCCCGGCGGTGCACTGGAACGTGGCGTTCTGACCCACGTTCACCTCCACGTTCTGCAGACGCAGGAAGTGAGGCGCTTTACCTGCAACACACACAGCAATAATTAGGACTATATCGTCAGCAAATTTACTTCCTGGAATAGTTAGGTGTCAAACCTATTGTGTTTTTTTGCCTTTTTAATTGTTGTACTTTTTTGTTTCTGTGCCTTATTTGTTTTTCTGTTCCATATTTCTTTTCTTACACTTAGAATTTTCTCTTTTAGTTAATTTTTACTGTTTTACTGTACCCCCTGACCTCTGTCTTACTCGAATGAAAATGAAAAGATTGTGTGTTGATTTGAGTATCTGACACTGTAATTGAAGTGAAGGGGTGTTTAAACCTGAACTTTAACCATTGGTGCCAGACAGTGAAAGAGTCATGTTCCACCACACAATTTTTGGCTGGATAGGACAAAACAACCTAAAGACAGGACAAAACTCCTAGGTTTCTATGTTTTTTCAGAAAAACTTTGGCCTAACCATGAAATTGTAGTCCATTGAGATAGATTTAAAACTATCTTCTATCAAAAAAAATGAATAAATAAATTCAAAGCTCTTTTCACTACGATACAGCACCTTTAAATAAATCTTGTCTGAACATGTTTTCTGGATTTCTGAACTAACTGCGTTAAACAAGCATGATCCTGTTCAGCCACAGCTTAGTGTATTGGTGTAGAACCAGAGACAGAGTCATGTGGTGCACATGTGAGACGAACAGACGCTGGGTGACTTTGTCCTGGCATTGAGCGCCGCCTTCCAATGGTTAATTTCATTTGGACTGTCTGCAGTGAGAGATAAGACTCTAACAGCGTCTGCATCGATCATTTAACAACCACAATTCGCCCTGACACTAATGCGCAGATTGTGATAGTGTATGAAGAGTTTTTATTTATTTCCATGGCTGTGTTTCTCCTCACTTTCCAAACAGTATCTCATAGATCAGCTCTTTGTTTTCTGGTTTATTTTCTTCCTATCTCTGTGAATACCTTGACTCTCCTCTCCTTCATTGATCACCCACTCTGACTAATGTGATTAGTGACATGGCACCAAGGAATTAAATGTTCTCCGCCAGCGACCCGGAGAAAAGCAGGCGGAGAATGAAAAAGGAAGAACAAAAGAAAAGTGAATCATGCGCCACAGAGAGGAGAAGAAGAAGATGAAGAGACACAAAAGATCAATTCTATTAGCTTCTTAAAATTTGCCTAAATTAAAACAAAAAGAGCCTCTGAAACATTTATTATGTGCTACCATGCATTACAATTTCTTTTTGTCATCCTATAGCTGCTCAAATACGCATTATCTAGCAGTAATAATAAGGCTGTGCTTTGTGGAAGTGCAGGGAAGTTTCATTGAACTGCACTGAATGTGTTTGAAACTGATTACTTACTGTTTAAATGTCTCCACAATGAGGCGATAAGGACGAAGGCTGAGTGTAATGTTCTGTGGTCAAAGCAAACGCTGGGAAAAGATGCTTTAAAGACAAGAAGTCCAGAACTAATTCTGAACTGCCACTTTTTTAAGTATCTGTGAACACAGTCAGATGTTTTAAAGGAGTTTATTTTATTATTATTATTCATTCAAAAATCTAAATAAAACGATGAATGAAAAGGCCGCCTATTTCAAATACCTCTTCAATTTGAGCTACGCCAGTAAACAACAACAAATAAAAAACATTTCATTTACACTTTAAACTCTAGCATTGTACTTTTCAAAAAATCTTAATATTTTCAAAAGATTCACATCAAATTCATGGGAACTTCAGAGGATATATATGATTTAGTCTATAATTAACCTCAGCACATTTGCTGGAGAGAACGCACACAAACACAGGGAGAACATGCAAACTCCACACAAGGACAAGGCTAAGCACTTGAACCTGCAACATTATTGCTGCAAGGCAACAGTGCTGCCCATTGTACCACCTAGCTATAGTTTGAATGTGTAGGAGGGGATTCAAAGAGTTACTGTAGGTAAGTCTGATTTACTTATAAAGTAAAGATTATGAATGCATGAAGAGCGATAAAATATTAGCCAATTTGGGGAAAAATGACATAATTTCTTTATCAACCTGGTACATTTTTATTTACATTTTTACAATCAAAATAGCCAATAAATCATAAAATGAAATTACAGAAAGCATTTACACCTGAGTAGCAGCCCTTTTCTTTTCAATAAACTTTATTCAGGGTGAGTAGCCCCAAAACCATGCATGGTTGTTTTTTATCACAAAGCACCACCTGCTATTTGCTAAATTTGTTTAGTGAGGATTTCACGAGGAGGTAAAAAGGCGTCAAGTTTTAACAGAACAAATCTTATAGCTAACCTTGCGGTGAAGCTGCATTGAACGAATACAAGGTAGCCGTTTATAGAAAATGACCTAAATTGAAAAAAAATGGCCCAAAACTTTTGTTCGCTGTTATAGATAGAGATGCAGATTATATGATTATATTAAATATAAAAATAGCGGTCATCAGTATTGGCCCTAAGAAGCAGGAAATTATTGGTGATTGGCATTGGTTGGTGGTTGGTTGGTTTTCATTTCCGTGAAGAGGCATGAAAACGTTTTTTTTTCCATAAACATTGACTGACCTTAGATAGTGACACTCATAACAAAAAAATCATTAAAACAAATTTTCTATATTTGTATGTTTTTGTATGAAAGTAAGTGGCTCATAATAGAAACAGGCATGAACAGAGTTAATTCATCAATATTTTGATTCTGTTTGAAGGAATGAAAACTGTTCTGGAGGAAATAAGGTTCAGAAACATACCAAGGAAAAAATAATAAACCATTGAAAGGCTTTTCGTTTGAACACTGGAAGTCCTTAAGAGGCTGAGTAAGAGTTTTAAAAAAAAAAACAAATGAAAGGAAAAAGCAGCCTTTCAAATGAAATGTCAACATTCATTAAAAAACAATTACCTCCCACTAAATAAGATCCGAGACAAAATACCTCGATACACAGAGAGAATCAGTGAGTCCAATAGTCTGAGCGTTAAATCAGAACATGTGTACATGTTTGGGTGTTATTTTCCCTGCCACTGTGGGACCATAAAGTCTATTCTATTGTCTTCTGTCGTATGAAAGGAACGCGTCACAGGTCTCAGCAGCAAGAGGCTCTGAGGTGTTTGTCACATCTGAGTGATGAAGACCCTGAGTTTGGACCTTCTTCCTGGCTCTCTGCAATCTGTCTGCAAGACACGCAATCTGCACAGCGACAGAGAGGGAGAGAGAGTGTGTGTGTGTGTGTGCGTGTGTGTGTGACAATGGTTGACCCTGCATGACTGTAGCCCCACCGAGCATCATCTGTTTTCAAGCTCACATACACACACACACATGCACACACACACACACACTTACGGCACGGGTGAGCCAAGACTCGTATGTCGTCGATGGCGATGAAACCTGGATGGCCCTGGACTGAAACTGCCTCAAATATCACCTGAGAAAGAATTGAGGAAAGAAAGAGAGAGAGGGGTTAAGTCACACTCCAAAAAAAACAGAGAAAACTATTTCTGCCACAAACGGCAACATACTGAAGCCCCTGCAAAGCTCATATGGAAACCCTGGAGGGGGGCTTCTCTCGCGCTCTGTCTCGCTCTCTCCAGTTTTTGCCCATCTCTTCATTCAATTCAAGCAGTTTAAAATATATAACATTCATGTAACATAACAAACTGTATATCATAAAGTATTACTCTATCTCTGTGTTAAGTTGTGTTTGTGCCACGGAAGAAAACACTAATCTCCTACAGACAAGATGCTTTATCTTTAAAGCATTATATCATATTGTATTAGAGTATTATTATATTATATGAAAATCATTGTATTATATTGTATTATATAATATTATTACATTATACAATTATATTGTTGATTTCCTTCTGCAGATGGACACAAAACAGCACACCACAAAACTCCGTCACAACCATAGACTATCTCAGGACACACACCATAGACTTTGTCATGACACACACACACAAACACACACACACACACGCGCTCTCCTCTGCTGTACTTGTCAGAATCCTCTACTTTCCTTGCTGTGACTCAGCCTGAATACCAAAGACGTGTGGGACAACTTCACTCCTCCTCTCTTTCAACACATAAATCCCCCTCCTCTCCAGGTGCGTTTTCAGCCTTCAGGCTCTGGATCAAAGTAGGGTCCGTGTCAGTTTTTTACAAACCAGAGTCTCTAGTTCACATCCGGACGAGTTTCATGATCAGTCGGCACCAATTTGCAATGAAACTTCATGATGTCAATGTATTATTATAATATTAAAATCTAGATGTTCTTTACCATCACATCCTGAACCCAATTTTTACTGAGTTCTCTCTATATTTTCTTTCTCTTAAATTGCTTTGATGTTTTAATTATTGTGATATCATTTACTGTGATGTATAGCATACAATACCAAATAACTTCAATCATGTTTATTTGAGACCACATGGCAGTTTGGGGCAGGTGAATAATAATTAATATGCTACTTTCCTGACAGAGTCACATTCAGCAAATTTAAAAAAATAGTAATTTAGTCAAATTCTTTTATTAAACCAGTATGACTACTGTATAACGTACAATTTTTGTCAAATTAAAGTACAACAAATAAAAGTTTTCCTCTGCATATTTTACCACAGAAAGTTTGAATTTCATGTTAGCTGCACAGACAATTAATCAATATTAGTATTCATGGAGCGCAAAGTGATGCGTCAGGATCACGGAGCTGAAGAAAACATAAGGTGACCGCATTTAAATGGGCGGCGCAGGCGTAGCGGCGTGGGTCTTTAGCAGCATGGGTCTTTAGCAGCGTGGGTCGTTAGCGAATCGAATTCACACCAGGTTTGCAGCGCAGTGTGTCTCCTGCTCATCCCCTTTTGCAGAAACACTGAAAAATGTATTCTCTAGTTGCAGCACAGGGGAGGCTATGAATTTGGTCTGGTCTTCTTCCACCACTGATAATAAAGGTGGTCACTGGACCCTTTTGGAAGTAATTCATGTCATATTTTTGTAATTAAATCCCTTTATTTTAGTCTTTTAAGAATAAAAAATCTTTTTTTTTGTTTTTTGAGAGAGAGACCTATGGGCTATGAAGCATCATAAGAACAATAAGCAAATAAACCCTCACACAGACAAACACTGGGAACTATTAGGACAATGTGTCACTAGTTTTTGTTTTACTTATTATTTGCAGGCTTTATCCTCATCTAACCCACAAGCACATGAACTCACAAAAATGAATATACAAGTGTTTGATATTTGATGTTGATTGTATGATAGATACAGATGGAACCACACAAACACACAGTCCTGGTCCTGAATGTTTCTCTCAATCCTTTTAACAGACAATGTGAAATGTGATAGGTGGCCAACCAACTGTATAGAAAAAAAAAAACATTCTCATACGGTTTGTCTTTGTGAAATGTGTAAAGTTTGATGTCTTCACATTTAATTCAAGATGTTGTTGAACATATTTTCTTTTTTTTCCTGTATTGTTTTTTCATATATATTATGTTTTTGTACGGTTGTCTATAAAGCGTGTATTATTATTTCTTGTTTATTTTGTGTTTTAGTTTCCCCCACATACTATGAAAAAAAATCCTGACTGTGTCTGAGTCCCCAGACCCCCCAATAAAACTAAACTGCATGTTTCAGTGTTCTTTTATTGAGGCCACTCTAAGGACACCTGTAATCATGCCAGCATCTTGAAATGCCACAACCTGAGAGGTGGGAGCGATTATTTCAGCAAAGGAGAAATGTTACTATCACACATTTGGACACATGTGTGAGCAATATTTGAGAGAAATGTTTATTTTGTGTATGCAGAAAAAGTTTGTGATCTTTGACTTCATCTCATAAAAAATGGGAGCAAAGTGTTATATTTTTGTTTAGTATATATGATGAACCTGTATACTTCTGTTTTTGCTCCTCTTAATTGAAGGTTACAGTTTTTTTTTGTTTTTATTCCGATATTTCGGAGTTTTTCTTGTACGATGTGAGGGCCTGAGCACAGGGGATGTCGTGTTGCTGCTGTGTACAAACTGTAAAGTCCCCTGTGAAATGAAAATTGATTTGACTTGACTTCAGTTTTAGTTTCTTTCTTTTTGTTTGTTCTTCTTAAAGTTAAAGGGGAGTTTTGTGGTATCAGAGGGTTTCCTGTCCTCTCCTGACATCTTTTTTTTTCATTATCTGGATTTTATACATTTTCATATGACTGTGATACAAATAAAATAGAAAAATAAATAATGCATCTAGTTGTTTAATGGAGCCTTGTAGTTCACCTAAACAACTTGTTCTTTAATGCTCTGCACTTTAATGACAATGTTTGTGTCCTTTAAAGAGACACAGAGTCATTTCTCTGTAGGTGGTGACTACTCATTAGGGAGCAAACACACATATGCGTTTAATTTACTACAAGTTACATCGTGCCTCAGATGTGTGTGAAACACAGCGGTGTATTGATTTCCTGAATACAGCTCAGTCATTAGGTGACACACAGTAAGACAACACAGCAGGACACGTCACTGCACCTTAAACACACTAATGCACACACAGAGTCATTAAACAGCACGGCTTCTGGTTTACAATATGAAAGGAAAACACATGGATAGAAGCACTGTCGTATCGCAGCAATAGTATATATATATATATATATATATATATATATATATATATATATATATATATATATGTGTGTGTGTGTGTGTTTGTGTATGTGTGTGTGTGTGGTACATGTAGTTATTTAAAAGCTCCATTAGCCTAAACACAACTATGTGGGGACTTTTTTAACATCAACATATAAAATCTTCACCACCTTTTTTTATTGTTAGATAAACCATCTGTAACTGTATTATTACTATATTACATTACACAGGAAATCAACACATTACTGAAATTTAACAACGTGAGTGAATTTTTTACAATTTAGCATAATCACATATGTTGTCATCTTCTAACACCGTGGTGGATTTATTTGACTTCACTTTGTTCGTCTTGAAATATCAAGTTTGTTCTTTCGACTTGAAAGTGCCTGGCCATAAAACCTCAGGTCCACAAAGAACCTAAAACTATTAATTTGCATGCAAAAACACGTTATCTCTAAAACTTCAGCTGCAACTAATGACTATTTTAATACTAAATTAATTTATACAACTAATCGGTTAATCAATTAGTTGTTCATAAAATGATGTAAAATGTTGATCAGTGTTTCCCAAAGCTGAAGATTCAACCTAAAAAAAACTTTTTTGGTCCAGACCAACAGTCTGTAACCCAGAGATCATCAGTTTATTATCATAGAATGAGTAATTTAATAGTTGGCAATAAATTGATTAATAGATTTATCAACTTATCATTGCAGTTCTATCTGTCATATTAACATCATTCAGACAAATCTGCATGCACACATCAACATACCAACATTCATCCAACACTCCTGAAAAATACTTCTGTACAATTAAAAGTCTGAATCACATTAATGAATGGTTAATCAATAGCCATTCATTTTATCCATGAGGGAGAATGAATGGAAGTGTGTGTGTGTGTGTGTGTGTGTGTGTGTGTGTGTTTTAAGCTCAGCTGGAAGCAAATTCAAATGTTTGTGTCTCTGATATTTCATTTCATGATGAAGACAGTGTCAGGCTCCTTCTGCACAGCAGCATCACTGATTGGGATCTACACTATTCCCACCGTTTCTAATGAATGTTATTAGAAACCAGACAATCAACATCATCAACAATCATTTAAACAATCAGTTAAACCTTCTGTACATAATGAATCCTGATTGTTCAGGTCTATAAATAAAAGTCAATATAATTTGAATTTGGGGGAGGGACTTTTAAAACGTGAAACAGCCCCAGAACTTTTAATATTTTTCTGTATAAGTTCAACACCACAACGATAATATTCTGTGTGTGTGTGTGTGTGTGTGTGTGTGTGTGTGTGTGTGTGTGCGTGTGTGTTACCTGGTATGAGTTGGGCCAGAATGTAGAAATGGCGAGTTCAGCCTTCACCCAGCCTTCAGTGACGGTGTCAGAGGCGTTCCACACCGGGTTCCCCTGTGCACCTCCGTTCACCTGCAGGACAACACGTTAAAACAGAGATTCAGACAATGGTTATTGTTATCAGTCACCTTCAGTCTCGTTCTCTAAAACCAAAAACACAGGTTAGAAATCTAGGGCTGCTAATGGACTCAGACCTGAACTTTCACAGCCACATAAAGTCAACAATATCAACAGCCTTTTACCATCTAAAAAACATTGCCAAAATCAAAAATATAGTGTCTAAACCAGACTTGGAGAGACTGATCCATGCATTTGTCTCCAGCAGGTTAGACTACTGCAATGGCCTGCTCACTGGTCTCTCTAAACGAGCTGTTAAACAACTACAGAACATTCAGAACGCTGCAGCTCGAGTCCTGACTAGAACCAGAAAATATGACCATATTAGTCCAGTGCTCATGTCTCTGCACTGGCTTCCTGTCACTCAGAGAATAGACTTTAAAACAGCTTTACTTGTGTACAAGTCTCTTCATGGTCTAGCACCAAAATACATCTATGACATGTTAGAGCCATACGAGCCATCTAGGACCCTGAGAACCTCAGGGACTGGTCTCCTGCAGGTGCCCAGAGTCAGGACTAAACATGGTGAAGCTACATTCCAGTTTTCTGCAGCTAAAATCTGGAACAGTCTTCCAGAGAATGTGAGACAGGCCTCAACGCTGACAATGTTTAAGACCAGGCTGAAAACAGTTCTGTTTAACCGTGCATATGAAAACTGAAAGTATCTTATCTACACTCTTCACTCTTTTTTTAAATTAATGATGAATTCTATGTTTTATGATTTTCCTTTTGTGATTTTTTCTGTATGTTTTGCTCTCCTTTTGTGATTTTGTGTAACTGTAAAGCACTTTGAATTGCCCTGTGTATGAATTGTGCTCTACAAATAAACTTGCCTTGCCTTATTGAACCCTTAAGTCTGTGGACCTGGTGTGTATTGCAACATCCTCATTGTGTATATTATGTGCACTTGTTGTATTATGTGTAGTGATATAATAAAATTCTGCTACTTCTACTCTACTTCTATTTCTCACAAAAGAGTATAAGGGCTACATCATACACACATCATTTGTCTAATAACGTTTTAATGATTTGTTTTTTCATTTTTTTATTATGAGAATAAAGTCGTAATATTATGAGACCATGATCATCACATCACAAGAATAAAGAATTACTATTTCTAGATAAAAGTAGCTTTCAATGAAAAAGGTTTTGATAGATGAAGACTTTTTTCCTATTTTTATTTGCATTGATTCATTTTTCTATACCCGTTTAATCCTCACTAGAGTCGCAGGAGTCTGCTGGATCCAATCCCAGCCTTAGAGGTAGAAACACCTCAGATAGGCCAGGGTTAGTTATTTATCCATTTACAAGCAGGCAACTGAACAGTAGCATTTGCCTTCCAGTATATGTAGATGCAACTTCCAAAAAGTGTATTCACTTTATCCATCCTTCTATAAAGCAAGGAATGTCTGTGTGTCTGTGGCTTGCGTATCTCTCTGACTGTCAAATCAACCTTATTTTTTGGATATATTTTGCAAATGGCAAGATGTTTTGCATCGTATATATATATATATATATATATATATATATATATATATATATATATATATATATATAAATATATATATATATATATATATATATATATATATATAGTTTATATAACCTAAAACGCCATAGACTTCCAATCCCAATCCCTATCCCGCTATGCTTTCTTCACAGTGTAAAGCCCCATATCATGCCACCACACGCTAAGCTAAGACGTTAGCTGATTCAGATGCTACTCTTCTGCAGAGAAGAACCACATGGCACAGTATACTTCCTGTGGCCACTGCACTAATGTCATCAACAAAACAATTTTTAAAGCAACAAAGTTTGAAAATCAAATATTAAAAAAAAATGAACATCTCCAACATAGTATTTGCTGTTTTATTTAGTTTATTATTATAATATTATATATTACCTCCTAATCTGCATATGTATCCATTGATTTATGAGCCTGCTTGGATGAGCCTGCTTCTATATTTAATTTACACAAACACACACATACATAAACAAAAACTTCTTTTGCATTCAGCTCGCTACACCTGACGCAGCCTAATCCCCACTAAAGGGAAATAGATTTGGTCTTTTTGTGCCTGTCAGTCAACACACACACACACACACACACACACACAGCCCTCAGGTTAACTACATCACTTTGACAGGGAACAGAGGTGTGTTTGTTTGTTTACCTGTTCAGTCTATCACCCACTTCCTCTGTCAATCCTTCTTTATCTGTCAGTTGCTCACACACACACACACACACACACACACCTTGATATAGACGTTGAGTGTGCCTGGGCTGGCGCCGTCTCTGCTGGAGAGCGAGTAGAGGAAGTCGATGCAGTGGGTGTCGTTCTCCTTCAGCGTGGGCATGTAGAGGTGAGCTTTCTGCCCCGAGGCCCGACCCGACGCATTCACCACCATGAAGGAGCCTGGGGAGCGAGAAATCAGACCACGCATGTCAATGGAGAAACCGTTTGTGTTTATGCTTTCTTATTGTCTGTACGTTTTGCCCCTGTTTTCCAATTAAACCTCGTCAGCAGATGGAAAAAACTGATGAATGTTTCTCTGTTCTCTGCAGCGGATCAAAAGTTCAAACCATTTCCTGTCCTATCATTTCTCTTGCAGTACAGATAATTGTCTTTCTTATTAGAAAATGTTTCTCTGGCAGGCCTCTCGTGGACATAAAGGTAGTTACACTCATTTTTCAAGTACTGTGGCTGTTCCACTGACGCTTGATGGAGCAGAAAAAAAAAGAGTAAAAGCTACTCAAGCTCTTTAATTCAGCGGAGCCATATATCAATGTCTTAATGTGTCCATGCCCTGAAGGTTCTGAACCATGACGTAAAACACATTTTCTCTGTCGACTGGTGGTTTAAGTATGTTTTAGTCTCTGCTTTATGGCACAGGATGGAGCATTTATGGGTTGTCCATTTGGATTACTGCCATCAGTCGGACTGAGAGGTAGAAGTTACTGGGGGGACTATTTGGCAGGAGGGAGTGAGAAGAGAAGTAGTGAATCAAGCAGGTGTGACTGTGGTTCCAACACTATATTTCTGTGTGTGTGAGTGTTCACTCTGTCGTAGAAGCTGCAAACTTTTACTCGACTAATGTAGACTGAAAGAAAAGCTGAGGCTGGACTGCAGGATCTGAAGCTAATGTTAGAAACTGTATATTTAACATGTTTAACTTGATGAAACCAATAGAAATCAACAAATGTCTCATTACTTTGGACCAAACAGCTCGCTATTGCCTTAATATTGTAGGGATACATTTTGCTGCTTTCAACACATACTTATGTATTTAGACAATGATCAGATCTTCCTTTTTTTAATAGTAGCTTGGGCATGGCACAATAAGGTGTATCCTTTTTTGTGGAATTTTTTGGTGGATATTCATAACATTATTATAATCATTAACATTTCTGGTGTGTTGTGGTGGTGTATGGGTCAGGCACTTGCCACATAAAGCCTTTTTTTCTTAAGCAGCCCACCCCAGGAGTCTGGAGTGATCCTTTGCCGCATGTCTCCCCCTCTCTCTCCTATTACTTCCTGGCTATTGTATCTATGCTACAAATACATCTTAAAAAATGGTTCTTCCTGCACATCTCTCAGAGAGCACACACTGAGACACTAGCCAGTTTAGTTTCTAATTTACCCCTCACGCTAACACAGTCTACAGTGGGCCGCAGCTGCACTGGATTAGGGCCTAAACTCATCTATTTATAAACATATGAAACAGTTACATGTCTAGATTCTTACACTGTACAGTAAGAGATTGATCAAAAATCTTGTTCTACGATATAATATCAAAAATATATATAGTTTGAAAGCAGCACATAAAATGTAGCCCTTTTTCATTCAGCATGCATTTATGAAATGCAGCTTTAATATGAATAATATATATATATATATATATATATATATATATATATATATATATATATATATATATATATATATATATATACCATAAGCAGAGTACAAACTCTGCTGCTGCTGCTGCTGTTCTGGACGTGTTATTGACTCACATTCATTTCCTTTAACCTCGATATGACCTTAAACATATTATCCCATCAATAATCATTTCTCACACACACACACACACACACAAACATGCATTCAACTTATTTAGTGTGTGTGTGTGCGTGTGTATGTGCATGTGTGTGTTATGTTGGGATATAATAAGAAACAGTCGCAGACTTCATTTAAAACCTTAAACTGCATTGAATTATTTTACCACAATCTTGCATTTTATCCATCAGCAACAAATCCATAGCAATACTGTGCGTGTGTGTGTGTGTGTGTGTTTATATTGTTGAAGCTATATTACCGCGGGGTTGCCTGGGAGATGAATAGTGTGTGTTATTACTGAAGTAAAAAGATGGTTTATGTGTGTGTGCAGGCTGTGTGTGTGTTTGTGTGTGTGTAGCAAAGTAATCTAACCTGGGTCTCTAACCAGGTCTTTCCACAGTGAGCTGGCCCTGATTACATTTCTTATTCACACCTGCATGCTCATGAACGCGTGCCCAAACATGAACACACCCACCTTCACCACCCACTTTGAAATGAAATGAAACTAAAAGGGTTTGTTCATTTAAAATTGTCTTTTAAATGAATAAGATCTTGTATGAACTAGACAAAAGTGTGATGTTTGTTACCCAGAGAATGTCTCACCATGGCAACCGTCTCTGTCGGTTGTAGAGGTGCTACAGTGCACAAACACACACACACACACGTGCACACACGCACACACTGAACTGAATACTGAACATGAAACTCCACACGTGTAGGATACGTGTCTCACGCATTGTCTAATGTGGTAAATAAGAAAGATTCATTTTAATACAAAGAGATTTCATTCAGTCTCACACAGTAACACGTGCACACTGTGCTTATTTCACACCTTGTTTCCCAGCTATGAGGTCAGAGAAGAGCATTCTGTTAACATGGCAATAACTGATGAATCTGTCTACCATGCCGACACACACACACACACACATACACACATACATCAAAATAAATGGGTCAACTCACTGCAATAATCATTCCAGCATCACACCTGAGCTGCTATTTTGACAAAAACAGTTGAGTATGTGAGAATTTTGTTTGCATGAAAAGTCAGCAGATGTTTCAGTGTGTCTTTCATGTTGTGTGTGTGTGTGTGTGTGTGTGTGTGCATGCAATGTTTGGTTGTGTGTTTTAGCGAATCCAGCAAGATGTTCTTTGGTGTGAGGTGACAGAGTTCTGATGCATTCTTCATGTGAAGAAATATTTTAAAAAACAACGTTGTTGATGAAGGCCATTGAGCTGCAACACGTAGGTGCCTTTTTATCTTTGCAATTCATTAGCCACTAATTAGAATTTCCAATGTAAAGACTACCTTGGATGTTTTGTTCTCTGTCTTTCATTGGTATATTGAGTTGAGGTGTTTCCATGAACTGAAGAGAGTGGGATAAATGTACCATAACGTCACACTTCACACATTCACATCCAACAACACAATTAAGAGAGAGTGTGTATATGTGTGTGTGTGTGTGTGTGTGCACGTGTGACAGAAAGAGAGAGAGAAACTTTAGAAAACCTCCTTAACAACAGTTCTCAGATCAATCAAAGGTAGTTGTAGATGTAGACGTAGTTACACAGATCAATAATAATAAATATTAAAATACTGAAACTCATGTTCAGCTCATATATGCACAGACTGAACACATAAGCAAGCTCTAACACACAAATGTTTACGACATGGTAGAGTCTTGTTATGCTCTACTAAGTAAACTGTATTTTAATAAATTGAGAATTTATTTTTAATGAAATATGTTATTGTTGCTGCTGCACTTTGTACAAATTAGTTGCAACTATCTTTAGATGAAGAAAAGAATCACTATCTGTTAGAAACTCTTTTCATCACCCTTTCATCACAGTGATGGAAGCTTTATCTTCTTTTGTTCTAGATAGAACAACAAACCTGAAACAATGGTTCACAACAAATAAAGGTCGTCTCATTGTTAACAAAGACTGAACATGAATGAGCTGCAGAGTTATTGATATTGAAATGTTTAATGTAGAACATTCAAAATTACACATATTTCATGTGTTCTGATGGTTCTGGTTGTATTTTGTGAGCTTTTACCTGATATGAAGATGGAATTCCAGTGTTCCTGTGCACTACAGACAAGGTCATTTTAGAGTGTGTGGAAATGTGATAAAGGTGGGTGTAGGAGGAAAATGGAGTAATGGCATCCGTTTACAGGGGCAGAAACCTGCTGAGAAGGAGCTGATAGTTCAAAAGGTTTTACACTTAAGATAGTTTGGGGATGTGTCATTTTTATTCTTTTATTGTATATATATATACATATATATATATATATATATATATATATATATATATATATATATATATATTCTTTCTTTCTTCTCTTTCTTTAAATAAATATTGTACTGTTAGTTACCTGATTAAATGCCTTATGCTGCACATTAAAGTGAAACACCTCATTAAGATTCACATTTAGAAAGAACTTAACATAAGGCATCATTAAACGTAAATATACATAATTATATTTGAATATATACATATATATAGATGGACGTATAGATATAGCTATGCCTATAGATAAATGTAAGTTGTGATGATTTGATGAGATGAGAAGAAGGGAAAGGTGAGAAGAGTGAATAAAGGAAGGACAGAGGGAGCAAGAGAAGGACAGAGGAAATGAAGAAATGAGGATACAGAGGCTTCATCTGTGGGGCAGATGTGAAGCTGGAGGATAAAATACGCTGTTGTTGGATAAAATGTCTTATCATCATCATCATCATCAGAAGAGGCATGGAAAGAGAGAATCACATCTCTCAGACACACACACAAGCATACACACACTCAAACACACACTCAGGTCCTCGGCCCATTTCACACATTTAGTTCATCTAATTCCCCCTAAGGTCTCTCTCTTTCTCTCTCTCATACACACACACACACACACAAACACACACAGACACACACACACACACACACACAAACCCATATGTTTTTGTGTCCTGAATGGGTAATGACCCTGACAACAGATGTGTGTGTGAACCCTGGTATATAAACTGTTGTATATGTACACACACACACACACATTTTCCTTCACACCCTGTTGATGGGAATTCATTTGTTTTTTTTACCAACACTTTTTCACCTCCGTCTCTGCCTGTCTGCCTGTCTGTCTGTCTATCTCACTGTCTACCTGTCTATCTACCTGTCTGCCTGTCGACCTGTCCTTGATAAAAAAAATAAATAAATAAATAATTAAATAAAATTAAACCACGAGCAGATGATTACAACTCGGTAATGATCCAGAAGAAATCAAGTGCTGTGTCCTAAATCACACACTTCCCTCACTCTTTCAGGACACTTCTTTGCGATGACTCCAATTCAGGCACTGGCTTGTGCAGTGTGCAAGGAGGCAAGGAGCATTAACCTCCACTATCTTCTGCTACATAGGTACAGAGGTTCCATGCATCGCAAAGATGGCGGCTGTTGCTTGAATACGCTGAGCTATGTGCGTAAAATATAGCACTAGTTTCTAAATTACTTAGAGTTTTTTATAGCTTAGCTGTATGCTTGGCGGAAGGCAGTGCTCTCAGAGTTCTTTTCTAGTTTTTATTACTATTACTAATACTATATTTAGCATTTGCTTTTAATCCATTTCACTGATTTCCTCAAATCTCAATGACTTTAAATGGTTTCCTCTCCTTTATCTTTAGATGCTCTCTTCTGTTCAAACTGTTCAAATTCAATGCTTTATGCTTTTGACTAAAACCATTTTCCTACTCCATTTCATTTTAAATGTTTTATTCTTTCTATCCTGTTTTCCTTTTACCAGTCCCTTCATGTGTCTTATAGCATCTCAGTGATTTGAGAAGTGCTGGTCATGATTGAAGCAGCATTATCAGGGTGAAGGGTCCAACCATGACTTATCTTGTATTTGTTGTCTTCTACCAGTCCATCCCTTATTAAAATCTATTCATAATCACCTCTCTTGCTCTTGTCATTTGTCTGCCCCTTCTCACCTTCCTCTTGATCAGTCTGTCTCAGCACCTTGTAAACACAGACACTTCACCATTAGACTGCAATTTACTTTGAATATGAACCCAAAGAAAAAAGCTTTTAAAAACATCAAAATCTAATTCATTTAGCCCTGTTACAGCAAATGGAGCAGCTGACTGAATGTGTGTGTGTGTGTGTGTGTGTGTGTGTCTGCCTGGGGAATTTTGTCACTATTCACAAACCTCGTAAATAGCTTCCATAATGCTTTTACACAGGTTTGCATTACGGTTGGCTGACTCTCTTCATTTGTACATAACACAAAAGCCAAATGTTGACACTCCGCCAGTAACTGGAGCCAACAGGAAACTTCAGGGAGTCACAAAATCACAGCGATAAAGATGCTGGCAAACACACTGAGGTCAGTGCAGACTCCAGAGGAAAACCTGCTGAAAGTCAACAGTTCTTCATACATGCATCTTTTTACTATGGATGCAACTTCTTAAATGATCAAATAATCAATTGATTACAGAAATGATTAATTAATTAGTTCCCAAAGCTGAAGACAGACCCTTTAATATCATTTTTTTGTCAAACAGTCTTTACGATGATAGCAAACTGAAACTAGTACATTAATAACCAACCATTTTTTAAGCCATTTGAGTCATTTTTAAGAAAGAAATGTCTAAATTCTTTGGTTCCAGCTTCTCAAAATCTGTTTATTTTCTTGTCCAGTCCAACTGCCCACAACCACAGGTCATCAGTTTTTTTTTCTATTATACAAGACTCAAGCAGCAATGGTTAGTTATACTATGGATTATGTCACAGCTTCAGCTGTGACTCTGAGTTTTGTGTTTTTCCCTGGCTGTCTCTCCTCGGTGTTTGCCCCACCCTTTCTGTTTCCAGGTAGAGGCGGGGCACAGTGTAGAACACCTCACCAATTCAACCTTGTTACCCACAGCACCTAAACACCAGCTCTTCTTCCACTCATCACCAGAAAGTTCCTCCTTCTATGTTAGTAATTTACCAATGCTGTGGTGCCGTGCCAGAATCTTCCCCATAACCGTTTCCTGTTACCTCTGCACCAGTGTGCCAGCTCCAACGGACCCAGCCTTGCCTCTGTCACTTTCAGCATTCCTGTTTTCCCCTGTTCCTCTTGCATACCCGTCTGTACCGGACCTGGGTGTCTGTCTCCTGTTGTCTCCTCCCTGCCCTGCTGCCCTCTCAGATCCTGCCTCATCGCTCCCTGCCAGCTCCCGCTTTCACTTGCTTTAGACCAATGAAGACTTTATTTTTCCACCCACTTCTGCCTCTGTCTCCCTGTCTGCTCTGGGGTTCAGACCACGGCCTGTGACAGAGTAGTTCGCAGCAACTTACATTAATTGCCATCTATTTTGAGAAGGAAAGGTTAAAATTCTGTGGTTTAATCTTCATCTTTGAGGAAAAAGTGAAGTTTTACACCATTTTATGAACTAAACAGTTAAGTTTTAGTAATCAATGGATTAATCGACTATCCTTCTATCAGTAAGGCATTATTGAATTTAGTCTCTATGCTATGATACATGTTAAAACTATGGGAAATGGGGTAGATGTTAATACTGAAACTATTCCTTTAAGAGGAACATGGCTGTCACCACCACGTCTCGAACGTTGATATTGAGTGTATCTGTGGTTTCGAATTATAAACTTTTCATGTAAGCGTTTGCATAAAATGATCCAAAAAACAACTGGAGACGCCTAACACTGCAATATAATTAGCGTGATGTCTCTGTCTCACTCTGAGGACGTTAAATCTCAGCAGCCTGAAAAAAACAACTGTCTCCCTACATGAGTTCCATGACAAACTTTTGACAAAACAATGGCGTCTTGATGTTCATACTTGAAAGCGGTTTGTGCAACAAAGCAGGAAGAAGCGGACTAAATCGCTCTTTAATAGATCAATTACATCCCCAGATTTGATGTTGAAACACGACGTTGATGCAAGACGTTCACAGGGTCTGATGTGCTCAAATGGCTCTCTGGGGGTCTCTGCTCAAAGCTGCTGCTTTTCGGCTGTGTAGCTCATAAATCTCTCTTTCATTCTCCTTATCGGCTGTTTTGTGTGTGTCGTCTTCTGGATTAAGACGTCCTCTGAGTGCCGAGTGAGGATCTCTTTCAGTTATTTTAGCATCTGAGAATTTGGTTTACATTTGTATTTCTAACATGTTTTTGAAGTCCAGCGACAACCGATGGCGTTGTGTGTCCACACGTGGCCTGGAAACGTCGATCATGCGGTAGCCGAGCTTGTTTTTGCACTTTGTCTTTCTGTTGTGTCGAGTTTTCTTACAGCAACTCATCATGTGTGTTCCAGTGTGGAAATGAATGTTCAAGCATTGTTGTTGCGTTGTCTGGATTAATTGTCCAAAGCGATAAGATGCTGCAGGACAGTTTACTGTGTACTGCAGCACTTTGAGTACTGAGGCTCTTCATTTTCACATGCATATTTTAATAATTTACACAAATTAATATACTTTAATATCCTAAATTGTCTCTTTTCTTTTTTGTGCAATATATGTGTGAAAAGATCCAAATATTGTGATGCAGTACCTACTCCTATAAATTGATAAAATAAAATGCTCACATGTATTTAATGATTAAAACATATAATATACTGTATAACACAGTCTATGTAATAGGTAATTGCTGATAATACTTCCATATTTTAGTTATCTTTTCAGCTCAGGAAAATATTTTTGAAGCATTTTGGACCACATTTTTTGTGATTAAAGTATCTGAATGCTTTGTCCACCACTGTAAAAAACAGCAACAACTTGTGAATGAGCGCTTTTATCCAGGAGCAGCAGAACCAAATGATGTCAAGTAGAAGTAGGATATATCTCCAGAGGACTCGTGCTGCACCATTTTCTTCAGGAGCCCTTTATTTGTACTCAATATATGTAAAATATGTGTCTTTTCATGTGGAAAAGAAGAAGTGTTCACAGTGGCCTTGTGCTGGTGTGTGAGAGCAGCACTGTCAGTCTCCTACCTCTGAACACATTCTCCTTAAAAATCACTTGACCTGTTTTACTGTTTTTTATTATATCAAGCTAAGTTTATTTGTAGCACGGTATCAAACACAATGTGGGCTTTACAGGCTCGTAACGTCAGTGATTCAGTGCTCTAAACACAAAGGAGGGAAAAAAACACAATAGAACAGGCTCACAGAGACATGTTATGGACCTTTATGATGGAGTGAAGCCGCTCAGAGGCCAGAAACAAACTGCTCGGACTGGAAATGTCTCTGATGAGTCCAGAGGATCATTAAGGATGAAAAATGGACCTGGAGAGAAATGTCGGAAGCACCACATCCTTCATGTTTAGAGCTGCTTCAGACTGAACCACCTGCCACCAAATATTCAAATCATCTCTCTCTCTTTGTTTATTGTTCAAAGTTAAACTGTGACAGTCAAATATTATGTACATTCATGTTTTTACTGTACAGATACATCTCAAATAATTGTCATACAAACTACTTTCCTGCTGGACAGATCATTTTAATCAATAATCGTTGGTCATACTGTGGCCATCTTAAGGTTTGGCTAATGCATTATTTATGTATCTATTTTTACTACCCATAAATTGTTAGTTTTTACTTGTATTATTTATCTATTTGTATAATTAGTTTATTCTTTATATGTCTGTGTGTGTTTTTAGTACTTGTTTTGTTGTTTTATTACTGTTTCTAAGATTTCACAACCAAAAAAAAAATTGTTGTGGTTACTGAAATGAATAAACATATTAAATGGATGACATGTGCACAGGGGTTATTGATATGCAGCCAGAATTCCTCCCTCAATTAGATTAAATAAAAAGAAATAATTAGGAATTTGTACAAATTCCATAAGTGTTGGAAACTTTTTAAATAATTTAGTAGACAATTCAACAAAATGGGTTAGAAAAGTCTTCAGTCAGACACACACACACACACACACGCCCATCTGTATTCCAAGTGTGAAGCTGTTCATTGAGTTTCCTGCTGTTAAATAAGGACTGAATGGATGGCGTGACACACACCTGTGCTCCTGCAGGCCATTGTGAAGCTGCTAATCCCCTACTAATAAGGTGGTAAAGACAGGAAGATTGGCATTATTGATCAAGCCCTTAGGGGAAAACTTTCTGTTTCCTCATAGATAGGTAATCAATAAAAACCCCATAAGTGACACACACACACACAAACACACACACACACACACACATACACAGCTAGAGTTACGCAGACCCACACAGTAAATCCCTTTTCCATATTTGACCCATGGGAACTCTAAATCCCAAAAGCCCCTGCTGCAAGGGTCATGAGCGGTTTGACCTATAGGAGATCGAAGCCTGAGCATGTGACCACTAACACTAGAGACAATGGATGGGAGGTCTTCTTTATTTTACCCCCAGGTGTGTCATCCATCAATGCCTGTGTGTGTGTGTGTGTGTGTGTGTGTGTGTGTGTGTGTGTGTGTGTGTGTGTGTCTCAGAAACAGTGCACAGCTAGAAAAGTGTGTCACTAATGAATCCATAAATAAGAAAAAATAGAGGAAAGAAAAAAAAAGAATAAGAATGCGTAGAAAATAGAGAAAAGAACTAAAACTTTGAAAATAGTTGAAATTTAAAGAGCAGACGGAGAGCAAAGTGGGTGGAAATGAAAACCATCAAAAGAATGAAGGAGAAAGTGAGTGGTAAGAGGTGAAGAAAATGGGAACCATCTATTCTTGTTAAACCACTGAAGCTTTTGTATTTTTTTTTCAGTCCTCTGTGTGCAGCACTTCTATCCACATACACATAGACGGGAGCCTTATCGTTTTAAGCTGCAGAACTTTTAACACATTTAACTCAAGAAAGGCCACACCTGATCCGCTGTTTCTGCCTCAGACTTTACAAAGCCGTTGGCTTTTTGTCATTTCCCATTTCCTGTTGTTTTTGTGTTGTAACTGTGACTACAATTGTTATTAACGGCGCCAGATTTACATTCACTGATGCAGTTTTCCTGAATGTCACCATCAAAAAATAGATCTGCTATTTGTTGAAACTTTACAGATTACAAATAATTCTCACATAGAATGAGCTACTATTAATATAAGCTTAAACTTTATTTCTCAGTCATTTTGAGGATGAAAACTGATAACTGAAAACTTTTCATGATATTCATATTACATAAAATGCACCAGATATACCTGTGTGTGTGCGTGTGTGTGTGTGTACTCAGTTTTGAACTCATACATGTTTTTGTGCTGCTTTTGACAGTATATATATATATATATATATATATATATATAGTATGTGTACGTTCCTGTGTGTGTGGGTGGCATGCAAGCCTCTGTTGGTGTGTGTGTGTGTGTGTGTGTGTGTGTGTGTGTGTGTGTGTGTGTGTGTGTGTGTGTGTGTGTGTGTGTGTTAAGACTCTGTGATCGATGACTCACGGGCAGTGTAAAGTGAATGTAAGAAATGGTAATAAAGTTTAATATTGTTCCGTGCAATGCAGATTTATGACACAGTGAATTAAACATCCATTTCTCATTGGGACATTGATTTACAAACACACACACACACACATGCACACAGACTTAAGTACAAGCATACCTACACACTGATCCACGTGCTGAAATACAAAAGGTACTGACGAGGAAACCCGGCGGCACATTAGCAACTTGTGCATACATGCAAAGAAACACATATCACACATAAATTGATGCACAAAGGCACAGAATCCAGCACACACAGTAAAGAAAGGGCACCCACCTCTGAGCTACACACACACACACACACACACACACACACACACACACACCTATTTGGTTTCTATATATCACTGGCTTTACGATTGCTCTCCAGTATTCCCTGATCTCTTCCCTGTAGCACTGAACCTGTGGGTAATTGGCTTTTTAATGACTTCTGCATTTCCACACATTTCCCATCTTGGTTATTTGCCGTCTCAAGCCTCATTTAAGGAGTCACGCTGAGGAAGACAGGGAAGGAGCAGGAGGAGCGGGAGGAGGAGGAGGAGCAGGAGGAGGAGGGGGCAGACGAGTAAGAAAATAAACTAAAGAAAAAAGAGCAAAAAAAAGGACAAATAACTCACACACTTATACACATTAATAGTAGACCGGGTCTCCATGTTTGCTCATATATCGAATTACAAAAGGCGAAAGCACAAATTTCACTCGCTCTGAGTGGAAAATGTTCTGGAAATATACAATAAACTACAACGTAAAAGCATTCAAAGAATAAATAATGATGTAGAGGGCGTGATCGGACTGATAAACGAGGCCATTTTTGTAAAACCACCTAAAGAAATGTTGCTGTCTGGAGATTGTCTGTCTACTATGACCTTCTGAAATGTCACGGCTGCTATGTGTCATATATAAGGCCGTATTATGACTATTATCGAGAGCATTTGGAGGTTCCAGAGTGCATTACTTCTCTTTTTTATGTCCTGATAAGTCCATATTATTTCTTTGAAAACCTCTCATCCGAAAAAGATCCAAAAGATTGTTTTGTGTGATTTACGTTTGTAATGTATTTACTGCTGATAGTCAGTGTTCAGCCAGAGTCCAAACATCCTCCTGTGATGAAGTGTTGCTTCCACAGCGTAATTGTTCACTATGCACAGTGATTACATTATTGAATGTGCAGAGATGCATCATGTTCGTCTATTGAATAATTAATGTCTTTAACAAATTTGCATAGACAATGTACGTATGTGTGATACCGAGCTTTGTTTCGATCTTCAGTGTTGTAGAATATTTTTGTTTTTGTGTGTGGAGTTAAATGCAACTGAAAGTGTTTGATCTTTTGGAAATGTTGCTTCACATTTCTGTTTCTGATAAATGGCGAGAAAGTCTCACAGTGACAGCAAGAGAGAAAGAGAAAAGTGCTTTGAAGTGTGTCAGTAATCGACAGACTGACTCAAACTAAAAACAAGTTTTTAAAGGGGAATTTCTGCAGAATTACTCAACCGGGACACTATTTTTCTCTGACTCTGAGAGTCTATTAGATGATCTGGGAAAACATTTCTCACTTTTCTCCAGAATTGAGTAAGAAGCACCTGCTGCCGCAGGAAAATGGAGGTGGCTGTGTGTGTTTCTCCCACTGTCTTCGGCTTCTATATACTGTGTTTGTCACATATGTCAGGACAGATTGTTATGGACAATATGAAGCTGTTTGAGGCAGGCATTCAACTCTGAAGGGGTTTCATTTTTTATACTTTTGGATTCTCCTCTTCACCTTCACGTCTCAACATGGCAAACAAGAACAACACAAACTCTGCAGCTGCTCTTGAGTCCGAAAGAGTAAAAATATTGTGCTTATAGTGGACAAACGGCGGGGAAATGGTGCCATTTCTATAGTGCATTGCTGCGGAAAGTAGTAGTGCTGCAACTTATGACTATTTTTACTGATCTAAAGAAACCAGAAGAAATATCAAAATCACCACAGAATTTAGACATTTTTTTTTTTATTAAAAATGACTCAAATCTATTATTCATCCTGTATTGTTTTAGTGTAAAGGGCCCGTCAAGTTAGGAAAATAGGATAGAGATTGAAAAATTGAAATTCCCCTTTAAAGGTTGCAGACTTTACCAACAGGATATATTTGTGGTTTTAACTTGTTTAACTTATATCCGTGAATAAGGCTCAGTTTCTCAATACAGGCTGTGTGCATTACACTGTGGAACATGGAAAATCATTTATATAGACCTTCTCCTAATCAATATTAAAATCTCTATAATATAAAAACTTGAATCATAGTTAATTGTGATTAGTAGTTAATAATTCCAGTATCCTGTCAGTGTTTGAAGCTTCATCCATGCACAGCATAGATTCTATTAGTGTGGAGAAATCATATGACAAGAATAAATAATGCCTTTCTATAATTATCCATGACGTCCTCATTTAACCCTAATATCCTCTCGTATATAAATGCAGTAATGTTTTCTCCCACGCTGTCCATTATACAGACACGTCCATCTCCCTCAGTGCTGCAGATGTTTTAAACCTGCCATGAAAATTTTATATTCTTCATCACCGTCAACACAGGAGTCCTGACAGACTTAAGATGTAATATTCCTCCCAAGTTTACCGCCTTCACGGATTGCCTCGTACACACCAATAAACAATAATATGTCTCCGTGCGAGAGTTTATGCATTCAATCCCATGACTGTAAATGCCACTTTCACGCTTGCCTACTCATATTTGCTCACGCTCATGTCCAGGTGCCCTTTAGTCAGCCTGTGCTTGTGTCTATATCTTCCTATGAATACAATTTGGTGCCCTGTGTGTTGTTGATGGGATTTTTGTATAATGTATTCATTACCTTCCGCCATGCATCGTCACACGTGTTGAGTTATTTCTGAAGCCTTTCGGCCTTTGTGAAATACTGAATTTCACAAAGCTAAATCATCTGATGGCATCTGGAGTTGAAAAGCACCTTTGATTGAACAATCTGTGGATTAGAAAGCCAATTGTGTCCCATAACAGAGTGTCAACACTGTTATTTCTGCATTACTCCTTGGCAAGTACTAATTATAGCACTTACTTAATGGGATGATCGAACAATTCTTCATTAAAAATTTTTTTAAAAAGTTTGTGAAATGAACGTAAACCATTGAAATACAGCTCTGGCTCTGTAACTCCACTAAACGTGGAAACGTGGCATATTTTGCAACTAGAAATGGGTTTTATTTCAGACATTTATTCAACAGACTCTTTGTTATTCCAAACATGCCTCAAATAAATCCTGTTTCAATTATTGTAGCTCAACTAGTGAACTGAAACACATTAAAGGTATAAAGGTATCATATAAATGTATTAAAGATATATTACAGGTATAAAAGTATATTATAATTGTACGATACTTTTATTATTATAAAGGTAAAATATTAGGGGTACACCAAAATGAAATTTGTGGCCAAAGATGAAAAAAATGAAAAATGATGAATAATGAACACGAAAAGCTGTTGTTAAGTTCTTCAATCCTTTCTTTAAATTTGAAAAGCGAAGGACCTGGCAAGAATTATATTTTTTAACCTGCAGCTATGTTCTAAAGTACAGATACACCTCAAAATAACTCCACACAATGCTACAGAAAAGCTGAAAAAAGTAGAAGATACAGACAGAGGGCAGCATATAGACACTTCACTCTGACTGAATTACTACTGGATGATTTTATGTACTCTATACATATAGTGAAATTTTCTTTATTATGTTGTTTTAAAACAAAGAGGGAGGTCAGAGAAGAAGAATGACAGAAATCACCCTCAGCCGACAGTAACTAAGTGTTTCCACTTTTCCTCTTTGTACACGGCAGGAGACACGGACACATCTTTTCCTTTAAGAGCTTACTTCCATCCGCCTGAAGGGGAAAACCACTCAGGGAATATTACGTCTATTTTTATAACCCGGCATCATCATATCTTTCTGTAAGGGCACACACACACACACACATCAGTGTGTATAGCTCAGAGGCACATTCCCACTCCGGCTCAGTAATAAGTGGCACACAGCTGGATGTGGGGAATATAATCTACCCACTACCTGCAAATGAAGAAAAAAACATCAAGGCTCAGATTAGATGGGAAATGAAACAGAGGCTGATGATGTCTTTATGATTCACTCTCTTCTCATTTTCGTTTTCTAGGTTGTCTGCCATTTTCAGACATTATTGCCTTTCTTTGAGTGTTTATGTTGGTCTCTCTCCCCCATACTGTATATATACACTCTCACACACACACCCACACACACACACACAATATATATATACACAAAGGCCTGATGGGAGCTGTTACTGTTGTGATCCAAAGCTTTTATGTGGTGGATTGGACTTAAAAAGACAGACAGACGGACAGACAGGCAGAGATAGATAGAGAGATAGATAGAGGGATAGACAGACAGACAGGCAGACAGACAGACAGACAGACAGACAGACGGACAGACAGGCAGACAGACAGACAGACAGACAGACAGACAGACAGACAGACAGACAGACAGACAGACAGACAGACAGACAGACAGACAGATAGATAGATAGATAGATAGATAGATAGATAGATAGATAGATAGATAGATAGATAGATAGATAGATAGATAGATAGATAGATAGATAGATAGATAGATAGAACTACTAAAATAATAATTCTTCTTCTTTAAATTTCTGTTTTCATAAAGCTAGCAATAAATTAAAATCATAACTGAAAACAAAATAATTGTATTAACTTTCAGTTCCCAATTCGCACTCAGACCGATGAAGGAGCAAACTGGGATGTAATATTAATTTATCTACTGGTAATGATGAGGTCCAATGATATTCACAGGATTTAGATGTAAGGATAACAGAAAAATAATCTTTGAAGGTCCCATATTATGAAAACCATGTTTTGTCTGGTCTGTACTACAACTCCTAGAAAGTGAAAAGCTACAGGGTCCACTGGAACGGCTCATGAATGAATCAAAAAGATGTTTATTGAAAATATATAAATAATGCTACAGCAAATATACAATTATATATAACGCTGTATTGTACTACGCGATGTACTATGTACGGTGTTAATGCAGTTGCAAGGCTGACCTTGCTGAAGCAAAAGAAAACAACAATTTAGTTTGTATTATTCTTTATTCTTTTCCAACATTTACCACCATTCTGTAATGTATTAGCCACCCAGGATGGTTTGTCATGCAAGTGACCTCATTGACCTCCTTGATCTGTCTGGTTACTACAGTAACAAACATACAGTTAATGGCTTCATCCATTAGTATGAAAAGCAGAAACTTGCAGAAAGAAATACTGTCTAGTTGTTTATCATTGCTACCTGGTGAAGCCCAGAAAGTCGTCTGCGTTTCTTCAGCAGCCCAAGCCTCTCCTTCTGAGTCTGACTCTGGGTCAAAATGCTTTAGGATGATGTCATGTCGTCTAGCCATTAACAACACCAACAGTAGTAATCTGTAACGCTACTGTTAGCGGGTGTGGAGCAGCAGCAAGTAAGGGTTTGATGAAAGGAGCTCATTAGTATTAAAGGTACAGCTCCGACACCTCAGAGCGATGATTCAACAGCAGCCAGGAGTCAACACCATCCTACTTATCCTGAAGCTTCTCATTCTCTTTCTGCCAGGAAAAGTTTGCAGAAAATTGTGTTTTAGAAAGGTATGTTTACTGTGAAATATGAGTTTTTTAAAGCAACATATGTTGTCAGATGATCCTGTGTTTTATCTGATCAACACAGAATCTGTAACACAGAAATTGTAACAGTGTAATTATTTAGAAAATACAATTAAATGCTTAAGGCATTGACATCACCTGTTTAGAAACTGTTATGTTGTACACAAAAATTCGACTAAATTCAACAACCAAACAGTTTGAGAGTTGGATTAAAAAAACGCCTTGTGGGAGTGTGAACAAGACGATGATTTATGATGCAAGGGCTCTGTGGTTTAGGTCTATTGAAAGAGCTATAGAAACATGTGGGGCCAGTTTAAGTTTTTTTCAATTATAACCACAGGGTTCAGGTGAGGGCAGGATTGTTGTTATAGTTTTTAATGGCTGGAAATGTGACACCATTTTTCAATGATCAAGGGATAAAAATATTTACAGCTTTAATCTGTAAATTGCTGTGTTGTAAAATGAAGGGTAATTAATTGTGTAAAAGTTTTTTTTATGATATAATTCTCATAAAAATGAAAATTTGTTTGTTATTTCTACCTTTACTTTTACTAGTCTAATCCTAATAAGCTGAGTTTGGATTTTAACTAATGATGTAGTTGTGCACTCATAATGTCACCAGTCATTCAGTTGTTGTGCATTTGTGGCCTCACCGCAACACAAGTTTGACCATTAGACCTCTGTTGACATGTGTGGATAGTCAGAGACCAACAAGAACTGGAGAGAAAGATGGAGGAAGAACATAGAACATGGACAAAGATGTAAGTATAAATATGTAGAAATGTGTGTTTTTGTTTTCATTTTGAAATGTGTTTTATTTTGAAAAAAAAATAAAGAAGTGCTATACTGTTTCTCGCTTGACTTCCTGTTTTAATCTGCGTTTATCTCTCTACATTTTGCGCATCACTAAAAGATGAGACTAAAATCTTTTCCCCAGGTTTTGCTGCTAGAAGAATTTTAAAAAGAACGCCTTAACAGGGGACAAAACCAGTATTTCTAACTTCTGCCATATTGACTCTGAACATGGAAGATTTACAATGTCCAAATGATGGCTGATAATCAGATCCTGTTTCTTATCCCCAAAATAAATATGCATTTGGCCATAGTTAACACATGATCACCCCTATATGGCTTACATAGATTCAGACCTCTACTCTATCAACATGATGTGGAGGAAAATTCCTCCAGCTGAGTTTGTTGCTTGTGATGTTGTGTTTTTATTATTATTATTATTATTATTATTGTTTTTATAATTAGGCTTTCTTTGCTCCAGGCTGTTGCTTGCTTAATAAAGCATTTGGTCATTAATTGTGCCACTTTGCATTCAGACATATGCATCCACACAACACGAGTTAAACAACAAGTTGTATTGACTGCTGCTGAACAACTTATATATATTTATCAGAGAAGACTGATAGCAGAAACTCAGATCCACAACTTTTTTTTACATTTTTTGGCAAGCTATTTAATTAGATTTCCTTAGCAAACCCTATGGAGCAGATTATATATATATATATATAATATCCTCCCCAGTATAGGAGGAAAAACACGTTTAAATAAGATCTAGTCTTTTAGCTTTAAATAATAAGTACATTTAGGAAGTATTCATTCCGGAAAATAGGAACCTTTAGATCTTTTTTTTTCATGTTAAAAGGTCAGGCTAAATGTGGCTGTGTTGGACTGTTCTTACTAGTCTTAATAGTAAACTTGTACATAGATATTAAGATAAGGAGACACATGCAAATACAGTTATTTTAAGAAAAAGGCTAAAAGGCTTGTTGAGATGCCAAGTGAAACCAAATTTCAGAAAAAAAGCTTTTACTTTGTACTGCTTCCTGTATAGTGTAACAACCTGCACGTGTGACTGTATGCATTTATAAATCAATGAGTGTAGACGCAGATTTTATTCTGTTAAGTGATCATGCTGAAATTTCCTGAAGGTCTGGAGGTTAAATATAATTAACATGGTTACTGTATTAGTATGGGAAATAAAGTAGCAGCAAAACCAGCTCTCTCAGAATGTGGGTTTGAGAGACATTATAATACTTTTGTTACGTTAGCTACACGATTGGTGCAGGAAGAAACAAGACAACAGAGCTTTGAATGGTAACTGAAGCACTTGGAAGCATCATGAAGGGGAGCTGTGACACTGTACATGATACACACTTGCAGGATAGCACACTACAGTGATACATAAGTCTAGAGAAATGTAGAGGATTTTACATTTAATGATGTTGGGAAGGAGATATCCACAAAAGGATACACACCATTGTTAGTTTGATGTTACATTTCTCTGACATTACGTTTCTCTGATGTTACTCTGATGTTACCCTGGCATACAGCTTACATCACACTGACATGACGTAACGTCTTGACTTCAGCAATGCTATGCTGACATTGCACTGACAATACACTGATGTCATTCTGGTGTTGGAGTCAGTCTTTCATTATGCTCATATGTGAACTCACCACTGCACCAAACCCAACATCCTGTGCAGAAAAGGTTCCATACTCTATTTGTTTCTATATTATTCCTAAACCAAGTGTAGCTGTTAGTCGCTGCAGCGTCTTCGCTAGGACAACAGAAAGAAAAACCATTTAAGTCTGTCTGTCACTGTCTAAAACCTCACAGCTAACCATTTACGCATTTCTTTCAGTTAATGCTTGCAGAAGAGAAATGTATGTATTTTCGCAGCTGCCTGCCCGTCATCCTGTCACTGTGTCATTATCGCTTTGTGCCATTCATCAATTCTGCAGCCCTACCTCACCGCTTCCCGCCCGCCCACAAATCACAAATGCAATCAAGTTGGCCCCGACAAGAGCCCTTGAATCACCACCGGTGACCAAAAGAGCGGACGTGATATTTAACCTCTGAGCCCATCAACACACACACGATTAATGCTATACAGCTGTGACATACTATAATTTAGAAGTCTATTACTGATGGCAGCATTAATGTGTGTGTGTGTGTGTGTGTGTGTGTGTGTGTGTGTGTGTGTGTGTGTGTGTGTGTGTTAAATATGTGTCACAACAGAATGGTGAAGTGCTTGCTTATTACTGATTTGTTTCCAGCCTCTCAAAGGAAAAATAAGAGACAGCATTGATAAGCGCACACACACAGGCACACACACACACACACACACACACACACCCATTTGAGAAAAAATGTCAAAATACAACTTGCGACGTTCACTGCAGTTCAAACATACTTTTCTGTCAAGCTGTCAAGTCTAAAACAAAAAGCATTGCTGGAAACCAGGAGGCAAATTTAGGACAAAGACGCCTCAGGAGGAATGAATGTCTGGAAGGTGGAAAGAGAGGAACAAACAAATGAAGGAATGGGAGTCATTAAGAGAGAGAGATACAAAAACAGAAAAACACTCAGAGCTATGAGGATTTAGGTCCCAGACTGTCAGTCAGTGCGAAAATCAACACTACACACACATACTGCGCAAAAAAGTGACAAAAAGTTAAAGTAGGGTTTCACGCACTAACAGAGAGAAACGAGTGAGCGATTAATGGTGAGCAGGTTCACTGTGACCTGCTGCAGGTGCAGAGGGAGGAGCCACAGAGCAGGTGATAGATCAGGAGCTCATATCTTCATCACCTGCAGCTGAACGTTGACCCGAGTGGCCATGAGTCAGCTGTAATATCATATGAAGTCACAAATCTCCTAAATCACCCGTCGTTTTCAGCCCGGACTGTTCCTTCACACTCCATACATCACCTGCTGCAGCAGAGTAGAAACACACACATCAAACACTTCTTTGCTTTATCCTTCAAATCTGTTCATCACACTTAAAGGATCTGGTTGATTTCAAAATCAAATGAACTTTCAGTCACCTGACGGCACCCAACGGATGTTAAGATCAGGAGGTCAGGGGAACATACGGTATGTTCATAACTTTTTGTATATACATTTTCTGTGGAACAATCCCAGCGTATTAAAGGTAAGAGGCAGGGATACACCCCAGAAAGGATGTGTTAAACTAACCTTTCAAAATAAAGCATGAAGACATAGAAGATCTGTTGTCTTTGATTGGTGTTTATTTTTGAACGCTTTCATTTTCATTTATGAAATAACTTTTGAAGCATTTTATTTAATTTATACTACTTATTTTAGTGGAATTAATATGATATATATATAATTATATATATATATATATATATACACTCATATATATACTCATATATACTCTACTCTATTCTCTATCGTTTTAGCTCTCACTCTCTTTTTCTGTGTCTCTCTCTCTCTCTCTCTCTTTGTCTCTCTCCTGAAAACATCAACTTGCTTTGTGTGAGTTTGCCTCACTTAGCCTGGGGTTTAAAGACAGTAAGAGGTGTAAGATGTGTGTGTGTGTGTGTGTGTGTGTGTGTAAGATCATGCAGGGAACTTTCATTTTTTTAAACAGCGGTTGCAGGTTTCTGTGAGTTTAATAGTGTCATTGTCTGTGGTTGCATCAGCTGTAGGAAGCAGAGGTGAGTGACTGTGTGAGAAATACATTTCTCTTACACATCACATATACATGACACCTGTTCCAGGGAACATATTAAGCCTTATTCCCACCATGCAAAATAATGTATAACTGAGACAACTCAAAAGGTGCGTCTTATTCCATTTTCTACTTATTTATTTTGTCAGTCATATGACACTGTCACATTTTTGTTCATTAATGTACTTTACAGATTAATGAATATGTCCACATGTAGACAGAAAAACAACAGGTCCAATCATGTCATATCTATAAATTGTCTTGGGGGCAGATTATTTCATTAATGTATGTAGAGATGATGAGGGAAGAATTTAACAAAGCAGCCATTCCAATCCATCAAGACTCTGCCTGAGATCTATAATCTGTCAGGCATTATAGACTTTATGACATCAATGTCTATATGAGAGAGAGATGACAAGCGCGGTGGGGCCGATCCAATCCAGTCGTTCTGCAGTGTGGGTTGTGCTCTGTGAAAACCATATCCGCCTCATCAATATTACACAGGTTAGGCAAGTAAGAGGATTATGTGATAACTGTGTGGATAATGGAGGCTAACAGACAAAAGATAGAGGCTCATATTCACCCTGCAGCCATGAACATCCTTACTGCATTAATACAGTGTTAACCGTTGACCTTTAACCCCATGCAGCAGACATGACAGTTTTCCCCCCACACAGCTCAGTGCTCAGCAGCATTATAATTTCTTCATTGCTCCAGCTCCATGTGATTGAGTGGAAGACGAAGAAGAACAAGAAGGAGATAAACAAGAGAAAGAAGATGAAACAGTACAAGAAGGAGAAGATGAACAAAAGAATGAGAAGAGGAAGAAGAAGATGTACTAGAAAATGAAGATAAAGAAGAATGAGCATAAGAAGAAAATGGACTATAGAGAGATTTTCAAAATATTCTAGTAAAATTGCACCAATATCTGTCGATTTTAAGACATTTGAAGTATTAACTATCAAAAAATTTGGAAATAGTACACCAGACTGTAAATAATAAAATAAAGTTATCCTTTTAAGAACCAAAAATCATCTCAAGTTTCTTTCTGCAGGTCTGTTATGTCTGTCTCATTAATATTAACAAGATTGTTTAATTAGAATAGCTGTGACTGTAAAGTTTTGACACCACAACTTCATGGACTGGCATACAGTGTGTGTTCAGTAGTTGTGGAACGGAACAGATATTAATCTACCTTACTAGGACATGGGACCTCTAATATCTATGAAGAAGAAGTTGGTTGACTTTGATGTGGTTCAGCATGGTGCAGATACTTTAATAAATCCTTCCTGGGTCCAGCAGCAGACTTAACATCATAAAAAAAAGAACCAGAGACAGACTGACACACAATTTGTTCTTGTCCTCCCTTATCAGATGAGCTGTCAGGACGGCGTTCAGTCGATAAGCCGTCTATGATGAGGGCGGCTTACAGGTCCTGATGGCTATCGCCCCTGACAACCACGGCGGCGATGGATGTGGCGGATAACTGACATGAGACTGGGAGACGGCCAGGGACAGACCGGCAGCTGACTGAAGAGCCCGATCAGTCGGATCCGATGTTCAGTTCCTGCCCTGCTGACTGATCTCCGCATCAACAACTTTTGGCATGTTGGAGACGATGACGAGAACAGAGGGCGAAGGGGAGACGACGATGTAGAGGAGCAATAATTGACCTGACCGGGGGATAGTATGACAGCGAACGGCACCACGTAGGAATGATACGATGAATGGCCAGAGAGGAGGCGGAGCTGGCATGCTATGCAGGTGTAGGGGTAGAGCGCTTGCCACTTACAGCTTTGCTATTAAGCAACTAACCTTGGTTTAAATCCTGGCCGTAGCAGTCCTTTGCATCCAAGTACTTGCTGTCTGTCTACCGTATAACAAAGGTGTCTATGTCACAAAATTCATCCCATGTATTGTGTGATGTAAAAGAACAATAAATAAAAAATTGGTCCAAAAAAAATCATAATGACCCCTATCTGGCTAAAAATATGCAGTTTAAAATGGCTCTGTGAGTGTGGTGTCCCAACTAGAGAGGAAGTTAATGTATAGCAGTGGCATCCTTACTGAGTGTACTCCACTTCTGTCTTGACTGAGCCCAGCTCTCTGAGGGGCGGGGCATTTCTGATGGCGTTCAGCCAATCACAGCAGAGTGGGTGTGTTTGTCAGGAGAGGGTTGGAACAGGTATTATCATAGTGAATATGTAAGAAGGTAACTGTATTGCTGCTACATGTCAAACTAGCTGCATTCAGATCACAAAAAACGTGCTAAACCAAAAAAATGCCTAAATAAGGCTCCTTTAAACTGTTTCAGCCTATAGAGAGAACATACCAGAACATCCTTTTTCCTCTCACAAAATAAATATAATATTCATCATTATCTGAAGAAAGTGGGCGACACGGTGGTGCGGTGGGTAGCACTGTTGCCTCACAGCAAGAAGGTCGCAGGTTCAAGACCGCCTTGGGGCCTGGGTCTGGGGCCTTTCTGTGTGGAGTTTGCATGTTCTCCCCGTGTCTGCGTGGGTTTTCCCCGGGTACTCCGGTTTCCTCCCACAATACAAAAAACATGCTCAGGTTAATTGGTAAACTCTAAATTGCCCATAGGTGTGAGTGTGAGAGTGAATGGTGTGTGAATGGTGTGTGTGCCCCACGATTGGCTGGCGACCATCTGGGGTGTATCCCTGCCTCTCGCCTTAACGCGCTGGGATAGGCTCCAGCAGACCCCTGCGACCCCGAAAGGGAATAAGCGGGATAGACAATGGATGGATGGATGGATGGATCTGAAGAAAGTTATATATATATATATATATTTTTTAAAAGTGAAAAAATAGTTGCAATAAGATTAGGCTAACTACAATTATTCAAAGTCACCTTATCGTGAAAAGAAAACAAACACTGTTTAGTTACCATTAGAGGTGTGAATCATCAGTCTCACGATTCAATTGCAATTGAATTGGGATGTCAAAATTTAAAATAAAAAACAGGAAAGTGTATGATGTGGGAAATTTAAATGGAGGCAAACCTGATGTCTGGGTTTTTTTTTTAGTTCTAGAGCTACGCAGGACCCAATGTTCTGCACCTAGTGAGTCAGGGGTTCATTCGACAGTTAATCAGGTAACAGATAATCCAAATCAAACCTCTGGGCTTTCAGTTCATCTGATTAGACATTAAACGACATAAATTTCAGTTAAACAAAAAAATCAAGGTGTTCCAAATCTTTGTAGTGTATGTGCCAACCTAGTGCAAGTAGCTAGCTTTCTTTCATCCTCATAACACAACAGTAAAGGCACTGATTGTATTTTTAGATGCACCTGTATAATCGATGTGAGTAGCAGAAAACAGACAATCAGGTGTTTGTTGACAACAGGAGGGGAGATTAAGAAGTAGAAGCCAACGTTGTAGCAGCCACAGTAATAATAGCAGTGTCGGGCCCAGATGTGCCACATCTGGTGGAGAGAGGCAACGATCAGCTGACCACAGGGTTTTCCTTCATCACCAATTGAGATGGAGGACACATCAATAAAAACCTATTGGTGAAGACAATGATTCAATTCTAAAATCGTAGATTTTTGCCCCACCCCTAGTTGAAACTATCCCATATTTACATTGTTCAAACAGTGAAAGCATAAACCAAGCTTAATGTGTTGATATTTTCTTGATGAGTCTCTTCAATCACCAGCCCACAGATATTAAACTGACTAAACCAGAAATGATTCTTATTCTAACAGTTGTGGCAGTTTTAAAAGGAATAAATAAAGAGTGCATTTTCTTCCTGGCTTTTGAACTCATTTGCATAACTGTGAACTTTACAGCTGCTCTGGAAACAGTTTCTAATAAACAGCTGTGTCAGTCAGCCAACTGAATCAAGAAAGTGTAAGAAGGTGAATTGAAGAAGACTGAGGAAAACAGTACGAGACAGAAGGTGTGAAAGAGCGAGAGACGGAGCGGCTGTGTGCCAGTTATACAAAGAGAGAGAGTGGGCGAGGGAGATAGAGAAAGGGCATAAGTGTGAGAGAATGAGCTGGATAGACAGGTTTCTGATTGCCATTTGCCGTGTGATGGGCAGCGAGAAAGACACAGCTGGGGTCACGTCACCATCTGTCTGCCGAGTTATATCACAGTAGAAGGGAACATAGGGAGCGTTCTTCTTCATGCTGAAAGATACGCCTCTTACTCTGGGACTTGAATAATGTTGGTGACCATAACAATGTAGATTTTGTTGTTCCATGCAAAGCGATCGCCAGTGGAAATAATCACATGACTCTGGAGCAAGATCAGGAGCCAGGAAACTGTTTTTATAGTTGAATATTATATTAACTACTGAAACAATTCATCAATTTGTTGTTTTCTTCAAAAAGTGAAGTAAATTTAACTTCCCTAAAGCAGTCCACAACCAAAAGACCATTAGTTTATTAATAAAGAAGACAAAAAAACCCAGAACAATCAGATCAATCAACAGATTTAAGTAGGTGAACCCAGAGAATTTGGACATTTTTTCTTAAAAATGACTCAAATCCATTTATAAATTATCAATATAGCTTGAGATCAATGTAGTAGTTGGCAACTTTTTGAAAAATTGTCTTTTTATTGCAGTCCTAGTAGAAAGAGCCTGTCAAAAGTAGGAAATTAGCATTGAGATTGAAAAATTGTAATCTTTTAAAGGTTGCTTACTTAACTAACAGGATATATTTGTGATCTTAAGAACCAAGAAGCTTCTCTCTGAAGCTCTATAAAGAGCTTGTGTCTGTGAATGGCTGTAACTCTAAAGTTGGGACATCACAGCTTCACAGAAGTCCAGACAGGTTTTAAGGCCCAGTTTATGAATACAGACTTTATGAATTTCTCTGTGGAACATTGGATACTATTTATATAAACTAGACCTTCTTTTATCAATAATAAAATCTCTACACTATGAAAGGCCTAAAATTGATTTAAGAAATTGGATAATAATTGGCGATTAATGGTTTAACTAATAGTTTAGTTTAATTAACTAATCGTTCAGCTCTATTCTCACGCTGCTATAATACTTTGGAAAGTACAAGGAATCTTAGCATGCGAACATGATTGTATTATGTAGTATAATAGTAGCTGGGAAGAAATGAACTTTTTTGTCACAGGTGTACCGAAATTTGTCCAAAAATAGCTACATCGCTGTAAATGAGCAAAATTAAATCAGATTGGTAAGTATAATACCTATTTCCATCAACAAACCCATTTTTTTTAAGTCTTGATGAGTCAGGAGGCAAATTAGGGAAACATTTGAATAATTAAACACCTCATGCAGCTTGATTTTATCAACACCATCTGGTCCTGACTGGAACAGAACTGGTCCTACTCCATTTGAAAAGTTGCAATTCCCTAATCATGACAATAACCGGTCCCACAATTATAATCTGTGTCCCGCTTTCACCGATGAATCATACATGAAGGTTGGAAATGTTGAGCAGGAAAGCAGAAGTGTTGTTCTCTACCTGTCGGCAGAGCCGGGTCCATGGTGGGTTTCTCCCAGGAGTTCACTTGTTCCCACGTAAATCCGTTGGTCCCAAGAGAAACGCTGTACCCGCAGCTGCTGTATGACTCCTCGAACGTGCAGCCACCTAAACATAGACCCAAACAGATGCATAAATTACACAGGGTAATACATTTAAAATGAGAGAGACATTTAGAAGGTCAATCAACCAGATGCGGAACGGCCGATTAAGAGCAACCGGCTGAGAGAGATTTTAACTGGCTTTAACAAATAACACAGACAGACAGTCATTCAAACGGAACATTCATTATCCTCAAAACATGCGGCTTACATCATACAATTACATACATTACATTGTATTCTCAGTGTATTGTCCAGACTAACATGGCACATTTACCATTTGAATTAAACTGTTATCAACTATAAAAACTGTAAATGGTGTCAAATTTTAACTTAAATCTTGAAATAGAACCGAAATGCCTACTCCAATTACTAATATATTAAGCATTTCATATCAGTGACTGCACAAACACACTCTTCAAGACTTTCATTTCTATTTGTCACCATGTTTGGTGTCCAACAAACTCCTAAAAAACAAACCAAATATATATCATGAAGTCAAGTATACACAGATAGGTGGCTGCAACCAATTGATTGATGGTTTATAAAATAATGATAAATGTTGATCAATGTTTCCCGAAGACTCAACCTAAAATGTCTTTTTTTGTCCAGGCCAACAGTCCACAACCTAAAGATCATCAGTTTAAGATTATAGTAGACTTTAGAAAAAGAAAGTAATCGGATTTGAGGAGCTGGAACCAGAGAATTGGACATTTTCTTATTAAAAATGACTCCAGTTGATTGAAGATTAATGTAATAGTTAGGGTTAGGGCAATAATCAATAAATCATCTTATGAAGGTGACGGTGTTATTCCTGTAAATCCTTTGTGTGTGGGTGAGAATTTTTAAAACTATAAAACGTTATTATCCATAGAGAGAATAACAGAAAGCAAAAAAAATACAACAACTATCTGTTAAATAGGACTTAAAACTGGATCTAATACAATGAAAAACCTGGTTTGCATTTGTATAAAGTTTTTTGGTTTCTAAAACTGAGCTTTTATAAGCTGCTTTAGTGAAGTTAATAACAAAAGTACACTAATTATGTTCTAAACATGAATTGAGGTAGTGTTAGCAGTTACTCAGAGAAGGAGCCAGAGGAGAGGGAGAGAGAATGTGTTTGTATGTGAGGGACATACGAAGAAAAAAGCTCCACGTGTCAACATGATTAAGTCACACAGTCTCATCGTTATTTCATGGCCCAGCTAAGACATATTTTCCACCACATTAGCCTTTTCTGCTAGCCTAAAGCGCCGCGCACACAGCCACACTTCGCTAATTAGACATATGCTGTGACACACAGCCATTTTAATTTGTTTTGAAGCATATGAAATAGAACATCATTGCTTTATTCATGAAATCACTTAGTGCTTTTCTTCCTGTTTTTCATATCTGCTTCTGTGGCGCTGTCAGCTCCACTGAGCGCATTTGTCAGTTTTAAGCTCATCAAAACTAAACTTGTGTTTCTGATTTCCACTAACAGGAATGTAGTTGACAGTGAAAGCACATCCTAAGGATTTTTATATCATCCTGTGGAATCTAAAGGATACACACTGATCCCCACTATATATTTATATCATCGGAAAAAGTATTGATGTCAGAGGTCTGACGACTAAAACAATACTTTGACAATGAGGGTCTAAATCAAAATAATCGTTCATAGCGTGGGATCATGGAAGTAGTTGTCTTCTTATGGTTTGGATTCCTCAGAGCCTCACTCTAAAACAAATGAATAATTCAGTTACAAATATTTTTTTCCCAAGGCTGCTCCCCGAGTTGATGCTACCATCTGTTCTGTTCTTGTTATTATTATTATATTGTTATTATAATTTCTTAATGATATTTTTATTAACTGTTTGAATGTCCTGTCAGAAGGACTTTCAACTTAGATCCCATTGGTGAGGGGAATATTTGGAAGACCTCCTCATCCCACCAGCTCATCGTCCACTGATAAAGCAGAATTTGGGGAACCAGTGGATGGCTCACTGATCTCTGGGGCTGAGAGGTCATTTAGAAAGCTCCATGGTGGTTCCTAACGGTTGTGGATAGTGTGGGGCTGTCATAGTTGACACGACTCTTCAACATAGCACAGACATGGGGGCAGTGCATCTGGACTGGCAAACCAGGGTGATGGTTCCCCTTTTGAAAAATGGGACCAGAGGATCACACATTTCTTAGCCTCCCAGGGAATGTCTGTTCAGTTGTCCTAGGGCTGAGGGTCGGTAAGAGAATGGAAACTCAGACTCAGGATGAGCAGTGTGGTAGATTCATCGATCACACACCCGTGCAGTCGTCAGCATTTAAACACCTTAAAAATAAAAAGCTGGAAATGTATTTTATATTTTCAATGATGTCTCTTCAAGCAAGACTTACATCAACCGGGAAATTCAAGAAATCCGACTCCTGTCTGTATTCTGTTTGAAAAACAACCCCCAGCAGCGAGTGCAAAGTAGGAAAAATCCATTTTTTATTTCAGATATGAAAATAGTTGTTATAAATTAATCAATAGTGAGATAATTAGCCTTTATGGTCCCCTCGTTGTTCTGTGATCTCATTAGAAATGAAAAGAAATCAAAGTGATCTCATTAGAACAGAGTTATAAACAGGCGAGGGGGGCTGTGGGGGATCCGCCATCAATATTCAATATCTGCAGTTTTAAGACCACTGTCAGGGGAAGAGAGGGAGAAGTGGCTCACAGCGGTTGGCAAGTGTGTGTGTGTGTGTGTGTGTGTGTGTGTGTGTGTGTGTGTGTTTGTGTGTGTGATAGAGAGAGAGAGAGAGAGAGAGAGAGAGAGAGAATGTGCCTGATCTAGTTTCAAAAAATCTGTATAACACCTCCCCTTCCTGCATCTCATTGACACACACACACACACACAAATGTAATTACGCACACTCATGTTCTGTGTCAGGAAATTAGCATAATGAAAACATAGCAGTTACTCGGGTCTGATTAGGAAAGCGTGTGCATGCTCATACATGTGCCTGTGTGTGTGTGTGTGTGTGTGTTTGTGTGTGTGTGTGTGTGTGTGTGTGTGTGTGTGTTTGTGCGTGTGCGTGCGTGCGTAAGCGTGTGTGTAAGTGTGTGTAAGCGTTGTGCACATGTATCAAACATTATTGGTGCCTACCCAAAGAGGGCACTGCTGCAGCTGTAGTGCATTATTAAAGGTGTTATGCACTTACTTGTGTGTGCAGATGTCTTTGCTATCTTTTTTAGCGCACAGGGAACCATGTGTGTGTGTGTGTGTGTGTGTGTGTGTGTGTGTGTGTTCATGCCTGTGGGTGAAAATTGTACATATATGTTCGGCTTTCTGTGCGTGCATGAATTAGTGAAGCACCGAAACAAGCAGCATCCCTTCATCTCTGCTAATTAACGTTCCTGTAACCAATAGGAACAACTAGTGTACAGCAATTATCATACTATTATCATCATTGTTATTATTATTAATTAAATGTCAGCAGCCATGTCATATAAAATATGTAAAAATGCAGGTGCATTCTCAAATATATATAGAAATAGTTGTGGGTATTAATGTGTGTATATATATATATATATATATATATATATATATATATATGAAATGTACATGTATTTTAAATATGTTACTGTAAGTTTCACTTCTTGAAATGATAGATTAAATAACATTTCATATTTAAAATGCACCTGTACATTTCCTTCATTGTATATTGTTTACCTATTACATATAAAAGTACATATTATATATAAAACTTTTTACTTTTTTACTTATTTTTTTTACTTGTTTTTATTTATTTTTGGTTCCCAAAGCTGAATATTCAACCTAAAAATGTCTTTTGACAGACTGGAACCAGAAAATGTGGACATTTCATCTTACAAATGACTCAAATCAATTCATTGTTTATCGAAATATTTGGTGATCAATGTAACAGTTGGCACCTAATCAATTAATTGACTAATTGTTGCACAAAAGACGATATAGAAAAGCTATCTTTGTAAAGTCAACACAAACCAATGAATCAGCCTTAAACCAACATTATCCTTGGAGCATCCATTACATCAAACTATGTTTTACATACAGAAATGCTGTTTTTATGGAAAATATTTGCTTCCTTCTGGTTACCACATGGGTTTGTACAGTGGTGACAGCAAGAGATAACTTCTGAAAAGACCATTTTACAAGTCAAGAAAGTTAGGGTAAAAACTACCTAATTACAAAAACTACAGACAAGTTTTTTGAATTTATTGAATCCGCTTGATCAGTGTGTTTCAGAGATAAAAAAAAAATCAAATGCATATTGTTTGTTGGTTTGAGTTGAGTTGAGAAAATGAGATATTGTGCACAATCATTCGAAAATTAGAAAAGCAATACTGCTAAATGAGGGAGCATTATTCATCAGTATAATTCTGAACAAAAGCAGGCAGAGAATCAGCTGACGTCTGAATGTTGATGGTTGACAGCAAACTGAATATTTCATCTGGTGATGAATTCGTTAACCTGTTTATTTCACTGCAGCGTGATAATCCAGCTACACACACGCCTTCTGCAGTCATCTAGTAACCGTGCCGCCATTTAAAACAAATCAGATCATTCCAAGCATCCATTTAACAACCCCAATTAACCCCAATGATGGTTTTAGGCCTAATTCTGTATCTTTTTTGTTCTGCAATTTAAACGGATATTGTCCACAAATTAATATCCGACAGAGAATTTATAAGTAACTTCTCTTTGTTTTTCGTTGCTGCAGTTAAGAAGTAATTTGTTTCCCAAAAAAAAGTAATTTTCACCATGACTAATAGACAGAATGACAATTACTGTGTATGTGCATGTGAATATGTGTGTGTGTGTGTGTGTGACGTAAGAGAATACTGTGGAAAATAAAATTCAGTTACCTTTATAAATCTCTCAAACAAATATATACATATATATTATTTACTCACATTATGATAAATGAATGCTACATTAAGTCAAAAAGTTACAAATTTTTCTTTCTTTTCTTAAACTCAGTTTACTTAGTTTCAAAAACTAATTAAAAATAAGAAAAATTATGTCAATTGAATGAGATATTTTTACTCATATTGGACTATAATAAATACATTTCATCCATTTTCATTCATTTCAGACTTTATCATCTCCTGCAGTGTTATGAGTTACTATATGAATGCTGTGATTGAATATATAAATAGGTTATTGGGTATTCATGCATTCAGAACAGATCTTTCAGCCTGAGCTCACACGCGGTCCATGTAGGCATGTGGTTAGACAGCATTATGCAAGTAACCTGGCTCCCATAAACGCACATACGGCCGAACACACACAACAACTCCCTGCCCTCAATACACCCACTCACACACATAACAAGGTCCTCCTGATAACACTTATTTAAGCAGAATGCCGTGTCGTTCTCGTGTTAAGATTCCCGTTGTCCCCGAGGATCCGATAGCAGCTATTAGAGCCTTTCATGTCAGCCAAAGCTAACAGGCGACGACAGGACCCACGGAGTCACAAACCAGAGGGAGGAGCCCCGAGGCGCCTGGCTCTAAACAGGCTGTTTACTGCTCACTTAGACAACGTCCACTGATCCCAAGTGTGTGTGTGTGTGTGTGTGTGTGTGTGTGTGTGTGTGTGTGTGTGCAGAAGTTGAGTTTCCATTTTATACTTCTCACGACTTCAGGAGTAGATGTAGTTTTATTTTAGCATATACATATGATTTAGTGAAAAATATGCTTGATAACTAATAAATCAACAATATAATATGTGTAAAACACTTTGTAGCTTGACAGTTAAAGCAGCAACATAACATTCTTTATAGACAGACTCCAACTATTGTGATAGCTGATTAATCCATTCGATTGCCGGTTAATGCTTTTTGTCAATTGAATCCATCACTTATTGGTTAATTATTGTAGCTCTTATGGTAATTTTGTATTTGATCATCAATATTAAACTTTATAGTGTTCTCAGTAAATCTTGGTTCTGATTATCTAATTGTCAAATTTAAGTAAAATCTTCTGTTGGTGTAAAACTACATATAATGAGAAAAATGTAGTCAGTTGATTTTGATTATATAGAGTAGAGCAGCAACAATTAAATAATTAACCAGGTGCCAAATATTTATTAGTATTATTAATATAATTAATCACCAATTATTTTAATAATCTGTCAATCTATTTGATCTTCGGAAATCTGATTAAGTTCTAGTTTCTTTATTCTTCTATAATAGTAAACTGATAATCTTTGGGTTGTGGACAGTTGGTCTGGACAAAAAACACATTTTTAGCTGCAGCTATAGGAAGCAGTGATCAACATTTTACATATTTAAACCAAAATCTAACTAATTAACTGTTAACTATCAGAATAATTGTTGGTTGCAGCCCTAACAAGTGTAATTTAAATTTTTATGCGTGTGCCTTGGACTGACTCTGGACACGCATCCAGTTGTATATTACATATTTGCTCTCTTAGTTAACTCTTATTAAATCTGCTGTCAGCTAACATGCCAAGATGCTTAAATATTCCGATTAAGCCATTTAAAACCATATGCCAACATACTAGATACACACACACACGCCCCAAGGCAAACAAACACTATATAACTAAATGCCATTACTGCCACACCAATAAGCTTGGATAATAAGAGAAAGCAAAAAAAAAAAAAGGTTTGTCTGTGAATACACAGCTGGAGCAGGTTCTAGGTGTGTGTGTGTGTGTGTGTGTGTGTGTGTGTGTGTGTGTGTGTGTGTGTGCGTGTGTGTAAGAAAGATAGGATATGCCTGATCTAGTTTTGAAAAATCAGTATCACACCTCCCCTCCCTGCATCACGTTGACACTTACTCGCACAAACATAATGAGACACACATGTTCCGTGTGTGGAATCAAAAGGAAGAAATAGTAACGGTGTGTGACGGGTAAAAAAAACTGCATTTGTAGAGAAACGGTCATGAGAAAAGAAGCCTTTGTATTTTGCATGAGTGTATTTCTAGAGAGTTGGAGGTGAGGAGAATAAACGCTGCTGCTTGAATAAAACTGGTTCAAGTGATATAAAGTTCAGCGATGCCAGGGGCGCCTAATGCTGAGTGTGTTTGTACGTCTCTCTCTTTTGCCTCAGGGTTAAAAAATCAGACAAATCTTTGATAAAGAAAAGAAAAGAAGCGGCGAATAGTACGGTAGATGTATTCATAAAAGAGAACAACTTTCAAATTCTAGCGAAATAAGAGGGCCAGAGGTTGTGAACTTGTCCCGGCAGCTTTTAATGGAAATTTCCTGTAAAGAAATAACAGTAGAAAACATCACATCTTATCGAGACATTTCCTGCAACTGTTTGAGAAAAAGAGTTTCCAGCAATCTGCAAGCATTCTGTTTTGTACTGGGACAATATTAATGTATGTAAATTATGACCAATATTATGACTACACCTGCAACTAATTATTCTGATGGTTGGATTATTTATTGATTATTGAAATGATTAGTTGTTTGGTTCATATAATAGTGTAAAATATCAATGTCGCAGTTTACCAAAACTGAAGATTCAACCAAAAATGTCTTTATTTGTCCAGACCAATTGTCCAAAAACCAAAGATCATCAGTTTACTATTAGACTAAAAGATTAAATAAAACAGAAAATGATCAGATTTGCACAGCTGGAACCAGAGAATTTTGACATTTTATTTTTAAAAAAAGTATTATTCTTAATAATACTACTAATAGTTGACGATTAATATGAAATAATGTAGCAACTAATCAATAAATTGATACCAAATTTGAATTCCAACAGATTTAGAATTTTTTTATTCTTTCTTTTTCTTGAAGCAGAACTCACTCGAGATTTACACAAAACCTAAACCACATTGTTTTTGTTATACTCTCACTTTTGTTTTCAGACCAAAATCATCCTCATTTTCAGTAATTTTAGACATGATTAATATATCTATAAATTGGATGTCTAATTAACTCTTTGGAACTCAAAAGCATGTAGACCGAGAACAGGAGTTACACCTATGAGATATAACAATGAATGAATGAGTGTTTGCTCAATGCTGCTGCTGTGATCCTTCATACTTGAGTTGTTTGTGTTGCTCTGCAGTTACTACTGTTATTACTGAAATTACTGAAACTATGAAAAACAAAATACTGATAAGAGATTTGTGGGTGCGACCTTTAAAAATATGACTTCGTAACACTCAGAGACTGGACCAATCACAGCTGTTGGTGTCTCCAATGTGATCATTGATCTGCTCGACCATGGCGTATAGTAGTATTCATGCTGCTCTACAATGACGTTTCGGACTTGAGGTTGACTAGTCGCCGGTCACGTGATTTTGGCCATTCAGTGCGACATGAATGCCACAGCAGGAGCAGCAGATGAGGACTTGGTACAAGCACTGGCAAACAAAGTGTGTGGAAATTTGAGCAAAGATATGACCACTGTTACCGTGGTGTCGCTAACAACTGATCTGTGGTCTTCCTCCACCACAATGTTGCCCATGCATCATTGTAACTATATCAACTGGAACCTGAGGGCCTGAGTGTTGTACACATCTACGATGTCAGAGGCACAGGGCCGCCACCATAATGCAGGACAGTTGTCAGCCAGTTCGGTCACTTCACATTGGCCACCTGTGTTCTGAAGAAATGGCAAGAACAGCTTGGCATAAGAGCCAACCACCTCCATAACTGGCCGGTCCGGTAGGACTCCATAATCGTCAGGCTTCAGCGGCTTTTTCATCAAGCTTTTCAGATGAAGCAGTCACCAAACCAGTAATGGCTCTTCACGAAAGCTTCACAGTGGGAGCTAGTGGAACAGCTCTTATTGGCGAAGGCTACTGAACTGATGTGCGGACAATGACACCCGCTATTGTCTTTAATCTGGTCAATTTAACCATGATCAAAACTACTCTGCATGCCCAAGCTCCTGACCTGGCTGCCATGTGCAACTTTAAGATCGCAGTTAGAAGGCAATTCAAACTGGATTGTGACGGCCTGGTGGAATCTATCCCTATCGTGGCTTGTGCAGAAACAGGTGACAGCTGGATGAAAATAAGTCCCTTTAGATCTAAAATTTGGCCTTTCTGAAGATTTTTTCTACAAACTGTAAACATCTATGACAACCTATCCTAAGCCTTTTGAAACATAAAAACATGAAGTAAAATGCAAAGGCTAAGACTCTAACGTCAAGTCATCTTAAGTCATCCAAACGTTATGGTTCCTCAATTGTCATTTTTCAAAATGATTCTTTTCCACCTTGTACTTGTGTAAGATTCTTGATGTGATTTGAGAGAGAGAGAGAGAGAGAGAGAGAGAGTAAAGATGAGTTATGATGACATCAAATATCCCTAACCCTAACCTGCAAAGGATCTGCAGTGATTCACCCGTAAGCACCGTAAATTTCTACCATGCAGAATCCGTGTGTGGTGTGCCCAGAACAAAGACAAGATTTCCATGTTTGGCTAAGTTGTGCCAACGTTATCCGGCTGTTCCAGCTATCAGGACACCGAGCCAGATATGCGTCATGTCAACTCCACTTTCATCACATTAGAGTAAACTTTAGACAATTTGAAGTCTTGCAACCCCGAGCGTGTAGTTACATTTCTGGAGAGAAGTGACGTCAAACTAGAGTAAGGTGTGAAGATAGTACGACAAATATGAAAAGTTAGTACTTACTGAACAAGTAAGAGAGTGGTAAAATTGTAAGGGATTGACTCCTTTACTGTGTGTGTGTGCATGTGTGTGTGTGTGTGTGAGAGAGAGAATTGTAAAAGTCTTAAAATGGAGGAAGTGTTCTCTAGAAGGGTCTATTGTGGCTTTAATTATCTGCAACATGAATCAATAGGGACCTGCCTTGTAACCTTTAGTTCTGCATGAGAGAACACTGAAAACAACGTCGCCACTGATCGCTTTCACTGCCTGTCTCTCTCTCTCTGTCTCTACACACATACACACACACAGACACACACACCTACCTCAAGCAAACACCACACGAACATGAAGCAACAGACACCCGCATGTGTATATGTCTCTGTTCAATAGAATCAATTGGTTTGGACAGTGGGGTGACTACAAAGGGGAAGTGGAGAGATTGGAATGCATTAAAGGAGATTGACACACACACACATACACACACACACACACAGCCCTTTGAAATGACTGGTTGAAGCAGGCAGTCATGGTGAATTAGAGGAGAAGAAGTTGACAAAGCGGACAAAGGAAGGAGTACTTCAAACACACACTTGATTCGATTTGTGTGCTCCCTCAAGCTGCTGTAATCGTATTCTGCTTCTCAAAACACACTTTAACCTCACCGGAGTCAAACAAACACACAGAAAAAGACGCTATACATAAACATATATATATATATATATATATATATATATATATATATATATATATATATATATATATAGTTGAAAATCAAGTTAACTCCTAGCGGCCTTTGACTAGAGTCCAAACCAGTGGACTGAGAATCAGGCAGGTCTGCTGAATTGAAACTGAGCGCTATCGCTACAAAGACATTTTGAGTGGAGTCTTCAGCTTTGGGAAACTTTGTTCGACATTTTCCACCGGACAACTAATACGTTTTTATCAATACATTTATAGACTATTAAAATAGTTGTCAATTCCAGCCCTACTGGACAGTAGAGTACAGTAGAATGCACATGGAGATGCTCTGAAACAAACAGTCTCTCTCTCTCTCTCTCTCTCTCTCTCTCTCTCTCCCTCACACACACACACACACACACACAGAAACACACACACACACACACACACACACTTGAAGTTCCTGAAGTTCCTGATGAGGTCCTGTCACTATTAGCATGCTAATCCTGTTGGAGATTATACTGCTCTCAGAGTGTAGGGCTCTGCTTTAATAACCAGTTCCGCCTCCATCCTTCCTTCACACTCACTTCCTAAGACTCTCACGCTGGGAAGAAGCTTTAATCTCAGTGCTCTCATTAAGATAGAGAGAAAGCTTCACGTCCCACAGACAGAAGTTCTGAGAGAGAATGAAAAAAAGATATTCAGACTCGTCAATGGCAGCAGACTATGTATGTGAATGTTTATTATTTTTAGATGTTGCAGCCACTGCAACAGCTTACAAATATTTTTCTGCTGAAACTGTGGGTTGGTTGGAGACACACACACACACAAACACACACACACGCACAGACACACACACACTTTGTCAAGGACACAGCACATCTCGTTAGTAGGTATCTCCATTCATAGATAAATCCATAAATACCTCCCTGATTCAAAAGCAATAAATATTATGAACTCTCAGCACCTTGTGGAAGCTTTTCACTGTCCGTTCAAAGTCCTTTATGGCATTAAAACATCTTTTTAATCAATAACGAACCATTGATCTTCCCAGTCTGGAAGGAGAGAGAAGGAACCAGCCACTCATGACCTTTGACCTCAGACAACATACTAGACCACTGCATCTTTCAGCCCATCTAGTTAAAAGGAAATGATCAACAAATGTTGCATCTCGCTTTCTAGAACACCGTCAATGCTAAATCCTGTTTTCATACATGACCCTGAACATAACTGTAAAATTTAATATTGCTATTTACTATATGTCCTCCATATATTTTTGTGCAGTAATAAATAAATATAACACAATGCACAGTTTGTCCATTCAATTCCTGTTAGAGCTGTAATGATTAGTCAATTCATTGATTCATTGCCAATTATTTGTACAAATTCTTTGATTCCAGCATCTCAAATGCGATTATGTTTTGTTTTAGGTCCAATCTTCAGCTTTCAGAAACTGTGAATGACATTCTATACCATGTTATGAACGAAACAACTAAACAATTATTTTAAAAATTTACTTAAAGTTAATAGATATATGTATGTATAGTGTATGTTATATGTTCAGTGTATGTTAAACATAACATGTTAAACTTGTGATGTTAAACGTGGTAAAGTTCTGAAAGTTGAGATGAGTCGAGTCACACAAGGCCATAAAACCAGATCTTTAGCTCTCAAGCAGCTTTTTCAAATTTGAAGGGTTGGTCAAATCTGAAGGTCGACCATCACTGTTCAAATTGGTCCTCGTAAAGATAGACCTTCTCCAGAACACACACACACACACACACACACACACAGTGCCGTGGGGATAAACAACAAAACACACTGGCTGCCTCGTATAAAGACGGACATGTGCCCCCACTGACTCACAGCAGCACTCACGCTTTCATGGACACTTGAATCCAGATCCAAACTCTCTGCGGTGCTCATTAGAAGAGGCAGGTCCAGTCCTCCTCCAGCAGGTCCCTCCCTGTCCTCCTCCTCCTCCTCCTCCTCCTTTCTTCCCCTCTCCTCGCTCTCCTATCCTTCATCTCCTGTTTGATGCTGGCCAGCCCCTTGAATCTGTCCCTTTTCATCATTCCTGTCTTTTTTATTTCAACCCCTCACCCTTTTCTTCTTTCTTTCCTCCTCACCTCGTCCCTCTCTTCCCTTCAGGCATCTTTCCATCTCTCCTCCGTCTATATTCTCATCCTTCCCCCTCTCCATATCTCATTTCAACTTTTAGCTTTGACTCACTGCAGCAATGTGAAATAAAAGCGTCCCCTGTTGCAAAAGGATGAAAATTAATAAGATTAGCTTTTTTAAATCTTTCATTTATGATTCAACTTCTAATCGGAGGTTCAGGATCGGATACTGATCATTGGGCTTTTGGGGGGCAGGGGACCATCATTTATGGACTAGATTTCTCCCAGGAATATTTTTTTTCATGTAAAGAGCTGGTGCCAGTAGCACATAGTGGTTCAGATTTTCCTCTAAGTCCATATAATGGTTTCCTTTCAATAGAATCAGTTGTGCAAAACTGACAGTGGCTTAATCTAATGATTTTAGAAATGATTAATTTATTAGTTGGTTCATAAATTGGTGTAAAATGTCAATCACTGTTTTCCAGAGCTGGAGATTCCACATAAATTGAAACTGGAACCAGAGAATTTAAAAATTTTCTTCTTCAAAATGACTCGAAACCAATTGTCAATATCTTAATGGTGAGTGATTAATCAACTCATCATTGCAGCTCTACAGTGCACTCAACTGTTTTTAATGTTGTCTTTGAATGTCATATGTAAGTTACTTTAAAATACCTTGTTGTTAAAATTATAAGAAATAAAGGCTCAAAATATTTAAGCCCATGTGTATGTATAATATATGGATTACACTTACTGAAATGATTGACAAAAACATTACAACTTTTTCACAATATTGTAAATGTTTGGGACGTTTAATTATTTGAGATCTGTAATGAAGGAATTCCTTAAGCAGCTGCACAAAGTCCCTTAACTGAAGTAAGGGGAAAAACCTAAAGTCGCTCTGACTCAGTTAATTATCTGCCAGAGGAATAATAATATAATGATAATAGAAGATAATTTTACTCAATACGGGTCTAATCTACTAATTAGACAACTTCAAACATACAGTAAATAAGGAGCTACACTGTGGTAGTGAGATAGAATCTGTCACTCAGCTAAAACCACAGGTGATTTTCGGCGACTGCTTTAGGACTTTTGTTCTTAGCAGGGCAGTTTTTTTGACGAAGGCTGAACCAGATCAACACTCCTTATAACTGACTAAGGCTCTGTCCTTTTTGAGTCCGTATTCACTTTTATTGTTTAATGATCTGTTTTCTTTTGTCTTCATTCCTGACCTATTCACCCTTCTCTTCACTTTGAGTTTCCTTACACTCTCTCTTTCTTCCTTCTCTCTCTCATCCCTGCCTTCTCACTCGACCTTGAAGTCCGCTTGAATATCAATGACCTCTCGTCCCTCTGCTTCACGCTCTCTCACCAAAACAGTCCATTACTGCATAATGTTGACATTAATGTTGGCCCTGATCCCCCTCTTATTGCCTTGTTACATCACAGTTAATATTTTCATTTTCATGGTATAGTCATGAAAATATGCTGCTTTTATACTTTTATGAACTAAAAGCAGCTAGTTAGAACTCCTGCTCACTATCTCACTATGAAGAACCTTGTGTATATATATATATAAACACACAAGGTTCTTCATACTGAGCGTGAGTTCTAACTAGCTGCTCATATTGCATAAATATATATGAATTACCATAATAATTCTGTGGTTTTATATAATACGTAAGACAGAAAATCTGAGGAAAGGTTGAGGTGATTAAAGCAGCCATACTTTACTCTGACATGAAGACAAGTCAAGATTGTAAACAGGAGCTGTAAAATGTGTGTGTTTGCGTGTGCACTCTACGATTAACACACACACACACACACAATAACACTCAATGGTAACATGAGGGGGAAAGTGCAGTAAATCATGACTGAAGGTTAGGCCATGCACCCTCAGCAGACAACATTCATACTGAGATATTTTTCAGAAATGTAACTTCATGTATAAAAATATATTATATAAGAATATAAAATTTAGATTTAAAATGAATTTAATGAATTTATTTTTTTCTATCTTTGAATTTATATTTTAAGATTTCTTATAGTAAAATTATGCATGCATGCTGCATGAACAGATAATTAATATATTTTTCTTATTTTCTCATACTTCTTACTATTTATTAGTATTGTTTCTCCATTCTGTGTCCATAATGCGTACTGTGAATGCGGATCAACAAATTCTACGAATTTGTACATAGTGTTGTGTATTTTTATTTTTTATAGTTTTTATCCTCTTTAGCTTTTATTTTCTTTTCTTTCCTTTATTCTGTACGCTGCAGTAACAGACAAATTCCCCCATTGGGGGATCTATCTATAATATCTTATTATTTATCTTAAAGGTGTGACGCTTAATTTCTGATTCATGTAAGTGAAGAAGAACTGAACTGACCAGACTGAAATGAGGTGAGGGGATAAGCATATCAAGGGATCAGGGAAAACAACGTAGGGAGAATTCGGAAGCTGGCTAATGCAGGGCAAGAGTGCGGGGAATAAAGGTACAGTAACACAGAAGGAAAACAACTAATACACATCTACTGGGAAAAAAAAAACAGAGAACAATAAAACTAGAAATGAACCATGATAAACACAATAAATGAAAGGGGCGAGCAGGAGTATTTTACACATGTATTGTTTCTTACAAAAGAGTGTAAGGGCCACTAAAAATAAAACAATTAAATTGTGAAATTACCTATGTTCCTTAAAAAAAAAAAACAGATTTCTGACTTCAATTTCAGATTTCTGATGTGTTTCTGGACACATTGAATGTTTAGGAAAGGATCTTTTGGTTTTATTCCCCAAGTGTGGAGGAGGAGAGTGAAAATTGTATTTAAAATCTTCAGGAGCTCAGAAATGATCACATTTTATTATGAATTGATGTTCAGTGCTCCAACACAAAAATAAAAGAAATTAATGAATTAATCACTGTAAATGTGATGTAAAACCTTACTGCTTTAGTGTTAAGTGTGTGTGTGTGTGTGCGTGTGTGTTCGCACTTTTCACAGCCTCCAGCATCTGTTTCTCTCACAGTAATCAGAATTGAGCTGCAGTGAAAATGCAGGTTGTGCATTCTACAGTAGCTAATCATCTTGTACTGACAAATTTTATGAGTTTGAGGTTTTTTATGACGCTGGAGGTCTGCGTCGGAAGCATTCGTCAATTCAGGGAAGCCTTGGGTAGTTGGGTAGTTAATAGACTCAATTTATTTGATCGTAATTATTTATTGAAAAAACATGTATCAGAGGAAAGTCAGGAAGAAAGAGCTGAGCTAATCAGCCTGTTTATCAACCTGTAATATATCTACGGAGCTGAAAATAAGGTTTGACATTTTAACATCAGTGAATTATAGACACATTTAGAGCCGCTGAAGTTATTATTATCACAAAGACAGATGCTGTGAGTTAGTCGCCTCCACGTCCTCCTGCAACCTGACACTGTGTTTACACAATAAACCAATTCTATCTTGTTCAGTCACTGTCATCCATCATTTGCACATTAGACATCTCAAGCCTGCTTCTTCTTAGGTCACCTTTGTCCCATCAATCAATTAGCCTGTCTGTACTTTACACATGCAGACCATATTCTCTTTAACAATTGTACCTAGTTACCTGCCTTTTCTTGAGCTAATATGTTCCAATTATGCACTAAATGATCTAGGTTGAGTTGTATTTAGTGAGACACCAGATAACTTTCGCATTATCTTACACTGTATGCTGCTTATTTCAGTTCAGGAAAAGGCTGAAGAGGCTTCTAGATGTTTTACCTAGTAAATTTGGTGCCAATACTACGAGTATTGTTTCTGTATAATGTCTTTTTAACTTGTGTTCTTAAATACACCGCTTAGTGCTACTTGGGGTGTTTCGGGTCTTTCATCACCCTTGCTCAAGCAACCCAGCTGGAGGTGATCCTTTTGCACAGCTGACCTGAGAGACTGGCCAGCAAACCTATGACACCCCACCTCCACTGGCTCACAGCATGCCTACCAGCCCCTTTTTCGGCAGTCCACCACTAGCTCCGTGTATTTTGTCCTCCTACGCTTGTTGGCCTTCTCCATTCTGTCTTCCCAGGGGACAGTCAGCTCAACCAGGACCACTTGCTTTGATGATTCTGATGTTAACACCATATCTGGACAAAACGAAGTGGCCGAGATGTGTTCTGAGAACCAGTGTTGACCGTTTCTGCCACAGCGATACCGACCTTCCCCCAAGGCCTTCGGGCAGCAACTAAGGATGTGCTCAAGGGTAGCTCGCTTGTGGCAGAGCTGGCATGCCTCTGTGTCTGCTTAGCCCCTTCGCTGCAGATTGGTAGGACTAGGGAGAACATCACTTGGATTGGATGAGGAGCTTGATGCGTTGACCAAGTGATTTCACGCTGCTCACCATTCTCCAACCTAGCCCATGTGCCTTGTGGTCCCTACCATTTTGACCCGACGATGTGTTTCAACCAAGATGTTGTCCTGCAGCCGTGTTTCAGCAATGAAGATGGCTTCTTGGGCATTGTACTTTCTTCCTATATTCACCTGAATTCCTGCAGTGGCAACGTTTATGTCAGAGGTGTCCCAATACATCATCAGCTCCCTGGCCCGTGTGGTCATGGCCATCATGAGCTGCAGTATAGTGGTATGGCCATACAGGGCGATGCTGCTGAGGGGTCAGGGAAGCCCAAGCCATTTCCTGAGGAACTGGCTGATGGTACGTTCCAGAGCCTCCACAGTTGACATGGGAACCTCATAGACAAGCAAGGGCCAGAGAACCCTTGGCAGAACTCCATGTTGGTAGCGCCAACCTGTCTATTGCTGGGGGCCATGCTGCCAGATCTTCTTTGATTTGCTGGACTGCATCTAAGTCACTGTGTCCTGTTAATTAATAAAGATATTATGGATTTAAACGCTCAAAAACATCATTCAACCTGAATCACTGTTCTCTTTTGTGGAAAAATGTTGGAACAAGAAGAAATGCTGCACTGGCTGCAGAAATGTGTCACTGGCTGCAATCCAGCATAATTTAATCTCAAGTGATAACAGTGTGTGCTCCCTTTTATGTAAAGAAATACACTATAAATATTGATGTAATTAATTAACTTTTTATTTACAAAACAGGGTGACATAAGGAAAAAAACTGCAATTTCAGCCATATTATGTCTCATTTGTTCCATATTCAGTCAGTCTACTACTTAAAACTTGTCACTTTTTTTGTTTTTTAAGCATCAGGTGAAGTTCCTGCTCCTGTCTTACAAGCCATTTACAAATCTAAATTATAAATATTTCACTCCTTGAGCCCTGTAAGATTCTTACTGACTTCACCTTCATTTGAAGAAACAAGGGGTAGTCCATTTTTGTACAGTGATCCAGTGGACCAGATTGGACCAGTTAGCAGGCCTCCGGCTGCATGTTTGATACTTCTAACCAAGATGAAAGGTTGCTGACAATGCTGACTTAACACATCACTATGAGCTGAAATTAAACTCTTTTGACCTTAAATTAGTATTTAAAAACACCACCCACATGAACATGAAAATCCTGACACACACACACAAGTTTAAAGTCCTCACACACACTCCAAACAGGGACTCTGCATTATTCCTCTTAAGCAGGAACCAGTGTAGCCCCTGTAAATATTCATGAGAGAAATGTGTAGGTTGAAGCAGCCCCTTCACTTCTCACCTGAGGCTCAGTATTTGATTTAAATGACCTCAAAGTCACTCTTAGCTTTGCTCTGGGGCGTGGATAACACAGTCTCCACCACGGATTCTGACATTACTGGTGTACAGTGTTGGCAGGCAGAGGTTGTTTAGCTCAACCATTGTTTTTTCCAACTCCAGTACTAGTAACACACACACACACACACACACACACACACACACACACACACACACACACACACACACACACACACACACACACACTTATTGATCATCCATTTCATGCTCTGTGCCTGTCCTGTCTAGTCAGAGTTGACCAAAGTAGATATTGACAAATATATCTCTTCCATTTACCTTGGGATGCTGTTTTCGGCAAAGGTAAAAGATTTAAATCTATTGTTCTTGCATAGTAAAAATATTCTATTTTATGGTCATAGATTAATCATAGACATAAATTAGTCAATCGATCAGTTTGGTCTCAGTGGAGTAATGATTAGTTATTTGATTTTTTTTTTTTTTTCATCTACATTATGAACACATTTATGTAAATTTTGGATTTAAACAGGCTCTCCTCTTTG